>OZ018396.1:25200343-25744343 GCA_963969525.1 Ontholestes murinus
ATAATGAAAAAGTGTAATTAGGTGGAGAATAACACTTGTTTTGTTCCATATTGTTTTTATTTTCAGTTGCCTGACACGTGTTTCGGTCTTCGCAGACCATTATCAAAGTTAAAACTAATTACAAATGAGAAATGTACAACCATATATACTGAAGCAGGTAATTAATTGAAGGACAGCCCCGCGATTAAAATGCTGTCGGCCTGGATTAGCTCCTGTTGGTTGTTAAGGACGTTAATCCCCTTTTCGATTGCCCTCTTGATCTCTAATCCCTTCAACAGGTTAAGCTTTCTTCCCTTCTTGCAAAATTTAATCGCCGACATCTCTCCCATGTGGTGTCCGGTGTTAATGCAATGTTCGGATAATCCTGATGTTGTTTTTCCGTCCCTAATTGATTTTTGATGCTCTTTATAACGGACCTCAAAATTTCTGCCTGTTTGACCTATGTAGATTCCTTTGCAATTAAAACACTCTATCTTGTACACGCCTGATCGCTCGATCGAGGGCAATCGACAAGGGGATTAACGTCCTTAACAACCAACAGGAGCTAATCCAGGCCAGTAGCATTTTAATCGCGGGGCTGTCCATCAATTAATTACCTGCTTCAGTATATATGGTTGTACATTTCTCATTTGTAATTAGTTTTAACTTTGATAATGATCTGCGAAGACCGAAACACGTGTCAGGCAACTGAAAATAAAAACAATATGGAACAAAACAAGTGTTATTCTCCACCTAATAATAATATCTGTTTCCATCAAGAGTGTAGCGCAACAAGCATTAACTTTATTAAAAACACAAGTGAAGTGAAACTAGCTACATTATATAGAAAGACTAAGTTAAGAATGAGAAAGTGTACAAACCATATATTTTTCAACTCAGAGTGTTTAAAGTTAAGTTTAACCCCAAAATATATGAAAATAAAGTGCAACAACAAATCAATGGAAGCCAAAAGATCTGTAAAAAAAGCAACAACTTACTGGTTAGAATTGGAAAACAGAAAATGGTATTCAAGACGATTCTTTCTAGGCGAACACCTTAAAGTTATCCACATGGAATTAACAAAACGACTGGATAACATAACTTTGGACTGTTTTCTCTCGGACACCATAGAGAAAATTAACCAACAGGCACATAAACATTACACTACACAAAGGAAAAAACTTAAAAACCTGAAAAATACCACAACAACGAAACATGACATACAAGTGAAATCAACTCATAGATTCTACCCACGTATGATAAACCTGTCGGATACAATCTTCAATCAGGAGGAAGTGAATTTACTGGAAAAAGGACTAAAATACTCCCCCACGCCATCTAAACTGAATGAACAATTTGAAGAATTGGCAATAGACACGGAATTGGCATTAAACAGAGTCGGTAAAACAAGCAACCTGGACAAAGTGCCCTTAATGAACATTATAAGGAGAGACCTCAATAAAGAAAAATCCACCAGAAAAAGAAATAATCCAGAAGAGAAAATCATTAAACAAATAATAAAAAAGTGCGAAGACGATGACCTAATCATATCCAAAGCCGATAAAGGAAACACGATTACAATACAGAAGAAAATACAATACGTAGAGAAAGTAGAAGCATTCATAGAAGAGAGTAAATTCAACCTTTTAAATAATGATCCCACAATAAAATATCAAAAAGAAATAGTCGAGGCGATAAAAACAACAAAAAATATCCCAGAGGAGCATAAATACAGATTAAAGGAAATGAACCCAACATCTCCAATCCTCTATGGGTTGCCAAAAATTCATAAACATGATATGCCGATTCGACCAGTGGTTTCATATTGTCAAGCTCCTACGTATAAAGTTTGCTCATATATAAATCACCTTTTACCAGAACTTATACCGTGCAGATCAGCCTACTCCATAAAAAACACTAGATAATTCGTGACAAAAAGCCAGAACATCAAATTAAACAAAAAAGTTATATTAGTTTCGTTCGACGTAAAAAGTCTATTTACCTCCATTCCGGTTGCAGAACTAAAAAGTACAATCAAAGAGGGATTACAACAGAATTCACCGCAGCAAATAGAAATATACAAAATAATAGATATCTGCCTAGCACAGAATTATTTTAGATTTAACAATAAATTCTACACACAAGGAGATGGTTTACCCATGGGAGCCCCAACATCACCCATGTTTGCGGAAATTTTTATGAAATCGTTCGAGGATAAATTGTTTAAACGAATCAACAGAACATTAATAAAAAATATCTTATTCTGGTGCCGATATGTTGACGACGTATTTTGTATTTGGGGGGGATCACACCGGCAATTAGATTCTTTCTTGTCAGAATTGAATAAAATCAACAAGCAAATCCAATTCACCACGGAAAAGGAAGAAAACGGAAAAATAAACTTCCTGGATTTAACGGTAGAAGTAATTCAGAATAAACTTCAATATTCAATCTATAGAAAACCAACCACTACAGACACTATAATTCCCAGTGATTCCTTTCAATCAGTACAAATTAAACAGTCTGCACTTAACTCGTACATACACCGGCTAATTACAACACCAATGGATAAAAATAAATACAATGAAGAGCTCAACATAATACATGAGATTGCCAACAAAAATGGTTACAAGAGGAGTACAGTCACGAAATTAATTAATAAAAAGAAACGAAATATGAAAACAACACTACTATATAGCACAAAACCGGACAAAGAAGAAAATATATATGCATCTATTCCATTTTTAAAAAATACCAGCACAAAAATCAAACAACAGCTAAAATCGCACAATATACAGACAATTGTCGTCAATAGATCTAATTTAGGAAGAAGACTAGTGAACAACAAAATCGAGACGAAGGAAAAACAAAAGCGATCAGGCGTGTACACTATAGAGTGTTTCAATTGCAAGGGAATCTACGTAGGTCAAACAGGCAGAAATTTTTAGGTCCGTTATAAAGAGCATCAAAAATCAATTAGGGACGGAAAAACAACATCAGGATTATCCGAACATTGCATTAACACCGGACACCACATGGGAGAGATGTCGGCGATTAAATTTTGCAAGAAGGGAAGAAAGCTTAACCTGTTGAAGGGATTAGAGATCAAGAGGGCAATCGAAAAGGGGATTAACGTCCTTAACAACCAACAGGAGCTAATCCAGGCCGACAGCATTTTAATCGCGGGGCTGTCCATCAATTAATTACCTGCTTCAGTATATATGGTTGTACATTTCTCATTTGTAATTAGTTTTAACTTTGATACTGGTCTGCGAAGACCGAAACACGTGTCAGGCAACTGAAAATAAAAACAATATAGAACAAAACAAGTGTTATTCTCCACCTAATAATAATATCTGTTTCCATCAAGAGTGTAGCGCAACAAGCATTAACTTTATGAAAAAGTGTAACTTCAAAATCTAAATTTTATGAAATCGTAATGGAAAAGTGTAACGAGGATGAAGTGTAACTATGATACGATTCCAAATCGTGTGTGTTTTACAGATTAATGTCTTTTTATTAGGTGTCTGAAAATTATAAACAAAATAATCGTCATTGGTCTCAAAACATCATCATTTTGTAACAACATCAAGAACTCATTATCCACGAACAATTAATCGGCAGGGAATTAAAAAATAGAATTGTTGGTCCTATTTTTAATGAAGTCAAATATTTAGATTTAATACAAAATGAAATTGCGTATCAAATTACAGAAGTCGCTGATGACGGGTGCCCAGCACATAATGCACATCAAGTGAATGATTTAAAACAAGCGAATCGGAAGAGGAGGTGCAATACTTTGGCCTGTAAGGTTTTCGACTTAAATCCCTGCAACAGAATTTATAATTTCGACACAATTGGGAATTTAGAACAATTGAAACACCTTATACAGACGCCTGCAGAAATTTCAATACTAGAACGCTCACGAAAGTGAATCATAACTTTTATTATAGACTAGGCTATTGTTCATCAGCAAATGAAAATTTGTATGAGCATTAAATTTAAATCAAAAACGTTAATTTTGTTATGCTAATAAATGTAATACTTTTTAAAATTTTAATATTCGACTCATTTTTAGTGTTTGATCATTTTTTGTAAATGAAAATTTTGATGTTATTACATTCTTAAATCAATTTACTTACACTTAGTGTAATATTTAATTCTTTTATTGCTAATACATTTCAATAGTCAGTTTTGAAAAGAAATGCGTGTTATTTTTGAAATGCTTATTTTTGCATGTACTCACTCTACTCGTTTGAATGCATCGTTTGCTATAAGAAAGGATCTTGGCGTATTTTAATATAATACACGATTTGATCCGTTTTCATGGCCAAGGAAGCACACAAAGGAGAAGAGCAAGAACATGTAAAGATAAGTATTTACAAAATAACAAACATAACTCCTTTTCCAAAGTGACGACTTATTTGTTACAGTTTCTTCAAATAATCTTTTATGTTCATTGTGTACATAAGCGTTCCTTCTACATTTTAAATGGTCTAATAATTGTAAAATAACTGGACATAGTTTTCAAAATTTATACAAAATAAGCAAGGAATAGTAAGTATAAGACTCCACTTCTGTTTAGGTTAATTGTAACTTTTAAGTTAACTCGTTTCAACAAGAAAAAAGAATAATAGGTTGTTGAAAAAAATCGCTTCGTTTGTTTCGGGACTAGGCCATTATCAAGAATTACCAAGGGAATTTTTTCAACAAGCTATTAATAACATAATGTTTCACCAAGTGAAAAACGAGAAACAAATACTAGATAAAAGAAAGAATAATTTGTGCCCTTGAACTCGCCGTCTGTAATTTTAGATATCATGTACCTACCTACTGACTTTTCAAAGTAACTACTATTCTGATGATTTTTTATGTTCATTTTCTGCATCCTTTTTAAGCCATAATTCGATTAAAATTGAAATGTAATGAAAACACTGCTTCTGAAATATCGGTTATAAAGAAGAGAACGATTTCAATTTGGTTCTGACTATTTAAATTAAATAATAGAGATACAAATTTAAATTAAAAATGTTATAAGGGAATTCCCTAGAATTTATTTTGATTTATTTTTTAGATCTTTGGTTTTCTATCTTAAAAAATTACAAATCAAAACAAATTAATTATAAAAACCATAAGTAAAATTTTCAATGAAAGAAGCTAGGGCGGAGTACATAATTACAAATCTTGTTCTTCCACTCAAACCCTTTTTGGACCAAAAAGTTGGAAAGGCAGGTATACTCATCCACATCCGGAATTTTTATATTTTCTTTTATATTGTGTTTTTGTTCACTTATTACGAGGAACTTTTTGGCTGTTTGTGTCTTGATGACAGATATATGATATTATTATACCTTAAATGGGACACACGGTATATATAATAGCACAAGCAATTAATTAATTAATTATTGTATTGATAAATTTAAAAAAATAAAACAATAATGAATATTAAATAAATACGTCCAATTGACCTCCCAATATAATATTATTAAAATAAAATTGACGTTACATTTAAATTTCCTTGTTATAAAATATGCATCTATTTTAATTAAGTAGAAGTAATTAAATAGTCGACCTATTTTTTTAGGTAAATATATCACGTTTTATTGCCGAATTAAACAGTTTACTGGTTGTTAGTTCTGCATATTTATGAAGGAAATACTTAACCTTCCTAATTAATAAGATATAAATGCTATTTAAGCAAATAATAATGAGTAAAACACGCGACCATCAAATTAAATATATAAATTAGATACACTAGAGAAAATAAATATGTTACTTCAAAATGTATTAAATTATAGTTAAAATGCGAGCTCTTACCTAAACCCGTTTAATTGGTTACAGTTTGTGTAACATGTTATTATGAAGCTAATGATGCAAAAACAGGTAATATTCAAATATGAGTTTGCAAATATTTGCAGAATTTGTGAAATATTGTAAGGAAAGAACTGCGATAAATTTTAATTATTATTTGATTTTCTCTTTCATATTACTACATCTAAAAAAGGGACATAAAACTATATTTGATTTAATTAATAATAAGTGTATAATTTTCAACTAAGTGCCTCGTTCTTAAAAAATATATTGGCATTAAATAGTTTATTAAATTGAATTAAACTGTAGTTGTTTTTTTACGTAATTATTATTTATTATTATTATTATTTTCTCTCGCATTAACTGATGATGTATTGTAGCATATGGAATAAATTTGTGAAGTGACAAAAATTCTATGTAGAAAAGATGTACAAAAATAATTATTAGTATTAGTATTACCTTTGATAATGAACTGCAAAGTTCGAAACACGTGTCAGGAAACTGTAAATAAAAATATGGAACATAACAAGTGCTTTTCTTCACCAAACATATATATCCGGTTCCATCAAGAATGTAGCATAACAAGCATTACCTTTATAAAAATAATTCGTACAAAATTGTTTTACTCTGCAGATTAGTGGGTGTTTAGTAGTTACTTAGCATCATGAAACGAGGAAATCATTAACGCACTAGAATAGATAGATAATTGTCTTAGACATATATAGGAAACTTACAGGAAAAAGTAGATTTTCTTCTTATAGATCTATAAGGCATGTTCTAAAATGTGATTTGTATTCTTGTTATTTCTTTTACAAGGATTATACGGACCTAGAATGTGACATAGTTCAATTTCTTTAAATCAAGTAATAAATATTATCCTTTCTAAACTCACGTTAATGATCATATTGGTTATGGATTTCAATAGTTAATTTTATATTGGTTAATAATAATGAAGAAATGGCGAGGAAAGTTATCAGATATATGTGGGGAATATTTGGGAAGAGAAGGATGGACTAATGCATAGTGGGAGTCAGATATTTGTTTCCATACTGTTTCCCATTGTGATCGAACGTTGTTTTTAATAACTGGAAAGAAGTCTGACGTAGAGATTACTTTATTCTCACACAAGAGGTTATTACCGATATTAATTGCTGCTGATTTAGCTAAGTAGTCAGCTCGTTCATTACCGGTAATATTGGAATGGCTTTTGACCCATAAAAATTCCACATTGTATTCATCGTCCTGATTTCTAATTTTGTTTACCATATTTCTGATATCCACTATTATATAATTCGAATTCAGAGTTTTGAGATGTTTTTTAATATAGATTTGGTGTCTGTTATAATTATAATTTTCTTAATTCTAGCATCCAAACTCCAAATGAGAGAATCTAATATGGCCAAAATTTCAGCAGTAAATACAGAAACATTATTCTGTATTGTTGTCTTTTATTCCTTTTAATTGAGGAGTATAATTTGCGTTACCTACACCGGCTGAAGTGTTGGAACCATCAGTAAATATTAATGTTCTCTCAGAGTACTAAGTTTTAACAAGATCTTAGAATACAGTATTATCACTAATACTATCATACTTCGGAGAAATCGGCATTATGTTAAGAAAATATAATTTATAATCATGGAAAAAGTATATATATATATTTTTTTGTTATTATGATAGCCAGTATAATAGTCAATGTAAAAGCGACTACAAGAAGGGGAGTATTTTTTTGTTCCAAAATTCATATTTTAAAATATATGTGGTTGGCTTAGCCAACGAGTTAATGTTACTTTTAAAATTCTTGGTATTTTAGTAAGATATTATTAGTAAGACACGATCTCCTGATGCAAAGCAGAGGTTCTTGGCACTCGGCTAGTATTGAATAAGTTGGAGAAAATTTCTTTACACCAATTGCTATTCTCAGAACTTTAAATTGAACTCTATCAATTTTTTGAAGCCATGTTTTACATGCCATTCCATAAAGCAAAAAACCGTAATCTATTGTGTAACTTAATTTTTCTCAAAATACAAAACCTTTTTGATATTCGATTATGTATATATGTATCCAAGAGCTTAACTAAATTAATTATACTAAACTGCATAGTTATATCGCAATTATAGTCTAATTTTTATTACTCCACATTATATAGCTATCATTATTTGTGATCATAATTAATAATAAGCTAGAAATCATATTATTAATTGAAGGGAAAGTGTAACAGCAATTATACTAACCAAACATAAGTTTTCCATTACTTTAAAGACATAGAGAATTAGATATCTCAGATTGTTTGTTGGAATTTTAACTTGGTTACCATGTAGGTAGATTGTATTATGGGTTTTATCGAAGGATGCCGAATTTGAAAACTGTTGAATTTGAGGATATGAGTAATCGAAGATAAGTATTCAGTTATACTAGTATATATTTCAAAAACTATGATGGGTTATCAGAAACACATAATAATTGTGGACGGCGAATACGAATCTGTAGTATCTCTTGTAAATTACCTTTCACCAATCAGTAATGAAATACATTTTCAAATATTACAAGAATAAACTACAATTCAGACGACCAGAAAAAAAAAGGTTTAAAAAAAATTAAGCTGAAATTAAGTACACCCTGACGCATTATAAAAATGAATTCCTGAAGTCGAAGGAGTTTGTATTAAAAATGTTTGAAAATTATTATCTATATTAACAATATGTAAATCCTTAGTACAGTTGTCATTGGTAATAACTATATATATTGTTAGTTTGGTCTTCACCTAAAATCATCTTTGCGATTGTTGTTTTATTAAGCACATATTCCTCAACATAGGACTCTGCAATCGTGTCGCTTTTCCACCCTCCGAGTGACGGACGTTTGACGAAAAATCCTCTAAATGAAGTGATGGTTCTGGTAAATGTAGATAGTTGGCAATTTTGGTTGGTACACTTCCAAAAGTATAGATTCCAACTGGCTGGACTGTGCATGAGGCATCTGTTTAGGACGCAGAGCTAAATATTTGTTTAATAATCCTATGGATTTTACTTTTCCTTCAAACTCTGCAGTAATTACAAATAATCGATGCTTGATGGTATTTGGCTTAGATATATGAAAAACCAGTACTGTTCTTTTGTGCTCTATGTCACTTACTTTTAAATTCATAAGTTCTTCATTACGTAAAGCCCCAGCAATACCAAACACAACACAAATCTAAAATAGTTGCTACATTCATATCAAATTAGTTTTGAAAAGTTTACATAAATTACTTTCATCATCAGATAGATTTCATCCGATGCATTTAGTAAAAATATGAGTTTTTTTTTTTTGTGAAAGAGTTTTGGACTTTTTTGGGATATGATTTCCTCCTTTTTGTTTAAAAAAAAGCCGTAAGTTTTTTATATTGACCAATGTTACCATTACTTTTACTGAAAGGGTTGCTTTCACCATAGTAATACGACCACGTTGAATAAGGTGAATACTCTTTAAATAAATCGGAAAAATGCGCTTTAAGACATTTTCACTTTATTTTTAATTCCGTGTTTCTTGCACCACTTCATGAATATGTCATACTGATGATTATATTTCTTGACTGATTTTTGTGGTAAAATTTCAAGAGACATTTCCAATGACTTCTTCTGAATTTCCTCCATTATTTTTTAATAAATAAATCTTGATTTATTGAATTTTGCACTATTGGAGCCCAGGCAGCGACACACGATTTCTGTTTAATGTCATATAGTCGTGGCTATATTGATAAACATTTGTGGCAAGTAAAATGCTTTATCTACTCCTATTAGGTCATATATTTATTACTCATGGATTAGTACAAATAATGGTTTATATAATTAAATAGCGTGAGTTATGAATTATAACTCACGCTATGAATTATAACTCACTGTTATCAATCAGGTTGTCATGGGTTTTTCTTTGAATCTATATTTTCAAGTTAGCTGAAAATTGACAAATGCCAAAAAATGTCAAATTGATCATGAAATTGATCAAAAATCTGTAAGAAGCATTCTTCGTACCGAGAAAATGAATCCATACTAAGTTAATGTTGTACAAGAACTTTGTGACGTTGACTATAATCGAAGGCTACAATTTTATAAAATAATTACGTGAAAGATTGAAGAGAATTCGCATTTTCTAAACCATATTGTTTTTCGGATGAAAGGACTTTTACACTACATGGAATGACCAATAAACAAAATTACCGTTACTGGTGGCGAAATAACCTAAACGGGTATGAAGAACTGCATACACAGTTTCCAGAAAAGTTAATGTAAAATGGTTTTACATATAGTCCATCCGTTGGATCTTCCGTCCTACGTCACAAACTATCGCTTCAAAAAACGACTAATGTTTTACAGTGCGTTCTTTTTCTAGCGCATTTGGTTTACTTTATCAGACTGAATGTTTTTGTGTCGTTTCTCGAAGCGATATTTTGTAACGTAGGACGCAAGATCCAACGGATGGACTATACCCAACAACATTTTTGCGACAATTTATGTCAGTTAGTAAATGGGGGCCATTTTGAACGTTTATTATAAAATAAAGCCGTTTTTCCATACCTATTGGTTTATGTGAAATTATGTAAATTATTTATTAAAATTTATTTTAAGTTTAACTGATCAAAATGTTCTGATATCTAAGAAACTAATTAATTTATGTATAACGTATGGTTAAAATATATTTAATTTCCTTGTTTGTTTAATTTTGACAGAACTTGAATTTTTAGATTATTTTCCAAGGCAATACCTACTTTTTAGTCGGGTAACTACGACTACTTTCGAATGTCACATTCTTGTTATTCGTTCTAATTTGAAACGTCGATATCTAGGAAACTAATGAATTTAGGTATATTGTATAGTTAATAAAAATATTCAAAATTGACAGGGTTATCAAAATAAATAGTAATTACATTAAGAAATGAAACCTTAATTCACCGTAATTTTTAGAGCCACCCTGCATATTCCAATTTATTACAGTTTAGTAAATTTTTTAAAGCTCTAAAACTTGTATATAAGACATTTTTTACTAACTCCTGTATGAACCAAACCATTTAAACATTTATTATAAATGATAGACTTTAATCTAATGTTAATGTAGTCATTTAATTTAATCATTTAGTTTGTGTAAACTAAGTTTTTTAATATATTTGTGTTTGTCTAAAACATTTAATTGTTATAGGAGTATTTGAAAAACTCTGCTATTGGTTTAGTTACATTTCACATAAATAATATGGCAATCAATATTTTTTATATCAAGAATTTTTAATATAAAGATGTAGAGAATTGCCAAGCATTATTGCATCATAATTAAATTTTCTTTTGCTAATTTCTAATAGATGTATTAGACATAAAATATATTTTAAACAATTAAGGTTATTTCCATAAAATAATCAAATTTTATTTTATTTATTTACCACACTTTAACTTTTTTTAAACAATATATACATCAACATATACTACACTTAACCAAACGAGAAATTAAATAAAAACATACAAAAATTTTAATAGAAGAAGTGTTATTACGATGATCTTTCAGACAAACTCTTGATTCTTGTCAAGGAGAATCCAAAAATTTCTGTTCTCTTTTGTATAATGGAAGTTTACTTTGTCAAATTGAGCATGAGCATTAACTGTAATTTGTGACATACTGTTTGTAATTTGCTTTCAATTTTATAAACATACCATTTTTAATGATCTAATTATACTCAATTATAATACCTAAAATTTTACAATGGTCTACAATATAAATTTCTGCACCTATACCTAATTTTGTAAACATAGATTTTGACGAATTTATTTGAATGTACTTGTTTTAAATATTTTGATATTATTTAACAACAAAATGTCATACATCATATTGGCAAGCATTTGTACATATTATATTCTTTAACAAGTAGATCTGATACAGTATGTCGCGTTAATGCAACGAAATGGCTAGACAATAGGTGATGATGATTTAGCATAACTTATCTATATCCAAAAGTTTAGTGTTACGCCGGAACTTATCTATAAAGTTCCAAAATTATTATTTATTTTATATATTATAATTAAACACTTCAATTATTCTGGCTAAAATATAACACATTATTTCTTTCATTATTATCATTGATTGACAAGAAGTATAAAGAAATAGTTGCACCATAGTATAAAAGGAAGGATGAGCTGTGTTTTACTACTTTATTTAAAATTACACAGACTGTAATTTTGACTAAACATAAAGTGTTTTAAATTTATGACTAGCTGGTAATAGAAACTATAGTCACATGTAATTTTAATTGAAGTAGTAAAACAAAGTCATCGTGTCTCCTTGATTTTATTCAAGATGTACCACAAATAAACCCTTCCATAACTGAATATAAAATAAAAACCATTTTTTTTTTCGTTTCGAAAAAATACTCCTAGAAAGATAAGGTCATGTGAAAATTTTTGGTATCTTATTAATGTTTTATGTATAGATAAGTTGTGTTAAATTGTCATATTTTGATCTCAGGAATCTTTGGTCCAGCCATTTCCTCACATTAATGGAACACCCTGTATTAGTATGGTTAGTTGTAGCATCTACATCACTTTGAATTAAACACTGGTCTTAGTTATGATGAAAACTACGAGCCTTAAGATACTTTTCTGGGGGAAAATGGTATCTATTTATATTAGCAATGTTTTATTACACATATTTAAATCTTTTTAATAATCGGAAACTTTGTAATAACATTGTAATAATTCAGTTTTCTATGTCTTTTCTATATTGGATGAGACAGATTACATGCATTGAAGAGATGCTATATTTGTATGATAGTACATTTAGCAGTTTTATCTGAGAAGTTTAAAAATTTCAAAACACAAATGCCGCTTTTAATTAATTAGGAAACATCTCAGTCTAAAAATATAGGTTTCTTATTCTTGAAGGCAAATAACTCTTTATTCAAAGTCAACAGAAATATTTATTTAAAAAATGTTTCCAATAATGCCGAGAAAATAATCATTAAATGATAAATATAAATAACCATAATTAAGGAATACAAAATGAAAAGAAAATATTAAATATCTTTGTTTCCTTTATATTATTTTATATTTCCATATTGCAAATGTTCAAAAATTTTGTTCACGACAAAAATAAGAATAAAAATATATTATTCATTCTATCGTATATAGTTAGTAAATCTAATTAAATAATTTACTGTATAACTAACTATTAAAATATTGAAAGCAAAAATATTAGTAATAAAATAATTCCAATATTCTTACAATAATTATGTATGGTTGATTAATTTCTTACTTAACCTATGGTGAATTATGTAATTTTTTTATGAATATCGATATATCAAGAATGTTATAATTTTTATGTAGAAAACATCAACATTATAGAAATTTGTGCATATCTTAATAGATAAAAAAACTTTTTAAATTTATTAATCAATTATTGTACTTTTTGAGTTCGTTCTAATCCCATTTCCAAAGATTAAACAGATTATTTGCATTGAAGAAATGCAATTTTTGATTGACTGTCCATTTAAAAATCTTATCGACCGGAAGTTACAAAACCTTCAACAATCATCATTTTTAGTACACTGTATTTATTTTGTGACTATAGTTTCGGTAACTAAAAGTACCATTATCAAAATAAATACAGTGTTATACAAACAAAGTTAAAGTGTTTTAATTAGTGTTCAACATGTATAACGAAGTAGATGCCTTCAAAATAAATTTAAAAAAATAAAGGTTTATTATTTTTAAACCCAAGAATAAAGAAAGATAGAAATTAAAGAAAACCATAGTGATTATCCTTAAATTATAGTTAAAACATGTGTGTTCTTTGTTACAATATAATTAACTTTTGGCCATTTGACAAATCATATTAGAGATAAATTGATATAAATACAATTTATTCTATTGGGGATTCATAAGTAAAACTTATGGTCAATGATATTTATTATTTAAGAAAATTTTTCTGTAGTATTTGTATCTGAATTTGAATTTAAATATTTATTAACAGATTCACATTTAAAAATAATTATACACAAATTTGTCAACATTGTGGAAAATATTCAATATAATAATGGGCGAGAGAAACTATAAGTTATTTAATGGCTAAGAAATAATGTGCGATACTCTATATTTTTAAAGTTGCGAGAATTGAGAAAAAATTCTCAAAGGCTTTGTTTTACAGAAAATACAATAAATATATTAGATTGGCCAATTGAGAAAGAATTTCAAAATACGTACTCTCCTAATTAGATACCAACAAGCATAAATTATTATAAATATTGACACTGAATTGAAAAATTCACTTTAACCACAACTATTATTTATATTATTATTGAATTTCTGCACCAAATTAATTTAATTTTGCATAAAAAAATTTATAAACTTTTTGTACGTTATTACATGTAGATTTATTTTCCTAAAATTGTATTTGTGTGTCGCAAAATAATACTTTCTTCTTATCGGTCAGCTTCTTATTAAACTGTTACACATTAAAATAATAAATAAATGAAATAGTAAAATCACCATTTAGTTCTCATTATAATAATTTGTTTAAAATTATTTTATTCGAAGTTGTTTTAAAACTTCTGCTTCTTAAGAGTAGTTTGTCATATTTTCAGTAAACTTCTAAACTGGCATTTGATTTTGGCTATAATCAGATATATAAGTTGAAACACACATTAAAAACATGTGTTACAACTTCTTTTAGTAATTTTTTATTCACTTCCTAATAATAATAAATAAATGATAATATATTAATAATAACTAATAATTAGTATTCTCATTTTAAACCAAATGTTAAGTGCATATATAGTATGCATTATAGCATTTGTTCTTAAAGTAGCTTTACACTTCATTTAACGTCTGGTGATTCTAATAAATTTAAATACAATATTTGATATTTAAATATCAGTCAATTTAGTAAATAAATTAATTTAAATAATATTAATATTAATGCATAAATTAAACAATCAATTGCCTAAAACATTCAAATACATTCTTACTTTTATATAAATCATAAATATACAACTTATAAATAAATTGGGTATGGTTTATTATAAATATCTTAGCATAAATTTTCATGTTTAAATAAGACATTTAAATCTTAATTATACAGAACAATTATTTGCATATTTAAAGAAACATGCAAATTCATTAAAATAAAAACATATATAAAACATTTTGAGTCTATGTAATAATTATTCAATATTCAAATGTTTATATTAAAAGCTACGCATATTCATTCATTCTCTAATGCGAAATACGTTTCTGCTACAACACATTAATTATTCAGTATTCAAATTGCTTATCGCCCAAATCTTAATTCTAAAAAACTTTCTGCGTAAGACAATTACCAGCATTTTCACATTAATTAATTATGCATTCATTTCACTTACATTGATCTCCAAATCCTTATAATTAAATCACCTCGGGTGGATAAATCAGAACATTACACACTTAATTATCGGCGCGAAAATAATGTGAATGCACAAAA
This sequence comes from Ontholestes murinus, assembly GCA_963969525.1. NCBI lineage: Eukaryota > Metazoa > Arthropoda > Insecta > Coleoptera > Staphylinidae > Ontholestes > Ontholestes murinus. The sequence goes on from OZ018396.1 coordinate 25,215,606, forward strand.
GCACTTCTGCGAGTCTCTTGTGGCTTTTGTGTTAGCGGCACGACAATCCGGCATGGACTGAATAAAATAGTCGCGCTCTTCTGACAAGTTCTTCTGGTGATGGTCAAAGGAGTGGGCGGCTTTCCCTCCATCGTTTTACATAGATAGCGGTACACAAAGTGCACATTTCAATGCCATAATCTGGCAAAATGTGCACAATCAATTTATTATTAATAGCCATTTTTCGGATTTCGAAAGTCATTCGCGCGCACGCAGTTAACGTAATGACTAGTGTACGTTTAGAAAAAAATCCGATTTAATGGAACATTAGTTGTGTAATAACAGTAAACAATCAATTTGACGATCGTTTATTAATTGCTTAATTGTATATAATTTTGTTTAAAAAAACGATGCAAAGAGAAATTAAAATTGAAATTGGTAATGCGATTTGATCAATAAGTTTTTACTTTCCCTATAATAAGTAAAAAAGAAAAAATATTAACAAAAATAATCATGTGTGTATTTGTCCAAAAGCTATTAACGTGGAAATTTAAACTAAAGGAAATAAAGTTTATATAAAAAAACATGACTTCAACTTTTAGAATTCATTACTATAATTTAGCAAAGTATTTTTAATATGTAGGAACTCTACAAACTGTGAAGAATATTTCAAGTTTTTAGAGATGTCTGTAAGTACTCTAAAAAATATTATATGTGACCTAAATAATAGCAAAATAGGGGTATTTATGAGCACTATTGTTATACTATTATTAAGCGTATGAAGTAAATTTATATCACTGTTAACGAAGTTGTTTGCTTCTGAGGATGTTATAGGTTCTTCCACGCTTGCAGAGATTTACTCTTCCTTTAGCAGCATTATAGTTTTTTTATGAAAATCTTGGGGGTAATCATTACATATGCATAAATTCATTAGACATTTTAAAACATAAGCATAATAAAGGAATCCGTCTGAAGAAAGGATTATTATTGTCCAAAGAGTGTGTGTCGTAAAGAAGAGTTTTCTCATATCTTCTGGCTGAAGATCATCCATGGTAAATCTTCATAAATCGATGAAGAATTAAATAAAACGATTTTTCATAACGGATGCAATAATATTCGGAATTTATGTTAACATCCTGTATGATGTATAATTTCCTTCAGCAGACAGCAGTATAAATGATGTTTACTATACAGCAAGGTCGTACTTAAAAGATTTCAGACCCATCGTGACTTGTTGACTACCGCCATCACAGGCAATTGAGCTAAGTTCTTAAAGATGTGATTTAGAACCAAGTACTAGGTACTATAATGCAATGTTTGCATTGACTATTTGTGTCTAATAGTCGCTCGAAATTTTTCTCTTCTTTCTCTTCTTCTATAAGTAACTTATTTTGTGCTGTTGTCGTTTTAGAAACACATAAAAAAATTATTAAGTCTCCAGACTCCAATGAGGGGTGTAGTAAAAGTGAATTTTTCCAAGTTGTATTGAAAATGGATATCTCTGGTTGCCTTATATATATTTGTTAACATTAATAAATTGTGACAATAGAAATACTCAATTAACTTATCTAACTGCATATGCTTACTTTTTTACTTGTACTAATTTCAAGGTTCTTTAAATTAACTTAAACACTAATATTACATTTAGGGCTACTTAAAGATTATCCTATTATTAGTAACGTTTTTGCACTATTTCGATATATTTTTATTAGTTGGCTTTTAGTGGAAGTATTTATTCGTTTTTAGATATTAGGTGATCCTAACTATAGTAGAGTATTAATGGCTGTTGTACTTCAATTCATATAGCAGAACCTTGGAATATTTTTTTTTACCCTCCCAAAGTCCTTTCTGAAGATGATTTCCTTTAAGTATTTTCAGGCCTTCTGTAGCACAGTTTGTTACACAATAATTAAGCGGAAAACGTTAAAAGGTAATCAATGGGAGTGTTTAGCCAAGAATTCTTTAAATTATTTTTCGTTTTTCTGTTTGAAAACGATACAAACTTTAAATTGAACAACTTTTTATTTACCTAGGCTACGTTGTTGATTTCTACAGTTTAGGAAACTATCCTATCACCTTTGCGACTTTTGGAGAGGCCTTGATGTCGTTGTCCATTCTGAATTTCAGATCATTAATATAATTTTTCCTGAATACAAATCGGACAAAACTGCTACGATTTTTGCGATCCAGTTATCCGAGCGCACGCTGACTGATGCTGCAAAAGAGGCTCAAATGGCGCAGAAATCAACAAGAAAGGATCAGGACGATGAGAAAATGAATCTAGAAGGTCAATTTTATGGCGCAGACCTTGCAGACTAGAGATATATACATTATTTCTATGAAAAACTATGAGTCAAAACTAAAGAAATCTCAAATATGAATTAATCAATCAATCTAAATCTGTTTATTCCTTAATCTACATAAAAAATACTACAAAAATACGAGGGCTTTTTGTTTTAAAGTGCTTCATTCCTTCTTTATAAACTTTGTATACGAGGTTTTAAGCCCGAAAAATTAACTTTTCTCTACGACAATTAAATAATACACTCATTCTTGTTGTATATTAAATTGAATAATAGCATAAATTCTTCACACCGTGAATTCCTACAAAGAAATCACTCTAGATTGGCCAATCACATCCTTTGATTTTTAAGAATTCACGCTAATATGAAAAAATCACATTGCTTTGAATGTGAAAAATCGAGAGTATCTTAGCAACCTCCTAACAAGTCGCCATTTGAAACGTCAAATACACCAGTTATTTATAACGTCTAGTACACTCATTATTTATTGCTGTTGTATCGCATAATTGTTATTAATATAATATTTACAATGGACGTTAGTAGTGATAGTGATAATGAACTAACATGTACGCCTCCCGAAATTCAAGAAATTGCACAAGCATCTACAATTAATTTACTGCCGGAAAAGTCCAGAAAGCAGTATACTCAACTTTATACAAAATTTATGAAATGGAGACAATCCAATAATGTAAGTTCCTTTTCGGAAAACATTCTCCTAGCATATTTTACAAAACTTTCCGAAAAATACAAATCGTTATCTTTATGGAAAATATACTCCATGTTAAGAAGTACATTAAATGTTTACAATGAAATTAACATTGAAAATTATCCAAAATTGCGGGCTTTCCTTAAACGAAAAGGAGAAGGATTTCAGGCGAAGAAATCGAAAATATTTAGTGCAGAAGATATAAATAAATTCATTACAGAATCTCCGGATTATAAACTTAAAAGTATTAAAGTTTTTATTTTATTAGATTGTATTAATCGTAGGAATAATGGGAGCTTGCCGTAATAATTAAATGCACTCAATGAAAATGGAAGAAATTCAAGACCTTAATTCAGCTCTTTTAATAACCATACCTTACACTAAGACAAATATTGTTAGAAAATTTACTGTTACAGGTAAATTTTATGAAATATGCAAAAAGTATATTGCACTACGCCCAGCGAATGTAATAACTCCTTCATTTTTCTTAAACTACCAACATGGAAGTGCACTATTCAAAAAATTGGAATTAACAAATTTGCATCAATGGGCAGACAAATAGCAACCTACTTAAATTTACCGAATGCAAATCTGTACACCGGACATAGCTTTCGTAGATCTTCTGCCACCTTATTGGTTGATGCAGGAGGAGATATTACAACTCTCAAACGACATGGAGGCTGGAAGAGTACCTCCGTAGCTGAAGGCTACGTGGATGATTCTATGACAAATAGAATCAACACGGCCAACAAAATACTTCAGTCGGTAGAACAAAGTACTAGAATCGCACAAAATATACAACACACAGCACAGACTAGCACTTTAAATGAGGCGAGTTTTGATCAAGATTCAACACCGACTGTATTAAATATCAGTAATTGTAGCAACTTTACTATAACTTTTGCCAAAAAGTAAAATTAAATTACTTATTATATACTTGGCAGGTCATATTATAATTGCAATGTTTAAAATTTAAAGTGTTAATAAAGATTTGTATTAAAAACTATGATTAAGTTTATTATAGTCGTAGAGAAAGTATAGTCTTCTACTTAAAGTGATTATTTAGTATATTTATGTATGTATTTTATGTATTTTGTAATAGATCTTGTAATGCAAATAAACTAAACTAAACTTAACGATTTATGATATCTATGACAACTCTTTCTCCTTGTCGTTTCTCGGAAAATTATTTTGTTTTCCTAGTTAGAATTGAACATTATGACTATAAGCATTTTCGCAATCCGCAAGGGCCCAAAATGTTGATGCATTATTTATCTGACTTTCTGTGTATATAATAACATATTGTATTTTATATACTATAAAGTATCTGAATACATTTGAATGAGACCTGTATTTTTGAAAATTAATTTTGGCAAATCCTTAACATATTTGATAAATAATAATGAATAATTATTATTTATAATCGTTTTTTTTTGGCAACGGTCACAAAGAAAAGATTGGTTTAAGCTTAAACTCGTACCCCTTACTCCATATAGTTCTTATAGATCTTATGATTCATTGTAACAAATACCATTAAGAGATCCAGAAATATTCCTAAGGGAATTTAACCTCTCTCCAAGGTATCTACAACACATTCCAAATATTCAAAGATAGCCGTTTGGGTAGACTTCTTTTTAATAAATCCCTGCTGCGCTTTTTTGAAAACATTAAAGGCATTTAAGTAATTTACAATTCTATTGGAGTAACGTAATCCGCCTATAATTATTTGGATTCATTGGATTGCCTTTCTTATATATTGTGATAATTAGGCAGTTTGAAAAAATACCTGTTTCTAGAGATTTGTTTACCAGATATGTTACGGGAACCACTACATTGTTTATTGCACTTTTTAATAGTTTTGAATTTACTTCATCATATCCACAGCTGTTTTTGGTCGTCATGGCAAGAATAATTTTAAATATATCATAAAGTTAATGTGTGTTGCACTACACTCTTGATGGCAACAGATATTAATATGATGTGAAGAGTAACACTTGCTTTGTTCCATAATGTTTTTATTTTCAGTTGCCTAACATGTGTTTTGGTCTTCGACCATTATCAATACATATAATTAAATATTTCAATTGGTGTTGTTAGTTTAAGAAATAGAGTTTTAGGGTTTCTGGCAATGTTAATATTAGGTTGGCTGTTTACCATGTTGTTGGTTATATGGAATTCCAAAATCTCATCAGGTGGCCAGCCAGATTTACCAAGGATTTTATTTATAATAATAGATCAGCCGGTCTTCATTTTGTTATCACTACTTAATAGTCTGTTCGATCTCGTCACGTTTTGCTTGTTGTAATAGAATGTTATATTTTTTCATTTAATTTATTATATTGATATTTTGCCCTATCGTTAGAATGTTTCAAGACTTGTAATAAGTCAAGCATTTCCTTACAAGATGATATATCTGGAGATCTTGGTGCATTAGGGTTTCGTTTATGATTATAATTTATGGCTACTTTAGAACAGCTTCTATTCAAACTATTGCCATTGACCTACGTGTATGTATTCCCACTGCTCTCTACATTATTATTTTCTTACATTTTTTCCCAAATAATTTTCAATAATTCTTGCAAATTAGTTACATTATTTGAAGTAAATAATCTATTTGTGACACTAGTCGACTTAGATAATGTCATTTACGGGGTTCGACGTAACCTTTTGGAATTCCCACCAATTTTTAGGTAAAAACAACCAGTCTCTGACAAACGTCTACAAATAAAATACAGGAAAAGTTATTTGTTTTAACGAGTTCTAACTGCCATTTTTGGGTGTAACAATTTAGTATTACCACCCTGTATACATCCAAATGATGATCATTAAAAAATGTTTTCAAAGGCGACAGCGACAACCCGACACATCACGTGAACTGGCGAACGCTGGAGTAAATTTGTACGGGCAGTAGCGAGACTGAAAGTGACAGCAAATATTGATCCGAATCCTAAGCGAGGTACATGGAATTGAATCTTGCAAAGTAATTAACTGCAATCAGCTTTGTTACTTATAAGTTTTTTAAGAAAATGTGTACAAAAAATATCACGTCTAGTGGTTATATTATGTACAAGATGGGGCAAAAGTTCCCCTACCATTTTGATTGCCTATAACTTTGCTCAAAGAAAAGATAAGTAAGTTTGGTTTCCATAGAAAGTTTATTTGGTCTTTACGTTTTTTTTCTTTATGATTGGAAAATTATATCCGCTAAATGGTGACCGCAATTCGAAAGGCAACTTTCGGCTCTTTTTAGGGTATTTTTTATGACATCCTTCAACATATCGGGCTGAATTTCTTCAATTTCGTGACGGATATTGTCTTTAAGATGTTGAATCGTTTGGGGCTTATTTACGTAAATTTTTGATTTTAAAAAACCCCATAATAAAAAGTCTGCTGCTGTTAAATCGCCAACTCCCGAAATTAGTCTTCATAGAAAAACGTTATTCAATAATTGAATTGTTGAACGTGTGTGCTGTGGCCCCATCTTGCTGAAACCACATGTCATCTAGTCCTTGCTCTTCCATTTCAGGCACAAGAAAATGTCGCATAATGTCTTGATACCGTTCAGCATTAACAGTAACTCCAACACCTTGGTCATTTTCAAAAAAATAGGGACCAATGATGTTTCCAGCATGAATACCACACCATACAGTTGTTTTTGGTGGATGCAATGATGTTTTATGAATTAATTGAGGATTGTGTGTTCCCCAAAACCGACTGTTCTGTTTATTGACGTGGCCACTGAGAAGAAATATTGTCACTATTTCTGCTCGTTCTTGTGGCGTATATTTATCCATAATAAAATTTGGACGTCTACACAATGGTTAAAGCGAAACTGGTAACGCCACCTGTTACATTGTGTCTACAAAGGAGATCATCATGTGGAATTCCTCTCTCAGGATAGATTCCGTCAAGTTTAAAAGATAAAAATTAGTTGACATTATTAGGCGAAAACCTAAGAAAAGACAATTTATTCAATAAAAGAGAGTAATTGACAGTGCCGAACGCACGTGAAAAATCTATTCAAATTACATACACTCTACCTCTTCTATCCAGTACTTCAGATGCAAATTGTGTAAAACAAGCTAGGTTAGTGATTGTGAAGCGACCAGACATAAAACCGTGTTGGAATGGTGAGATTTGAGAACTAACACAATTATACAAACTAGAAAAAATACCAGTTTAAATATTTTAGCAATATTCGACAAAATAGCTATCAGTCTATGGTTTAAAAATTGTTAAATGTTTACAAATAACATCCAAACTCTATCGGAGGAGTACTCATCGTTCAAGGTATCTGTGCCAATAGAGGAAAAGGAAAAATTGATTAAACCCAATATTTGGCCAAAAAACGTGTGCATTTCTTCTTTTTATACCGCATCGCCCACAAACAAAACGGAAAATAAATAGTGGAAATAATACTGGGATCTTACATATATTTCATTTAAACAAGAAACGTAAGAAACAAAATTAATGAGTTTGAAACATGTTTATTCCAAATTCCAAATTATATGCTTAAGCTGAATTACAATAAGTGCGAATGTTTTAATCTTGATGTTTATAATTTAACATCCTATTTTTGTAGAAACAGATACTATGGTGGTTGTCTAATTTTAACTCAACATTAACATGATAAGCGATTTTAATAAGAAGTTTCCAAATTTAAATCTGTCAATTAGCAAATATGAAAATATGTATAAAAGTGAGATTGCAAGATGTGAGCTTAAGGCAAATGAAAACTGACAATTATAAACAAAAATCGTAAGAAATTGGCCTCAAATAAATGCACTATTAGTCCCAAAAAATTCAATAGTCACTATTAAGGGTTGTTTATAGAAAGACACTTGGTTGGTTTCACAATTTTTACGATTTATTCCAATAGTCAATAGTCACTGTCGAAAGCGCTAATAAAACTTTAAAAAAACTTTGCCTCAAGTTGCAACAAACTTTCAGAGCATTCTGCCCAATAACTCAGCAAATACAAAGAATTTGCTTTAAATGAAGTTTCATATAATGATATCAGAATAATAGTTGCTAACATGAAACTGAGTAATACTACTGATACTTGCGGTCGTATTTTGAAGTGCATTATCAACATAGCCATATATACATTAACAAAATTGATTAATAGAGCAATGCCTCAAATACTTTTCCGGATGTCTTGAACATTTCTCGGGTAGTCCCCATACTCAAAAAAGGTGACCCAACCAAAGAAGATAATTATCGCCCGATTAGCATATACCGACTGTGGGTAAAATAATTGAAATTCATGCTAAAAACAAATTAATAAATCATTTCGAAAACAATAATCTTTTCAGCGAATCTCAATACGGTTTTAGGGCAAATAAAAGTATTACTGCCGCGGTTACAAATTTAATAAATTTGCTGTGCGACCTAATTAAAGCATTGGATTACATTTTATTTAAAAAAATCATATAAAATCAGTAGCAAACTTCTCTAGTTCTTACTTTCAAAAGTTATTATCGTTGATAACAACAATTAAAAACGGGGTGATACAGGGGTCAGAGGTGCAATTTTTTTCCTAATTTACATTTATGACTTAAGTAACTGTTCTAACAACTTTAGTCTTATCTTATTTGCCGATGACACAACGACTTTAAATTCCTCAAATGACTTAGAAGACACATTAGAACTTTTAACAAATTGTAAAGATTACTTAACAAAATGATTTCATGCTAATTATCTAGATCTAAATGAAAATAAAACTCAGTCATTAATAATAACAAACACACCATTGCGAGATCTATATAAGCAACCACAGGTTAAACTACTTGGGATTTATCTAGACTCAGCATTATCTTCGACCGACCATTGTAGTTACGTAGCTAAGACATTATATTCTCTTATATTTTTATTTCGATCACATTTTAATAATATTTCTATGAAATTCTTATTCAGAGCTTGTCATGGCCTATTTGTTCCTTTTATGTCATATGACCTAACAGTATGGGGACATGCTTCTGCAGTACAAAGAATGTTCTCCCTTCAAAGAGCAATTATTTATTCGAATTATTATATATCCTTTATTCTAAACTCAGTTCCACTATTTAAGAAATATAATATATGAAATTACGGAATACAAATTTTCAATCATTTACCTGCCGAAAAAGAGATTTGCCATTAAAATCATTTAAGAATAAGATTAAGAGCTTATTAGTTTTAACACTATTTTCTACAATTTAATTTTAGTTAAATAATAATTTATATGTTTTTATAAATATGTTGTTACATTTTGACGAGTGTAACTTTTGTTTGGCACAATAAACCATTATTATTATTATTATTATTATTATTATTAATGTAAATATTGTTTTTAATAGCTTTTAAATTTATTTTAATAAAATTATCCAATTTATTCTAATAAATTTTAATGTATATTTGAGCAAAATAATAATTCTGATATAATTGAAATTTCTACCTTTGTATAATCCCTATAATATTTGATTATTTAGCGGAATTATCTGCTTTGAGGTCACGGAATTACTTATAAAGAACGTATAGGGGATAATTCGTAGAGATACAATGACGCCTAAGTCACCTAACGACTAAAAAAAAAACGTCCAACAAATGCGCACGTGCTTCGGCCACGTTCTTTTTTTTGCAACGATGGGTAAGTACCTACGATACTAAATTTGGCGAGTTCAGTGATAAATTCGCCGCCGGTTGGTGTATTTCTGCAGATTTTATTATTTACCCGTGAAAATCTTGATTATGCTCTTGCGGTAAAGTATTAAAAAAACATGCAGTTCCGTCGCGTGTGCGGGTGTAAACTCGTGATTCATGCCAGTGATTAATGTGACAGTGATTTTTAAATTAAAGTCAGTTAAGCCGTAGATTCATTACTGTTATTGTTTAAATTATGCTTTTGGTTTTACATGCGTTAGCTTTTTAAATTTTAGATTGGTTTATTTAGTAGTATCTGGTGCAATCATTTTTCTATAATGAAATATGAATAAGAACGACGAAACTGCAAATAATTTATGCATTATTGTTAATATCTCTCTTGGTTATTCAAAGTCTTAACCATATTTGCAATATAAACAAAATTCTCTACCACTCATCATTTAAAAAAATATAGTGTTTGTGCTTGTATGTGCGTCTGTCCTTCTTGTGTTATTGAAAATGTGCTTCGAATAAACTTTAGGATTGCTGGATTAAAGGCGGAATGTTCCACGAAAATGAAAATCAAGACGTCAATGTAAGTCGCTTTTCTTATCTTATATATCTGCCTTCCTTCTATATCATTTCCAGTTGCGTGAAAATGACGCCTTTTCTATAACAAAAAGAATTATGTTCGTCGCGATCGATCGAAATCCAACTAGTCCTAAATGAGCAACTATAGGGTGATAGATTTTGATTTATTCTTTCATTACTATGAAAATGGGTTAAGTGGTAGAGTAGCCTTAATGGCTAAACTTCGCCCATTTTTTTTTTGAATAAAGACGTTTATTATTATTATTATTATTATTAAAATATTATGTGTGACTATACTGAACGCATTATTTGTATAAGCATAACAATAAATCAACAAAGCAACTTGCATCCTTGCTTCGTTCTCTAGCTTTGAAATAAATTAATGACACAACTACACGTAATAGTAACTTTAGTAAGACACATCATTTTGGTAAATAATACCTTTGTTACAATTGACACTGATGTAATGCTGCTGCTTAAAGAAATAACTGATCACGGAATAATTAAAACTATTATAATATTATATTTTAATATGATACTAAGAACGATTTCAGTGTTAATTAGAAGATTAAACATAAAAATGTTTCACCACAGGTTAAGTTAGAATTTAATTTATCGTACATCAATATTTGTGATTACAATAATTTTAATTATGATGATTTTATGTTAGATATGTATGCAACTCAATGGTTTCATATATATTAATAACGTTAATGATAAATTAATTAAATAACAACATTTTAAATTTATTTGACATCCATGCTTCTTCTAAAATTGTAAGTAATGGTCAGCAAAAACCATGGATTACACATAATATTCTAAGGATAATAAAAATTTGAAATACGGCATTCAGCAAATATGGAAGAATTAAAAAATTGTCTGATCTCAATTATTACAAATCTCTGAGGAACCTAGCTATTACAGCAATTCGAAATGAAAAATAACTTTTATTGCACATGAGTAAATTTAAATAAAACTAATAAAAATACATTATGGAAAGGTTTAAAAAACCTAGGTCTCTAGATAACATCAAATTTCGGTTGGTTGATAGGTAAGGCTTTGAGGTATTCAAAATCCATATTCATTTGTATATTAACACGTTAACGCCGGCGGGTACCACCGGTGGTACACGAGTTTTTACGCTTTTGGTACGCCACTGGTTACTTCCATGGTGACAATAAATAACTATTATCGCGCATCTAGGACTTCAGTCACTTCCATAGAAACCATAACAACCATAGGCGTGCGAGCCAAATTTTGTCATTTTAAATTAATAATTGTAGGGTACAAAAACGCCGGCGTCAACGTGTTAAAATTGTAAATAACTAAGATTTAAAAAACAAAATGACAAGTAGTGAAAATAAACACACATTTTGAAAATCTTAGTTATTTACAACTTTAATATACATATCAAATTTCATTTGTTTATAGTAAAAGAAGATTGCATATCTCTCTAGTTCTAAACAGACCATCATAATGTGGTAGTAACAATATCAATTCTTCATCATCAAAGAAAGTATTTCTTCTAGTATTTTCCCGATGCATGGAAATAATCTATAATAACTGCGATTATTAAAACAAATCATCCACAGACGTTTGATGATCTGCGGCCTATAAGTATCTCATCATTTTCTCAAAAGTATATGAAAAAATTCTGGATCAAGAATATTTAATAATATTATATAAAATGTTGTCAGAATTCCAATCAGGATTTCGTCCCTCCTATGGTTGCTCAATGACCCTATTAAAAATTTCTGATGATATTATTATATGAGATAATAATAAAGTATTTGTCTTAATTTTATTAGACTATAGTAAGGCCTTCCACAATGTTACTTATGAATTACTTGAGACTATTCTTAAGTTTATACAATTTAGTACATTATCCCGAAAACATCTAAGTCCTTACTTAACAGACAAACAAAAAGTTAAATGCGACCAAATTAGATCCCAGTTAATGTTTTAATTGGTGTGCCTCAAGGTTCAATCCTCTGGGCAGTTTTATTTTTAATTTACACAACCAGCTTACAAGCATACATTAATTATTGCCAGCAACACCAACATGCCGACGATACAAAACTATATCTATATTTTGATGTATTTGATATTTCAAACTATAAACTAAATATAAATCAAGATTTTCAAAATATTACGAATTGTCAATGCTACATTTTCTAAAAATAAATCTTAACAAAATTACAGCAATAGTATTTGATTTCGAACGAACAAGGGCATTTGTATTGCAATCTCTTAACATTAATTTAAATTATATGCCAATAATGTTTTCAGATAATGTTAGAAAGACTTCTCATTGACTGCAAGCTTCGTTTCAGAGAACGTATGCAAATAACAACTTGACGAGCCTTTATTACTCAAAATCTGTTGATATTGTAATAACCCAAGGGGGGCATGCATAAAATATTTTTTTTATTTATTAGTGACCAGAAAATTAGTACAATTAGAACAAATACGTGCATTTTAGTGTAATAAACAAGAGTTCATTAACCGTATATAGGGGAATTACTTAAAAATGCGTAGACTAAACAAACGTTATTGGGGCACAAGTGGTCGGAAGAAATGAAGATGCTGCGTTATTATCGGAGAGGTAAATCCCCGATCGCATAACTAATGGGGGTCAATAACCGTGCCATGCTGAGATGAGGGCACGTACGCATTAAAGTGTGCAGAAATGCATACGTGATGAAATAGCATTTTTATATTCAATCGGGGGAAGAACCTGCAAGAAAAATGGTATAAAAGGGTTGTGAAGATTACAAACGTGGTCAGTCAACGATCACAATTCCGACCGTTGAATCTGACAATAACTACCACCGACATTGTTGCAACAAATTACATCGGTACCGATGTTCGACAAATTATTATTCCCCAGACTGGCCTAGACAAATAGCTTCCATTAGAAAATAATTTTCGACTAACGTCACTTACAACAAACTGACTTAAATAAATTTATCCTGATAGAATGTAGAACATACCGTGGCAATCCGGCTCCTTGAGAGTACGGCCGTAGCGGATGGACACATTAACAACAAATTACATTGATTACAATGTTTAGCAAATTAAAGTTTCTTTTATATACTGACTGAAATAATTTATCTTAATAGAATGTAGAACATTCCGTGGCAATCCGGCTCCTTGAGAGTACGGCCGTAGCGGATGGACACATTAACAATATATATATATATATTATAAAAAGAAATATATATAAAACACAAAACAATATGAGAACATCCGAGGCAACCCGGCCATTGTGAGAGACGGCCGTGGCGGATGGGAAATATTGTATAAAAAAAATATATATATAATAAAATAATATATATATATATATATATATAATTCTTAGTTAGCAATCTCGACTTTTCTACAAAACATGTGACGAATAGGACAATGACAAAACAGGACATAAATAATTTTTTTTTTGTTTTTTTTTTTGAGTTTTAACAAATGCAAAACAACTACGAAAAGTTTTCTGGTCACGGCATTACAATAAGCAATCAAAAGAAATTGAAGTTGTAACTTGTGTATACGAAATTTGATACTTAGATTTTAGATTTTATAGTTTTAATTGAATTTTGCATTCTAAAAATTACCTAAAATATGAGAAAAATAGTATTCTGTCTCTTTGCATTTTGAATTAATGGAAAATAAACTGACCATTCGTTAAACTCATTCTTGTGTTTTATTCACACCAACCATTATCCAACATCCTTAATATATTAATTATTTCAATAGTAATGCATAATTGATGACACATATTAACGTTCGTAACGAACCTGTTAAATAATTAAGGGTTACTACACAACACAACATAACACAACGAATAAATATGATATCAATTGAAAATTCATATAACACCGGGGTACGAACCATTACAATATGAATAAGGATATCTTACGTACAGACTGCAAAAATATTCTCTATGAAGCTTTGGTATTGTCTAATTTTAACTTCTGCGACTCTGTGTGCGACAACTGCATTGTAGTATTAATTTAATTTCTGTAGGTCTCTAGTAAACGAATGCTAAACTTTCAGGTTTGCTTGCATAGTTTTTGTTGAGCAATCCTTTCGAATAGATGTTGTAGAGATTTTTTAAGCTCCTTCACAAGTTGGAGACTCCTCTGCGTAATAAATGGTGATCTCTATACAACTATACAAATATAATCAGATTCTGTTATAAATTTGTAGTTGTTGGTAGATACGGGAGGTACTTATAATTAAGTATGGGTATAAAGGATCGACGTAAGATTAAAAGTGTGAAAAGGAATCGTTACTGGAAGGTAACGGAATTAAGTGAAACATGTTAAAATTCCGCGATATTGCGAGAAGAATTTTGATTGCATAGACTAAAAAATCCTCGTTATAAATTACACTTAAATTGCAAATGTAATAAAAGATTGAGTAACATTTCTCAATTAATTCGCAAACAAATATTATCAACAGACTTATTTGGTCGGATAAAATTTGTTTCCCATGAAGTAAATCTACGATTTATATGGTATTTTTACTAAAATTATTAAATACTTCAATATTTTCGTTCAATCTTTCTTCGATTACATTTAAATGTTGAATAAAATCATTATAAATTTTGATTGCAACAATGTGAATCTGCTACTTCATAAGTTTTATTGTAATAGACTGTTAATAGAGTCTGTATAAAATATTTGCGATATTACCGCATCTATTAAAAAGTGGGTGATCGTTTTAAATTTGGATTCGATTTGATTGATTTGAATAATTAATAATTGCAATCTTTACATTCATGCATGCAGTTCATTCTGAATACAAGTTTACCGCTGATTTATAAATATTATTTATTGACAATAATTGCTTGTTAATAAAAAAAAAAACTTAACGATAATAATGTGTGAACTTTGACGGGTCCCTAATTTTGATAAAATATTTCCGATGGTTTTTTGAGAATAATAATGTTCTCATAGAACTTGATAGATACAGGTAAAAATAACTAAGAAGTTCACCAGCAAATTACCAAATAATAATTAATTATAGAAGCGAAGTTAATAAAACACGAAGTACATGCATTCATGTCCTTTTTCATATTGACCCACTTGTATGTTTCCTTAATTCGTCTATATGTTCTTAGGTAACCCGAATGACCTACTAACGACGAATTTTGATTTTGTTTAAGGATTTCAGATATTTCTATCTTTACTTTTTTGAGTGTATTTTTGGCATCAAAATAATCTAATGTACTAAATACTAAAACGTTTTTTGATTTCGACTATTTTCTAATAATTTCAGTAATTGTGTTAATATCATAATAAAAATCTACACTATATCCATTTCAATCTTTAGACAATATTGAAGCATTTGAAAATGTTTATCATTTATTATCATTTCGATATTAGGAACGGAATTTCTGGTATATTGGAATTTAATAACATCATCATAAGTGTGTTTTGTGTTAAGATTAATATTAAAACTGGATTTCCTGAATGCGCATCAGCGTTTGCATTAATTTTGCCTGGATAGTACAAACCAATATTGTAATCAAATTCTTCACGCATTAAACGACTACTGTTTTTCAGTACATATAACTTTCTTTCCATAGAAATAGGGTCTAAAGTAATTAGTGGCCCATATGATGCAACTTTTTTTTCTGTAGTGGAATAGTTAATTTCAATGTTTTAGACCCGTAAGCTATGACACAAATTTTCGGGAGAAATCAGGTAATTGCTAAAAGTGGCTCTTAAGTTGAAATTGATCTAAATGTTTAAATGAAGATTGATGCAAAGCTGATCTGATAAATACTATGTCATTTTTTAATAATGTTGTTAAAGGTTTTGCAAATTTTGAGAAATCAAATAGTCCGAGAAATTGCTTAGTTTCTTTAGGAGATTTTAGAACTTAACCAATTAAATATAGCTATTGTTTTCTCTGGATTAGAAGAATCTCCTTTGTTACTAACAAGGTGGCCTAAGTAGAATTCTCCCCTTCGCATAAATTTGCATATCTGGTTATAACTAATGACTGATCGTGATCTCTGAAAAATTGCATCTAATTTAACTGAATGTTTCGAAATTGAACTAGAATACACAATGATATCGTCAAGATAAACAAAACACTGTAAACCTTGCAATACTTTTAGAGCAGTATTCAGCCTCTGAATCGTAGAGGGTGTAATTTTAATCCCATAGACATACGAGTAAATTCGTAATGTCCTATTGTTGTGGATAATGCAGTTTTTAGTGCATCTTCTGGTTTTATTTGAATTTGATAAAACCTACTAGCAAGATTAAGTTGTAAAATAATAATAATCTTCGGTAATCAATTACAATCAGCCAAATTTTCTAACCCGATGCATCCATTTTTTTTATACTGAAGGTAGAATAATATTTTGTTTAAGCATTTTATTAATTTGTTTCTTTACTTGTTATTTGTGCACCACGGGATACCTGAATGACTTCGTTTGAATATGTCTAGGATATGTTCCCGCAGGGGTGGTTGACGTGCACAGCCATTTGGGAGTAGCGACCCCACGTACCCGAGCCGTTCACTGCACACACATGCACATCTCTCTCACACACACACCCAAAATGCATTAGTAGTTCCAATTCGCACGAAAAATGATAAATCCGATATTAGGTGGAGATTGTAGAAATATTAAAATTTTTAGACTAATCAGCTTGTTACCTTCATTTTCTAAAATATTGGAGAATGTTGTTGCTGTACAATGTAAATCATTTCTAAATAAATTTAAATTATTTTCATCATTGCAGCACGGTTTTACGAAAGGAAAAAAAATAAACACTGGATTATATGACTTTACGCAGACAATAATAGAAGGTATGGAGTCTGGCGACATGTCGTGTGGAGTTTTCCTCGACTTGTTAAAAGCCTTCGACTGTATTGATTAACGAATCCTACTTTCTAAGCTATATAATTATGGATTCTTTAAAAACATGGTTTACTAATAATAAACTAATACTAAATGAAAAGAAAACTAATTATATATTATTTAAAAAAATGAAGCATCTACACATCCATAATATATAATAATTAATAACAACAATATACAATTGGTTAATAATACAAAATTCTTAGGAATCTTCATTGACAATAATTAAAATGGCAACACCATATATCGGTACGGTTATGTTCAATATGCTATATGCTTAGAGTCTCGAAGTCAAATGTGTCTTTAAAAGTAGTCTTCAACTCTAATTTCATGTCAGTAATTAGGTTCGGTATAATACATTGGGGCAGCTCGATACACTTCAACAGAATTATGTTGATTCAGAAACGAGCACTAAGAACAATTTTAAATTTAAAATCTTCGGACTCATGTAGGACAAACTTTGCTAAACATGGATTGATAACAGCAGCTGTGATGTATATAATGGAATGCCTATTATTAATTCGAAAACAAGAGCAATACTTTTAAAATAACAAAATCATACATGATTATCAAATAAGAAATAAAGAAATATTAATTTATCCTGTACATAAATTCATAATTACAGAACAGGGTGTACATTACTCATGCTTACGCTTCTACGACAAATGTCCAGAATTTATAGAAAAGGAAACCAACTTTCTAAAATATATAAAATATGTGTATGAAATGCTACGCAAATGTGTACCCTACAATATCGATGAATTTCTATCAAGTAACGTTAACTTGGAAACAAATTGATAGAGTATTTTTGTTATTTGACGAGATTCTTATATATAATGGCTGCAGTGCGTATATAGATTTTTTATGTACCTATTTGTAATGTGTCATTTATATTTGAATATGATATTATTATTATTAACAATTATGATCCAATTCATTATCATTATTTAAAAAACATGACATTATTGATCATGCTCCACATGGTTTAAAGAACGGTCGTCAAATGAAAGTGCGAACGATTTATTTATTAGTTATATTTATAGAGAATTGGAAGAAGGAAAAAACGTAACAGGATTTTCTTATTTAATCTTAGGCTTTTGACAGCTTAAATTTTAAGTTTATTTGGAAAACATAATACTCTCCTGTTTTTTCAGCATGATATATTGACATACCATGTATTTTTATCATTAATATTATCGTGTGTAAGAGAAAACATATGTTTGCCAAAAACTTTGGTTTCCACAATTGTAACATTCGGAATGTTTCTTCACACCTTTCAATTGTCGCCAATAACTAAACAAAAATGATGTCACCTATTTACATAGGTTACCAACAACAACAACACAAAATATTATCCCATTAAAAAAATATATTAAAAACTGTTCTATTGGAGAAATTTTATTACAATATTGAAAAATATCTAATTGACCCGTCAATTTTTTGAGAATTTTGCCGACAAAATATATTTATTAATTTTATACAATTATTTTGTTTTGGCTTCTGTATACAGAGTGTCCCGTTAATAAAAATAAAAAATGGCTGGACCATAGATTCCTGGGGTCAGAATATGATGATTTAACACAACTTATTTATATTCAAAAATTTATGGTTTCAAAAATTTTTATTTATTTTGTTTACAAACAGTTGAACGCTTTATTCGATTTGAATGAAATTTATATTAATAACTATTATAATATGATACATACAACTTTGAAGACAAATTCCGGCTTAACTCTAAATTTTTGGATATAGATAAGTTGTATTAAATCATCATATTTTGACAGGAATATATGTTGTAGCCATTTCCCTATACTAACGGGACACCCTACGTATGTTTATATTTTAATTAACCTACTTTTAAACTTATATCTCTTTGTATTAATTGTTTAGAGACATGACTTATATATCTATTCATGTAATGGCACAATATCCATAAAATTTTATTATTATATTATGCAATAGAAGCGATATTGATTTATTCATTTCTGGGATGGTATAAATAATATTCTTCGCTAATGTCGGCAATTATTAGAAGACTTGCTTTCGAATCGAAAAAAATGACAATATCGGAAGATAGGTTATCAGTAGTTCATGCTAAGGCTTTATGTATCGCTATTAGCTCTGCTGAATATATCGAGATTATTGTTAAGGTGTAAATATAAAAGTAGTAAGCATAAAGATAACTATACGGCTTATCACTTTTGAAGTAATGTGTCAAAGAACCACTTCCTACGAATACTGTTATCAAAGGAGGTTTTTTTTTTAATTCCAGCCTTACTGTGTTAAAACTATTCTGCTAAGATCAACTGTAAATTCTATAAAATGATCCTTGTTATATGCAAGTTTTGTTATCTTAGTTTCTGCGAAAGTGTAATCTGGATAACCCCCTCCAGAGATAATTCATAGTGCCCTGTATTAGCTTCAATATTGTGCCACAAGCCGCATCTTAGAGGGTGAATTCAAAATCCAGTATTATCTAATGATACTTTTATATAAAAAAATAATGCCAGAGACACGTCAGATCCCAAATTTATCTTCCATATGCATCATAGAATGTTTATTCCTCCACCTAGGTATTTAAGTGGCTTTATTATCTATAATTTAATACCACTGATTATTTTATCATTTATTTTTGATCAATGTCCAGAGAATTATAGTATTGATGATTTATCTGTTAAAATTTTAAATCTGTTGTCCTGCATATATTTGATTTATTGTAGTTACGATTTTTCTAAGGGTTTGGTTACAGTGGTAAATAATTGATGAATACTCATGGTATATACCTTGAATAATAGGGGTGATTAGACTAAAACTTCTGGAATTCCCAATGATGTTCTTCTATCTTCCATTACATTGCTCTCGTTATCTATTTTTATAGAGGGATATAATATTAACAGTAGGTTGTTACCTGGTTTGTTTTACTTAATTGTTTATTTTATATTCTAGTTTGAGCCATTATCAAGAATAATGTACAAACATAATTTTTACATATTTATATAAAGGTGTCAGGTAATAAGTGCGTTCGAAATTGGGGAAATCCAGAGCTCTTCATTATCGTTGACCATGTTTTTGCCCGCTGCTCGGGCTTTGTTAATATCTAGGCCTTCCCGGTAATTGAGAATTTTTCCTTTATTACCTGTATATAAAAATCAGCCATGTTGCATATAATTTTAGCTTATGGGGAATGTCGGCCAATGCCTTAAGGATTTTTGTTTATAAAGAAAGGTAATTCGTGCTATATTTAATTTAAAGGCAAGACATTTTTTGTAAAAAAATTTAATTCAACATGATATATTGACATGCCGTGTATTTTAATGATTAGTATTATTGCGCGTAAAAGAAAACATGTATTGATTGTCAATCAATACAAATCAGTAATAAACTTGCCAAATTATAAAGAACATTTGTATACAAAAGTGTGCGATCTAAAGCTTACTCAACTTAATAACCTCGTATTAATTACTAATCTAGGCTAACACAATAAAACTATCAACGAAAACAATAGAATTATAGATTTTGTGAAAACCACCCATAACATCATATGTTTATTCTTCCTATATCTAAGATGACGACTACCGTCCTCCTTTACTTTTTTACTTTCGTAAAGCCAACTTCTTGTAACTTTATGCAGAACTGTTTTAGACTTTTAAAAGATGGGTACTGTTGAGAACATGAACGTATAATTTAAAAAAAAAACTTATCTGATTCCGCTTTTATATTGTTCATCTAATAATAACTATCGTAGAATATACAGAAGTCATAAATTGGAAATACATAATAAGATATTCGGCTTAGTATTAAGGTATATCATAAGATAATCCGGCTTTTCCTGCCTTGTCTGTACCCTGCAACTGAACCAGTCCACTCTAATTCCCACTATTCTTGGGTCCTCCATGCAAGCGTGGATCAATTTAGTCTCCAGAATACCCTTCTCGTCAAAGTCTCTACTTGTCTCCTTATCCTCTAGCTTAAACTCCGTTAATGACCTGCCCCCCCTCGTTACTACCGCACTTCCGTGGCTTTTAAGGATGAACTCTGTTCTCTTCCACCATCCACGCCCTAGGATTCTTCCTCCACGACACCGAAAAAAGGCGAAGGATATAAATCCAGAAACATTTATATCCTTCGCCTTCTTCCGGCCCACTACTTCACTCCACCTATTCTTCTTCCATACCCCAATTTGCCCCGCGGCTTCTGGTTGGCTCTCAACCATGCCATGATGTTGCCATGGTCCTGAGCCCCCTTTTTCGACCCTGGGTCAGCCTCCTCTCTCTATCGATCTCCCCTATCTGGCTTCGGTTATCGTCTATCCCCGCGCTCCGGGGTTGTTCTGACCTATCTATCGCTTCCTTTACAGTCTACGACTCCACATTTCCTCTTGTTTCCACGGCCCTTCTGTCTCAATGGAAAATAACTTGAATAACACCAGTACTAAAATCAGACAATATATGTTACATTATGTCAGAAACTACCGCCCTATTACGGTTATATATAACTTTTGGGATAATTATTACTGAGAAAATATATTTTACAGAAAGGCATAAATTTAATTATATTTTGATTAATGCCAACTTAGAGCATGTAAACTTGGTTTTGTTTGATCTTGTTCTGGGTTATAATCAAATTGACAATGTCTTAATAAATATATTAGGTTTCCTCATACGATATCAGAATTATTTAAAAACTTGGGTAGGTACACTGAAATCATTGTCAAATGAAAATTGGATTATTATTCGGCAGTAAGGTCACCTATTTATATAGAGAATATTTGTTAAACTTTTATAACTTAACTCTACGACCCCAAGTAGTTCAGTTACTTATAAATAAATAAATACATATATAAAGAAGAAAGTAATTACATATTAGCATAACTTAAACTAAAAACAATAAATGGTTACATACTAACTAAACGTGATTGACTACATTGAGCAATGACATAACTGAGAGAGTCATTAAATATATTAATAAGATGATACCTGATTACAATTAGCGCAAACAATGTTTATCGGAGATTTAAGTCGATAATTGGTTTTATGGGGTAAAATATTAAAAGTAGGCTTTTGTCTACTACTAAAGGGTGGAACATGCAACCTAATATTATGTAAAATCTCAGCTGAATCAATAGATCCGTGCAGTATTTTGTATCCAAAAAGAATGCTCGATATGTATCGTCGGAATTCAAGAGATTGAAAGTTAAACTTTTCAAGTAAAGTTGCATGATCGAACCCTCTATTAGGATAATAATCTTCCGACTTAAAATATAAAAATTTAAAAAAATACGTTTAATGCCCTCAACCATGTATTTCTGCTGTTGGGTTTGGGGAAACAATCTTGAAATGTTGAAACATTTTAAATCATAGTGGTATTGATTGAATAAATGAACCTCAGAGGATTAGTTTTTCTAGTAAATGACATAAATTTGCACGTATTAATATTTAATTCCAATCCATTTACTTAACACCCTGTAACGACCTTAACAAGCTCGTCCTGCAAATACAAGCAATCATTGTGATTGTTGATTTCCGCATATATTTTGAGATCATCCGCATATAAATGTTGTGAAAAGGTCGTTAATAAATATGTTAAAAAGCAAGGGGTCTAAAACTGATCCCTGAGGAACACCAGACGTAGGGAAATAAGAACTAGATTTAAAATTATTGAAAGTGACATACGATTCACGTTTATTTAAGTAAGATGACATTAGAGAGGTAGATGAATTACAAAAGCTAAAGTTATACAACTTAGAAATCAAACGATTATAGTTAACTTTGTCGAAAGCTTTCGACATATCCGTGTATATGACATCAATTTCACTAGAGCAGTCAACTTCAAGAATGTTATGAGTAAGAGCAAATAGATTAGTTACTGTCGAGCGATTAGGAATTAATTCATGCTGATTATCAGAGAGATATTGTTTAATATGAATGTAAATCTGGTCATACAGCATAAGTTCAAAAACTTTAGCAATATGTGATAAAATTGCTATAGGTCGATAGTTATTAATGTTGAGAATATTGGCACTTGATTTGTGCATTGGACAGACTAATGTTATTTTAAATTTGTTAGGAAATGCAGAAGTTTGAATAGATAAGTCGAAATAATTTTAAGCGGATAACAAAGAATAGGAGCACAGTCTTTTAAAATAAAAGCAGGTTTATTGTCATCACCGGAAGAAAATTTATTAGGAGTTTCTTAAGAATGTTATAAACAACTTTATCAGAAACAGGAGAAAGGGAAAAATTGGGAATATAGCTGAAATTAGATAAATGAACATTTTTAGATGGGGAAACTTGAACAGATTTAAAAAAATACGAAAACCATTAACAATCTTTTCAAGGTTGCCCAGTTTATTATCATTATATATCAATTCCGAAGAAATTCTGGATGTACTAGATCTCTTATAGAGTTTATGTACGTCCAAAACTGGCGTGGGTTTGAAAGAACTTGATTATCAATGGTGAGTTATAAGCCAATGAATGATTTTACTATTAATTAATGCTCGGAGGAGTCGAAAATTAGCCCTCATGGAGATTGAGTTAGATCTGAGTTTAGTTCTAATGGTATTCTTTTCTTTAATTAATTGTTTTATTTCAAAATTATACCAAGGCG
This sequence comes from Ontholestes murinus, assembly GCA_963969525.1. NCBI lineage: Eukaryota > Metazoa > Arthropoda > Insecta > Coleoptera > Staphylinidae > Ontholestes > Ontholestes murinus. Next base: position 25,239,289 of record OZ018396.1, read on the forward strand.
GATACTTTCTTTTATTTTTATTAAATTTATAAGTTGGAATAAACTTTAAAAGAGCAGAGTTCAAAATATTATAAAATTCAGAAGGAGCGTGATTAACGTCAGAGAAACTTAAAAGTATATCCCAATCAATTGTACATAAATGTTCATATAATTCTGGATAATTTCCTTTTTTGAAGTTTAATTTAATAACATCACTATTAATTGAAGACATAGTCGGTGAGCATTGCAAAATAAATTTAAGAGTGGGATGATAAGAGTCTTCCAAAACAAGTGGAAATGTTTCTCTATCAATTTGACAGCTAACGTTGGAATATATTAAATCTAAAACATTATTTGAAGAATTTCTAATTGTGTTATATTGTCGAAGGCCTAGAAAAGTACAAAAATTAGAAATAAAGGTTGCTTTAGTAACACAATTATCTACAGAATTTGAAATTGATGGACCGTTAAATAATATTATTATCAAAATTTAGTTGAGATAACAGATTAAAAAAGATTTAACATCATCAGTAGAAGAGCTGGTGTAATGTATACTAGAATAATAAATAATTAGCTAGATTTTAATTTCAATTTACATACTGTAATGTCTATTATTGGCAAGTGAAATTTAATAAAATCCGTGGAAATTATATCAACCTTAAAAAAAAATACGAACCGCAACCAACACTACACCACCCTTCGATCTACCAGTCGTTATATTATCACGATCTGACCTAAAAACTAAATAAGAATCATTAAATAATTCACTGCTACTCACAGGAGATGTTAGCCAGGTTTCAATAAGAAGCACAACATCATGACCACAATCACTAACATTAGAGAAGAAAGTATCGATTTTAGTATTTAATCCACGAATGTTTTGATAAAAAACTGAAATATTTATTTCCAGAGGTAACGATTTTCATTTTCTTAATGAATTTAAAAGTTAATTGGTTTAGCCGCCCTGCTGCCTTAGTTTAAATTCAGTTCGTGTTGCATACAGTAATTCCATTTGTTGAGGAGTACGATCAGGTCCCACTCGAATATGATATAATTTATATATAAACTATAATAACTAGAAAAAAGTTGAATCATTGAAAAACATAAATAGTTTCGTTAAATAATCTTCATGAAATAAAAGCAAAACAATGCCTTATTATAATAGAGAGAACTAATTCTTGCAAATCAGATTTCAGTTGATCTTAAAACTGTTAATTAAATAATGAAATCTAAAAGTATTACCTTTTAGAAATACGGGTGTTGGTGATCAGAGCCACAATATAATTATTGAAATACTGGATAATTATTGGTCAATATCAAGAGCAGAAATCGTGACATCCGCGCGTCCGTTAACGGAGTGATTGCGGATACCCGAGGGATAATTGCCGATTGTGGAAATCAATAAAACGGCCGATGAAATTTAGAAATCGCTGGATTGTATCACCGCCGGACGGAAAATTTTTGTTATTCCATTCAAAGCGGATTCTGATGTGGTTTTAATTACAGGAATCATCAATTACACCTCACGTTTTTTGCATTGTTACCGTTAAATTAAGATATTCCAAGAAATATCTATAATCGGATGTTCAACATTCATTATTTATCGGGATATTGAAGCTTGAGAAATTTTATTGTATATAAAAATTGGGTCAATAACATTTCTTTTCTATTTGGATACATTAATCATATTGATAAGAAATTAAAAAGAGTAGATTATATTCATAATAAATACAAAATTAATATCCAGGGCGAAAAATTAATATTGTAAAATGGTTTGTGCTCATATAATCGATACTTGTTCTGCTACTCTCTTGATGGAACCAAATTTTCGTGTTATGTTCCATTTCTTTATTTTCGAGAACGTGTCAGTTATCTGGAAAAAAAAAGAAATGGAAAATAACAAGAGTTTTACTTCTCCCAATTTGTTTGTGCTCATCCTAACCAACTGTTGATCACTAAATTCTTAAGAAATATTGTATTACATGTTTGCGTAACTAAAATTTTCTTGGTGTTTAAATAAGTACTAATTTAGTCCGTTTTAAATAATAAAAATAAATTAAATTTGTTCTTGAGTAACGTGAAGATTTAACTAATAATGTTGGAATAAAAACACTAACACTTTCTTCACAAATAATTCCATAAAAGAATTGCAAATATGTTTCCATTAAGATTCTCTCCATTTTATATGTTATTTGTAAATTGTACATTAAATGCGAAATAGCGTTGACATAATTACTTAAATGCTAGCTATGTACATATACATAACATTTTCTGAATTGTGAAAAATGTAAAATCACACAAGTGGTTAAAATGTAATCAAAGCCTTATATGATTTGAACTTATGTTGTATTTATGGTAGTGTCACTAATAGGATATTATGTGGATAAACTACTATTAGTCTATGGGAAAATAATGAAAGAATGCTCGCACAGTATGTAATTCCGCAGTGAATCCTTAACAATATTTATGGCAACGAAAATATTTCGACAAATAAACCTGCGAATAGAGTAGCCTGTTGTGTTGTGAATTTTGACAGCAGGAAGTATTTTTGTACGTGGGTAGCGCCACGAAAAGACGAGATGTTGTTTAACGTGGATTATTCAGTATACTAATGATCTCCTAATTTACAATTGTCAGACATATACAGGGTTGCTGATATGTATGGAAACGGTCGAATATCTCCTAAAGTAAGAGAGCTAGCGAAAAATGTTAAGACACAAAAGTTTTAGGCAAAGCAATATCTAATATTCTATTGTTTATGTTTCGAATCGAATTATGCTGTAGAAGATTATTGAAGGTAACAAAGTTGTTATATTCGTTAATGATTCCATTTTCAATGACACCACTCTCGAAGTAACGGGATAAGCCAGGTATATTAAAGTCACCACAAATTAAAATATTATCGCTACCCTCAATTGCAGTTTCAAGCACTTCAAAAATATGAGGATAGTCAGCATTGGTTTGAGATGGTGGAATGTAAATACAAATACAACAAATTTTTACATGATTAATAATTACAGTTATACTTACAATTTCAATATTTGTATCTGGCGGTATGACTACTTCATTTCTATTCACTGAATAACAGTCCCTAACAGCAATCATTACACCGCCACCTCTTTTTACCGGACCTGTCGAGTCTAAAAACATTAAAATTATGATTGAAAATATCTCCAATATCTTCCCTCAACCAAGTTTCACTTAGCATATAGATATCAAAGTTAAAAGTAGCTGTGTTATTATAAAAATCATTTTTTTTGCTAACTAAACCCCTCACGTTTTGGTAAAATAAATTTACATTGCTTAAATTATTATTCTGTTGGTAGTTAATCAGTTTTCCGAAACAATTTTTGGCATTCCATGTATATATTTAATACGCAGATTGATTATTCCCGCTTCTTTTCTTTTATTCAGTTCAGACCGTATATTTCTCTCGTACTCCATTTGTCTGGGGGTTCGGTCATTTCGAACGAAAATAATTCTATAAACTTCAATATTCTTCATAGTGTTAGATTTCCTGAGGATATACAAAGCTTCTTCATTGCTAGTACAGGTTACCTTTATAGAACGCGGTTTTGATCCAACAGCTAGCTTTTCCTAGTCGAATAATTCGTTAGGTGTTTGTATGGTGTTTCCGATAGAGTCGAAAATTTCCTTTATAGTTTTCAAGTCGCTATCTGGGTTTGCTTCGGTTACGTTATAGAAATCAAATTCATATTGATATCATTTACGTCTGTGTTTTGTTTTTTAAATCTTCAAGTTCAATTTTCAAATTCACCAGTCTATTATTAATAGATTCTACTTTCCCATTTAACGTTTCCATAAATGATTAAAGTTCTAATTTAAATACCTTAAATTGTTGTTCAAACATGGATGTTATGTCAATTGTGGTTTTCGTTTAGTATCCTTAGAATTTCTGTTTCATTAACTGGAGTGATTTTATGACAATTAACAATAACAACTTTAATATGTGAAAATAAGAATTGAATCACTTCGTTTGTCATATCTTCTTTTTAAATTTGAATAATACTTTGCTATGCTGGGTATAAAAATTTTAAATATTTCAAGTTCATAAAGTTTAATTTTTAAATTTTGTAATAAATAAAATAAGTCTTTATAAGATAATTTATCAAAGTGATTGTAATTTGAAATAAGCAAAAAAGTGTTTTAGAATTATTATTAGGAAGGTGAACGATATCATATAATTTGACTTCTGCATCAATTGATGACAAATCAAAATTGGAGCTAATAGATTCGTAAAATTCGTTATTCTCATTTAAATCTTTAGAAAATATAACAGCAATGGGAGACTTTGTAAAAATATCTTCATCAATTGTGTCTATACTTGAAGTTTTTTCGTTAGTATAATGGAATTTAATAAATTCTTCATATGTGTTATGATTTTGTGCATCTTTACTAAAAACAGAATTCCTAGATAAAGCATCCGCGTTACTGTTAACTCGACCAGGTTTAAATTTAATTTCGTAATTATATTCTTCTAATCGAAGCCAACATCTCAAAAGTTTACTTGTTGGATCTTTGCAATTAAAGAGTCTGTAATGTGTTGCTATAGTGAATTTTCGACCATATAGATAAGGCCTGAAATGTTTTGTAGCCCATACAATTGCTAATTACTCCTTTTCTGTGGTTGAGTAATTACCTTCAGCGCTATTAAGAGTTCTAGATGCATATCTTATATCGGAGATCTTTTCCGATTTCTCCCTGAGAAGGAACTGCACCAATAGCATAGTTAGAGGAGTCTGTTGTTAAAATGAATTCCTTATTAAGGCATATTTAAGGATAGGGGGTGATGTGAGAATTGATTTTAAATGATCAAATGCATTTTGTTGAGGAGAAAACCATGAGAATGAAATATCCTTTTTTAGTTTGAAAATTTTTGTTTAATTTCCTTGGGTGATTTAGGAATAGGGTATTCGACTACAGCTTTGATATTATGCGGATTTGAGGAAATGCCTTTATCACTAATAATGTGACCTAAATAAGTTATTTCGCGATGCATAAATTCACACTTATCTGGTTGCAACAAAAGGTTATTATTTCTAAGTCGATCAAAAACTGTTTTTGACTTATTTGTATGATCCTCTATTGTTGAGGCATACACAACGATATCGTCTAGATAAACAAAGCATTGCATACCTTGAAGTCCGATAAGAACAACATTCACTAACCTTTGGAATGTAGCAGGTGAGTTTTTTAACTCCATTGACATTCTATTAAATTCAAAAGACCCATAGGTGTGGAAAAGGCTGTTTTTAATTAGTCTTCTGGATCAATTTTTATTTGATGAAACTCACTAGCAAGATTAAGAGTGCTAAAATATTTTTTCAATATTTGGAAGTGGATAATTGTCACCTACTGTGATATTATGTAATTTACGATAATCTATAATTATACGCCACTTCTGTTTACCAGAGGCATCACACTTTTTCTGAACAATCCATAAACTTGAATATGAATAAACGGAAGGTTGTATAATTTTTTTGTTTTAACATGTTTTCAATTTGATTAATATATACAGGGTGACTGACGAAAAACCTTTGGTGCTGTATCTCGCTTATTTTTGATCCAATTTGAATAAATAAAACATCAAATTAAATGATTTTTAAAAGAATTTAATATGAACTGTACTGATATTTTTTCTTGCATCCAGTTTTTGACAAAAGACGATCAACTTTTTTTTTCAAATTGCACTGTATATATATTTTGTACTGATCCGCAAGGAGATTTTTGTCTGAATCTAAATTTGTAAACGATTTTATCCATTCATCAAACCAAAGTCGAGAAATTGAGGATTAAAAAAAAAATTAAAAATCAAATACCCATAGTAAACAATATACAGAGCCTATTCCAAATGTCAAAAGTGACAGTGTCAGTCATTGGTACAATACTGCAATGATTTTTAATAATTTCATAATAAAAATGTTGCAAGATTTCAAAAACTGAAAAACGATTTCTGTAGAAGCACAAAATTCTAGTACAGTGTTTGAAATATTGCAACATTTTAATTATGAAATAATTAAAAATCGTTGCAATATTGTATCAATGGCTGCCACTGTCACTTTTGACATTTAAAATAGGGACTGTATATTGTTTACAATGGATACTTGACTTTTTATTTATTTTTTTAATCCGCAATTTCTCGACTTAAGTTTGATGTATGGATAAATTTGTCTACAATTTTATATTCAGAAAAAAAATCTCCTTGCGAATCAATAAAAATATATATACAGTGCAATTTAAAAAAAAATGTTGATCGTATTTTATCAAAAACTGGGTGCGAGAAAAAATAACAGTTCAGATCCTATTAAAGTCTTTTAAAAATGGTTTAATTTGATATTAAAATCGGAAAAAAAATAAGCGAGATACAGCACCAAAGGTTTTTCGTCAGTCACCCTGTAAATAATAACAATAAACAGGCGTAAGGGTACATAACAATATATTTTTATATACCTGAGTTATTAATTTATATTTTAAATGTATAAATCTAAGATAACTCTAATATTAATAAATATTAAAATATTGATTAATGTTTTAGGCGTAAATATATAGACATTTACGTAACAATTCATATTTAGCTCCGAGGAATTTCTTTCTTGACTCCACAAGAATATTGAGAAATTAATAGCACAGTAATATGGGAACCTACATTGTGTATACACTGTGAGATCTTTATTCGAATAAAACAATTTGCCAGTGTATTTACCGTCGCAGAATCAGACGTTCTGCTTCTTCGAGATAATCTACTTTGATTGTGTTAACGCTTCGTCGAACCTACCATTTCGAATAACATACTTAACATTCCTCTGCCTCTTATTTTGCCGTTTAGCTTATTGTTTGACTAAATAATGTATTGCATATATACTTCTTAAGTGCATATATTCAAGGAAGTGTGCTATACCACATAATTTCTTTTATAGTTTCCCGGGACTGAATATGTGTTATGTACCCATCTTTTATTTTTGTATTGTAAATAACCACCGAGTGTGTCCATATTATATTATCTTGTATCATTTAATTGTGCATTTGTTCTAGCTTTGTTTATATATCCGTAAATTATTTCATAACTTTTTGCAGAAGCATTGGGTTGTAAGCTTTAACACGTGTTTCTCTATTAAAATTTTGGACTACTTTTTAGTGAAGTAATATGTTTTACTTAATCGCATTGCTGGTGTTAATTGGTTAATTTATTCAGTTTATTCAAAAAATGAAATTATCCAGTATTGTATGAATATTTATGTGGCATTGCTTGGGATATACTATTAAGTTTCTCTGACGTTAATCACGCTCTTTCTGAATATTATAATATTTTGAACTCTGCTCTTTTAAATATTATTCCAACTTGTAAATTTAATAAAAATGAAAGAAAGTATCCACCTTGGTATAATTCTGAAATAATACATTTAATTAACGAAAAGAATTCCTTTAGAACTAAACTCACATCTAACTCAATCTCCATGAGAGCTAATTTTCGACACGTCAGAGCATTAATTAAACGTAAAATTAAATCTGCTTATAACTCATACATGCCCACCATTGAAAATCAAGTTACTTCAAACCCAGGTCAGTTTTGGATGTACATAAACTCTAAGAGATCCACTACATCCAGAATTCCTTCAACATTGATAGATAATGATAACAAACTGGACAACCCTGAAAATATTCTTAATGGTTTTCGTATTTTTTGAATCTGTTCATTTTTCCCCTTCTAAAAATGTTCATTTATCTAATTTCAACTATATTCCCAGTTTTTCCTTTTCTCCTGTCTCTGATAAAGTTGTATATAACATTCTTAAGAAACTTCCTAATAATTTTCCTCCAGTGATGACAATATACCTGCTTTTATTTAAAAAAAATTGTGCTCCTATTCTTTGTTATTCGCTTACAATTATTTTTAACTTATCTATTCAAACTTCTACTTTTCCTAATAAATTGAAAATAACATCAATCTGTCCAATACCCAAATCAAGTGCCAATATTCTCAACATTAATAACTATCGACCTATAGCAATTTTATCACATATTGCTAAAGTTTTTGAACGTGTGCTATATGACCAGATTTACATTCATATTAGACCATATCTCTCTGATAATCAGCATGGATTCATTTCTAATCGCTCGACAGTAACTAATCTATTTGCTCTTACTCATAACATTGCTGAAGTTGTTGACTCCTCTAGTCAAATTGATGTCATATACACGGATATGTCGAAAGCTTTCGACAAAGTTAACCATAATTGCAAATTATTTCTGAATTGAACGTGTCAACGTGTCATCTGTGATTAACTTTATTTACATTTATAATTATTTATATTTAATAATTTGTATTCTGCTGTTTACGGAAGATCCATTTTAGTCATCATCGTTATTGTTGTGAGTATTATATATCTGCTTTACAAGTTATAAATAAATTCTGCCGTTTTGGCAGTACATAACCTTAAATATCGTAACATTATTCGTGCATTTTATACCTTTCGGGCAGATTGACAAGTGTGCACTATATTTTTACAATTATAATGTTGAGTAGGCTGTTGTACTCGTTCAGTCGACGTCTTTAACGTAAATGGCACAGGTTCGATACCCGTAAACCACGTTACTCTTTTATATACTTGAAACTGTTTTTTAAACATTCCTATTTACTACTTTAAACAATAATTTTAATCACCCTTGTGGTGAAGCGTGTCTTCTGATTATTGTTCCTGTTTCAGACGAATCTAATTTTACATACGTTTTATAACTCTTTTTAATTTGTTTAATATCTGTATTTTATAAAAACAAGAATGCATAAATGCAAAATATGTGAAATGTCATTAACTTACACTGATCCTGATTCAATTCATTGTCGCACTTGTTCCATGGCACAAAGTGTATAAATCTAAATAAAACCGTGTGCAAAGCTTTAGTTAAAAATAAACATTTATCGTGGATCTGTAAAACCTGCCTCGACAACGAAAATACTAACACTAATAAAACAGCAATGCAATGTGTTCTCGACAAAGTCGAAGAACATTCGGTAATAATTAATTCTATCCTTAACCTACATAATATAAAAAAGACGGCCCATCTATACCAATTGCTGATACAAATAATCTTAGAATCGAACAGAAAACAATTAATAATGCTCCGTTAACACCCAGTATGTATGTCAACAGAGGATAACAAAAATCAAAATATGTTAAAGAGACCTAGAAATGTTGATATCACTAGACCTAGATCTAAATCATCATCGGACAATATTTCTACAGGTAGCCCAGCCGTTCAATCGTCTAGAAAAAGTACTGAACCCGTCCAAAAAATAATTATTGGCAAAAGAAATATGAGTAATAGTATTACTGGTGGCGATACAAATAAAAATACAAATAAATTAATGTCTGTCGAGAGGAGGCAATGGATCTACATTGGCAGGTGTAGTCCTGATTCAACAGTTGAATCTGTCATCGATTATGTTCAAAATAGTTTGAATATTAAGGACTGTAAATGCTTTGAACTGGCCAGGAATGACGATATATGTTCATACAAAATAGGCGTTAAGGAATCCCTTGTAAAGAGTCTATTAGATGCAACATTGTGGCCTGTTCGTTTGGCGGTGAAGGAATTTTTTCCTCGACGTGGACTTAAACTATCTATTACTGGAAATTTTCCGAAAACAACGTCTTCAAATTCAAACATTTAATAAATTTCGCAGTGTATTATCAAAATGTTAGGGGGCTCAGCACTAAACTGCATGATTTCTATTGTTCTGTCATCTCAGAGGAGTATCCTGTTATAATACTGACAGAAAAATGGCTTGAGCCTGGAATATTAAACTCAGAATTGATTGATAATAGATACACTGTATATCGTACCGATCGCTCATCCTTGAATAGCTCAAAGCTTCGTGGGAATGGAGTACATATCGCCATATTGAATACTTTTAAATCAACGATCATTGATACATATTAATTTACGGAAGAAGTATGGGTTAAAGTAACAATTGAAAATCAACATTATGTTTTTGGTTGCGTTTATATTCCACCGAAATCTGGGATGGAAGTATATGAATCACACTTAAGATGCTTATCCGAAGTACAGGCTCAATCTCCGGCATCAAATTTCATCGTAATGGGCGATTACAACCTGCCTGATCTTAAATGGATCGAGATGGAAGACTCCGTGAGATTATTTCCAATTAATTAATTAATTAAAAACAGTTCCAACACAAAAAATGAAATTGAAAGTTTAGTTTGTGATACATATGACTTCAACGGTTTAAATCAATTTAATAACATCGAAAATGTTACTGGAGGAATACTGGACTTATGTTTTGCTTCATATCAGGTAAATTCTATTTCCAGATGTGATCCTTTAATAAATTGTGATGCGTACCATCCCCCTTTAGAAGTAGTAAGTCTATGCTGTGAGTTCGATTATTTAAATTCAGATTGTACTGTTGTATATGATTTTAAACGGGCTCCTTATTCTGCTATTAACAACTATTTATTATCGATTAACTGGTGTAGGGCATTTCAAGATGTAACTGACATTAATGCGGCAGCTGACATATTTTATGCAATATTGTTTGACTGTTTTATAAATTTATTCCGAAAGAACTTTTGAAAGAATCCAATTTTCCGCACTGGTTTAGTTATAAACTTCGCCAACTAATACAACAAAAACGTATTGCTCATAAACAATTCAAATTATCAAACCAAGAAACAGACTACATTAAATTTTCTGACCTTAGGAAACAATGTAAAATAAAAACGAAACTTTGTTATGACAGTTATGTTGCTCACGCAGAAAACTGGGTAATTGAGAATCCAGCATATTTTTGGAAATTTGTAACAATAAATCGGACTCGAGTAAAATTCCGTCTAGTATGCACTTGGACGGTGTTCATGCAGATGCCGGCAGAAGTATAGCTAATTCATTCGCTAAACAATTTGCAACTGTGTATAATGACCAACGTTCGCTTCAATGCGATATGGAATTGGAATCTAATATTAATTTGTCTGAAATAAACCTAACGCATCCGATGTTCAGACAGCATTGCAAAATCTTGATGTCAAAGGCTGTATTAGTCCGGACTAAATTCCACCACTGTTGCTTAATATGTGTCACTCAACGCTTTATATTCCTTTGTATAAATTATTTTCTATATCGTTGACTCAAGGTGATTTTCCCGTTATTTGGAAATCATCTTATGTACAACCCATTTTCAATTCAGGTCATAATGATGTTAAAAATTACCGACCGATATGCATTCTGTCAGCGATTTCAAAGTTTTTTGAGGCACTTATTATTAAATGTTTATCCAATATCTTCAAAAATATTATAATTCCTCAACAACATGGATGTATGAGTGGACGTTCTGCAGAAACCAATCTCTTCTTATATAGTAACTATATTTTACAATCTTTTGAGGCTGGCTCTGAAGTCCACTCCATTTACATGGATTTCAGTAAGGTCTTTGATAAAGTCAATATTAATCTTCTGTTGGATAAACTAAAGAAATATGGTATTTGTAGACCTATTCTTAAATGGATGTCTTCATATTTAACTAATTGTAAGCTGCAAGTCCGTGTAAATAATTTTTTATCCGATGTTGTTCACGCTATATCTGGGGTCCCCCAGGGATCCCATTTGGGCCCTCTTCTTTTCAATACATACATAAACGATATACACGTTGGGATAGAATCTGAGATATTACTCTTTGCAGATGATTTGAAACTGTACAGACGAGTTTCCTCGGACAATGATGCAGCGATATTACAATCAGATCTTTCAAAAATTAATAATTGGTGTGTTCTTAATTTGAACAAGTGTAATGTAATATTATTCAGTCGTACAAGTAATAACAATAGACCTGTTTACCGCTTAAATAATAATATTTTGGAATATGTAGAGGTAGTTAGAGACTTGGGAATTTACTTAGACAGAAAACTTACATTTTCTCATCATATTGAAACTGTTGTTGCCAAAGCAAACAAAATGCTCGGATTTATTAAATGTACTACTAAAATGTTTAAAAATGTACAAAGTCTAACTATGCTATTTACATCTTAAGTTCGGTCTGTACTTGAATATTGTAATGTGATTTGGTCACCGCATTTAGACAGATTGGAACATGTACAAATAAAATTTCTGAAATATTTAAGATACAAATTATATTCTCAAAATATAATTTTAGATTTAGACAATATTAGATTGTATGTCAATTTACCAGCTTTATTGAAAAGGCGGGAATATTTTGATGTTTGTTTTTCGTATAAATTACTCAATAATGTAATTAATTCTTCCGAGTGTTTACAATGTTTTGCACTCAATGTTCCAGCATATACAACTAGGCAGTCTCAATTATTACATGTTCCATTTTGTCGCACATCATATCTTATGTATAGTCCATTAGTAAGAATGTGTACCTACTGTAAATACATATTGTGATAAACTTAGCATGCTGTATTCTTCTTTCGCTAAGTTTAAAAATGATGCTATGTATTTTATTTGCTCGTTTTAGTTTAATATCTAAATGTGTGTAATATATGTTTGTAGTTTATCTTTGTAAAATGTTTATTTATGACGTCAATAAATAAATAAATAAATAATATTTCGATTTCTAAGTTGGATAACTTTGGCTTTTGCAATTCGTCTACCTCCTTAATGTCATCTTACTTAAGTAAACGTGAATCGTATGTCACTTTCAATAATTTTAAATCTAGTTCTTATTTACCTACGTATGGTGTTCCTCGGGGATCAATGTTAGGCCCATTGCTTTTTAACATATTTATTAACGACCTTTCCATAACATTGTCAAAATCTTTTATATGCGGATGATCTTATAATATATGTGACAATCAACAATCACAATTATTGCTTGTATTTGCAGGACGAGCTTACATGGTGTGAAGTAAATGGACTAAAATTAAATATTAATAAGTGCAAGTTCATGTCATTTACTAGATAAACTAATACTGTAAGGTTCATTTATTCAATTAATGCCACTATAATTGAAAATGTTTCAACATTTAAAGATTTAGGTGTTCATTTTGACTCAAAATTAACTTTTACCTGTCACATTGGTAAAGTAATTAAGGGTTCATTAAGAGCCCTAATTTAAAGTTTAATATATCGTAATACTCGTTCCTCGCTCGTGTTTTTAAACGCCAGTTCGTGCAATAAAGCATCACTTTTTACACTTGTACCTTAAATAACTATTCATTCATTACCAACAAATAATTAAATGTAAAGATACACAACCAGGATATGGCAGAATTAGGTATTTATGTATTGAAGTTAATTTACGCAATTTCCATTTAAGTGAAAACCGCAAATAATTAAATATTAAAAAATATAAAAACTTATTAGGGAAGTAAATATTTATATGTTCGAAGTTTTTCAGTGCATGAAGCCTTGTTATTTTCATTATCATGGTCACTTTCTCAAAGCCATTTTAGTTATTATATATCTCGCTGCGTTTGTTATGACCCTTTATTGTATTTATACTATCTATGTTATTTATTATATAATTTATTAGATTTAGTTTTATTAATTCATTTGAGTTTGGATAATTAATTTTGTATCATTGATGTTTGAGCCTTTTACTTCGTTATACATTTGATAGTATACAATGAAAATACTTTATAATTTGTCATATGACACTTGTCATTATCTATATAAACAAACAGCCGAACATTTTCATTGTATAATTAATTTTGTAACCATTTTTCTTGCAAATTATTTTTCTATATCTGAAATGTTAATCAAATTCTAACCGATAATTAATAACTAATACTTAAATTACTTAAATAAAGTAACTTGAGGATTCTGAAACATATATTATATGGTTTGTAAAATGTTTTAGTTTTAATTTATATTTAGAAACATTGCAGTGAAGTAAAAATTATATATATTGCCGATAAAAATTAAATTATTTTTCTAAACAATTTAAAAAATGTAAATATATTTGTATGAATTCTTATTGGTCATTAAACTTTAACCATGAATGATAATTTTACATTTATTAAACATCGGAGATCTAAACAAATTTTTTATAGTTGTTAATATGCCTAATTCTGTCGGTCCATAATTAATATTTAAGATCAATAAGAATTATTAAAAAAATATATCTACATCGAATAAAAATGAATACATCCACACGATAGACGTGAATACATTTTCAAACAAGTTTGTCTAACGGGTTCCAAAATAAGGAAACCCGATAAACACCACTTTGTATGCAAGCTATGCACCAGTTATAAGACCCTTGATTTAAAAAAAAAACAGGTTGTTATTGAAACAAAAACAATAAATCACCAGAAATTCTACTTGCTTCGTTAAGCCGTTGACATTTATGTCTGCCGTCCGAATTAGACCAAACCTTAACGTCAAATGTCGATCGACATTTCCAAAATTCGTGCGCGTTAATTACCTTCGTAGGTAGATTTGCGGCTGCTTAAATGAATTAAGCACAACACAAAAAAGAAAAAATCGATTGACATTTCCAGGCGACCCAGAAAAAAGCTAATTCAACTAATTACATTTGCATAAAATGTGTTAAGGAATGACTCGATTTCATAACCTTAGTTTTGTTGATTGAAATTGAAATGTCGACGATAAGAATGAAATTTTAAATTATTTCTACATCTAACTATTAAACAGTGTTGTCAAAATAAAAATAATAAATAAAATAATAGGGAAAAATCAATCATTTCCACTTATGGATAAATATTTTACTTGCTTTAATTTTAATTTATTGACTTTTATTGATATTTATTTATTTGAAAACTTATTTCTTGAAGAAACAGGATGGTGGTAACCGTTACTATGTGGTATTTCATTTTCAAATGTAGGATGAAATAAAACACGTTTTTCTATGTTTTTACCACGGTATATTAATGATTTTACATTAATGAAGTATATTCGACTATAGTTTCGACTCTTTCAAGTCATTATCAAGTGAATTGATTTTAGAAATACAGAGGTATATATAGGCAGGTTACAGGTAGTTACATTACAGTAAATGCTAATCTACTTAAGAAACAAACCGTTTTAATTTATTCATTATTATGTAAGCTCTTATAATTATGTGATCCTTCCCGAAAATACTGCACCTTAATCCCCTTGCCATCTAAATGCCAAAGGTAATAAAATCGCAAGAACTATTTTTAGAATCTCAACCAATCAGAATCATTCAAAACCTTCACATTCATCTGTAAATTGTCAAAATAACGTATTTCATTTTAGACAATAATAATTGCCATTAACCTTACTTTTATTGGATTGTTAGAATTCGGGAAGAAAATAATGTCTTCGTTTAATTAATTACATGAAAAAAGCTTTTGAATTCCTAATTAAATTTTTAGAATTATTATTTATATTATTATTTATACAAAATTTATTAGTGGTAATAATGTTGTTGCACAATTTTTAATAAACTGATGATAAAGTCTACTACAGATAAGAATTTTAAAATAGCATTTTAATGATTTGGTTAACGGTAATATAAGATTGCGTTATTTTTTTGTAGAAGGTATAACACCGGAAGAAGTGATAACATGGCAAAAAACTACAAGTGTAAAAGACCAAATTTACATTTGGTAGAATTGATTTTGATTCCAAAGAGTCTAATTTATTTAAAAAATCATGCATGAATGGACTTTATATCCCGATGTGTTTTTGCTTAATATTAGAATTTCATCTAATTAGACAAAACAAAAAGGAAGACCATGCGTTGCTATGTGCATGGATCTTTTAACATTTGTGTGGAATTTCGCGACCCATAGGTCATACGTCCGAACAGTGTAGTTATTGCCGTCATAGATATATCGAAAGTTTCGATAGGAATTTGATGATATGTTTTGACCAAATTGCATACTTCACCAATATTCGCGAAGTCTTCAATGTGTGAAATAGGATAACAATTTACTCCATTGAGTACACTATAATCTCCGCAAGGTTTCCATAATTTATCTTGTTTGGGAACGTGAAGCAAAGAGGACCACTTGCTGTTTGAGGGTTTGATGACACCTAGGTTTAGAAAGTTATAAAGTTCCTTCTTCTCAAGTTGTAATTTATTAGATGCTGGGCTAAATTAAAATGATGGTAATCATAAATGTTTTGTATGATTACCATCATTTAATTTAAATTCATTGATCCAAAACACGATTACTCACAGTTTAGGGACTGCAAGTAATCGAAGAATCTGAATTGAAAGGATTAGGCGAATTAGTGATTTATTTAGAACATTGACGTAGGCATCCTCAAGTTGTTCGAACAAATCCGAAAAAAGAACTATAGTCCATCCGTTGGATCTTCCGTCCTACGTCACAAAATATCGCTTCGAGAAACGACACAAAAACATTAATTTTGATAAAGTAAACCAAATGCGTTAGTATTATTTTCGGGGTGGATCGTCTTTAAACACTTTGTTTTTCTTTTCTATAACCTCTTTATTCACACACCACACTTGCTTACAATACGGGCTTCTTACTACAACTGACAGGTTAGAGCAAAAACGGATATGGCGCACTACGCAGTTTCACATATCGGAGGTAGATGGCGCAGTACACCGCGGGATATTTGAATGCAAACCTCAACACGCCCCTTTTGCATTCAAACTCATAATGAAATAACAAAAATTAAAAAAAAAAAAAAAATTATCCTAAAGTTAAACATACAATTCTAACTATCTAAACCTATGCCTAAAAATAATCATAACAATATATCTTATTGAAATTTTAGAAGTTCCCTAAATCTAGTAAATTTTTCCTTGCATAGCGCTTTATTAAATATGTCGGCAATGTTTAAGTCTGTATTTATTTTGACAATCTCGACCATCTTGTCCCTACAATTTTGATGTACATAGTAATACTGAACTTCTATGTGTTTAGATCTTCTGGTCATGTTGCCGTTATTGGCTATTATAAATGCGCCCAAATTGTCTTCATATATCTTAATAGGGTTAATTATTAGTACGTTAAAAACAGTTTCTAACATCCCTTTTACAAAAACAATCTCGGTTACCGCATCAGATAACGCTATGTACTCAGCAGCAGTTGAGGATTTTGTCACTGACTTTTGTTTACATGATTTCCATACTATGGTGTTACCATAAAATCTTATTATGTAACCTGATGTCGATTTTCTGTCTACAATGTCACCTGCCCAGTCCGCATCAACAAAACAATCAACAATTTCACTTGTATTAGACCGAGTGAATGTTAATTTCAAACTTTTTGTTAAATATAGGTATTTTAATATTCTCAAAGCATAGTTGAAATGCGTTTTGTTATAACCGTTCTGAAGACGACTAAGGTAGTTTACGCTGAAGGCAATATCAGGTCTTGTTCCTGAACTAATATATAATAGTTCTCCTATAATGTTTTTATATTTTATGTATGAATCTACATTTTCAGTAGGTTTAAGTTTAAGGTTTATTTCCATTGGAGTTGAGTATAGCTTAGCGTTTACTATTGAATATTTCATTGCAAGGGACTCTATGGCTTCTTGGCTTAAAGTAGTTGTATTGTTATTTATATTATGATTAATTTCAATGCCTATATAATTATTTATAGATCCTAGATCTTTCATTTTAAATCTGTTGGTCAAATGGTTTTTTATTTCTATGATTTTTGGTCGATCATTACAACAAATAAGTAAATCGTCGACAAAAATGAGAATATAGATTTGAGTAGTTTCTTCTCTTTTTACATAAAGGCAATAATCGTAACTGCATCTTTCAAATTTTAAATCTGTGACAAAATTATGAAAACAATCATACCAACACTTTGGACTTTCCTTAAGACCATATAACGATTTGTTTAATTTATAAACTTTATCAGATCCATCTTCAAAACCTGGTGGTTGATTAACATAGACTTCCGAGTTAATCTTACCATTCAAAAAGGCTGTTTCGACATCCATTTGGTCGATATATAGTTTGTTTTGACATGCATATGACAATAATATTTTTAGAGTTTCTGTTTTTGCAACAGGAGAATATGGATCTCATATATAATCGGTTTGTTGGAAACCTCTTACTACCAATCTAGCTTTAAATATGTTATTTGATTTTATTTTATAGACCCATTTTACATCAATAGATTTTTTGTTTTCTGGTTTTCTTACTAAAGTCCAAGTTTCATTTTCCTTTATACATTCTAATTCTTTGTTCATAGCTTTTGACCATTTTTCTGCCTCTTTACTATTCATTGCTTCATAAAAACTTTCTGGAGTTTCTACATTACAGTAATTTACACTTACATTATAGTTTATAAAATTGTTATTATGATATCTTGGGTTTGGGTTTCTGTTTCTTACTGGTCTTTGATTTTCTCTATAGTCTTCAATTATCGGTTCGGTTTTATTAATTGTGTTATCATTATTTATTTCATCGTGTGTTTCATTTACACTATTTTCGTTTGTACTATTTTCATTTTCACCATTTTCATTTTCTAAACCAATGTATTTTATATTTTCATCTATAACATCGACATGCCTAGCGTGAATTATTTTATTATCTATCAATATTTTATATCCTACATCTGTATACCCCAACAATGTACCGAGCTTAGCTTTATCATCCCACTTAGAATGTCTTAATGTGTCTGGTGTTCTTACAAAAATTTTGGACCCATATAATTTTAAGTATTTTACGTTAGGTTTGACCTTAAAAAATATTTCATAAGGTGTTTTGAGTTCTTCGGTATTAGCCAAAGATCTGTTTTTTAAGTAAGTAGCCGCTGTGATAATTTCAGGCCAGTATTTCCTATCTACAGCTGCTTCATTTAATAAACATCGAGCAGTGTCCATTATAGTTCTATTGAATCTTTCTGCCACTCCGTTTAATTCGTGAACATACGGAGGACAGGGTGCAATTATTATACCTTTTTCTTTAGCAAAATCATTTACTTGTTTATTTGTGTATTCTTTTCCATTATCGCAACGAATTGTTTTTACTCTTTTACCAGTTATGTTTTCTACTAAATTTACATATTCTTTCAAACAATCAAAAACTTCTGATTTACATTTAATTGTGTATACTTTAGCTAGTTTACTGAAGTCATCTATAAATGATACAAAATATTTTTCGCCCCTGTATCCTACAGTGTTGTGGGGACCATGAACGTCCGTGTGTATAATTTGCAATATTTCGTTTGCTTTTGATCTATTATTATTAAATGGCAAATTGCTTAACTTGGATTTAATGCATATAGCACATTTTAATTTTTCTTTTTCAATTGCTGAAGGCAAACCCACAAGTAGTTTATTGCTGATTGATTTTTCTAAGTAATTGAAATTTACATGTCCTAGTTTTCGGTGCCAAATTTCTCTTTCCGACATTTTGTTGTCATTTGTTACTATGTAGCTGTTGTTTGTATAAGTGTCATTGTTTAAATAACTATATAATTTATATAAACCGTTTTCCTTGTTGGCTATTTCAATTAATGTATTATTTTTATTATAAATTTTTGCTATATTATCGTGTGAGTGAATGAAATTATTGTCGGTTACTTTTGCATAACTTATCAAGTTACTTTTCATTTCCTTAATATAAAATACGTTTTTTATAGTTACATTGTGGTAATCGTCTCCTACTTTAAATTTTAAATTTACAGTACCTATTTTAGTAGCGTTTAATATTTTTCCGTCACCCAATCTTACTTTGATGGGGTTTTCAAAAATCTCATAACTACTAAATAATTTTTCGTCGTTTATTATGTGGTCTGTGCACCCGCTATCCAAAATAAATGCAATTTGATCGGACTTTCTGACATTGAAGACATTTGAATCGACATCGACTACAAAAACATTACTACACTCCTCAACCACATACCTTTCCATGATGTTTGCGTTATTGCGACTTGGAGGACCTCCTTGAAAGCCTCTTCTTTGGAATCGCCCTCTGGTTCGGTTGGCCCGTCGATAAGATTGGTTTGCCCCTCTATACGACTGGTTGGACCCTCTGGACTGGTTGGCCCCTCTGAACTGGTTGGCCCCTCTGAACTGGTTGGCCCCTCTGGAGTGGTTGGACCCTCTGGACTGGTTGAACCCTCTGGACAGGTTGGACCCTCTGTAGTTTTCTGGTTCCTGTGGCGCGTACCAACAGTCTCGTGCAAAATGTCCTCGTTTTTTGCATATGTAACACTCCAGACCTTGGGTATTGAAGGCACTGGCATACTCTGTTATACCTTCGTTTGTAATCGAAACTGCCAACAGCTTTGCTTTTAGGTAGGCAGTATTTCTTTCGTTTTCGGGCAGCACATCTATTAAGTCGCCTAGATGGCTGAATCTTGCAGGCAACGCTTTTAACATGTAATTTAGTAGCTCCTGTTCGGATACTGTTGCCCCTGCTTCTTTTAGTTCGTTGGTCTTCTTTTCAAAACAGTTTATGAACTCCTGGGCGTTGCTATATTGTTCTAGTTTTATACTATCCAGCTCGCTTCTCTTCAGTATTTGAAGCGATGTGGATTTCCCGGAGTACATCTTGTCTAGTTTTTTTATAATGTCGTACGCACTGTCAAAGTTTTTGATATGCTCCAGTTGGCGATTGCTTAACGTCGCATATACACGTTGTCCCCTGAAATTTTGAATATGAGTAATGTAATTTGTATTATATCTCGATTATTATTATTGGTTGCTATGGTTGTTGCTGCAATGTGCATGTCAATTTGACATTTAAAGCTATAATGTTAACAGGAATTTTATGATCATCTGGAATATTGTTTGGCTCAACAAGGAGATGTTTTCCAACATTTAATAAGATGAACATTGCAGTTACTTATTATTCGTTACGTCAGGATTGTGTCCGTAAAAATAGTAATATTAAAATAACGTGTAAATATGTTTCATTTTGATTCCCTGTTTTATTACAAATTAGAAATTACTGATTATTTCCCGTTGGTCAATCCATTAAAATATGTGACGAGCGTGGTAACTAAGCAACGAGTAATGCATTAAAATGCCCGTATTCAAAATTTCAGGGGACAACGTGTATATAGTTAATGGCTTGTATATTTTTCTCCGCCCATACTTCAGCGTTGTCTGAGGCAATCATTTTTCTTTCTGTAGTCATCTCTACCTTTTTTAATTTTAGAAACATTATCATACGTGCTCGATAGCTGGCATAATCGGCGCCATCAAATGTGGGGACAAATGTCGCCGTACATGCCATGATGTTAATCTTCTTTTTTCTTGCCTTTAATAATCAATCTATTATTTTCACTTGTATGGTGCTCTTCTTCTTCTTCAACCACGCTCTGCTACCATATTATTTTCGGGGTGGATCGTCTTTAAACACTTTGTTTTTCTTTTCTATAACCTCTTTATTCACACACCACACTTGCTTACAATACGGGCTTCTTACTACAACTGACAGGTTAGAGCAAAAACGGATATGGCGCACTACGCAGTTTCACATATCGGAGGTAGATGGCGCAGTACACCGCGGGATATTTGAATGCAAACCTCAACAGTTAGAAAAAGAACGCACTGTAAAACTTTCGTTGTTTTATGAAGCGATAGTTTGTGACGTAGGATGGAAGATCCAACGGACAGACTATATGTTGTTTACTTAAATTTATTGGCAGGAATTGAATGAATATAAATTAAAATCCAAAAATTTAGGAATTCTAATCAATCAACTATGAATTGAAAATGTCACAAGAAATCAGTTTACAAAATATTATAAATGCAATAATATTTTGATTCAACTGAAGGTGGTGATTTCAATTACCATAAATTGGCTAGTGACGCTTGTCAATAATATAGCTTAAAATACGTATTTCAGCTCCAGCGTCTATCAAAAAAGTATAGTTTTTATATTTATAAAAACTGTTATTTAAACCCGATCGAACCTTTAATTGATTAGAGACTCTAATTTGGATGTTAACTCATCGACTTCTTTATGAAGTTTAGTAATTTCGTCTTTTCGTTTATTTGATCAAATTAAGGGAATGAATATTTAGTTTTGATAATCTTATTATTTTGTCAGCAATTAATGCTACTTGATCCAATGGTTATTATTTGATGTGGATAAAACCTAACTTTACTAAAAAAAGTAAAAGTTGCTTTAGAATACTTTTGCAGACATTGGGAATGAATTCTCTAAATTTTATGGATATTTAAAACAGAATGCAAACAGGAATGTTACGCCAAATTCTTGACAATCCATTGGTACAAGGACTAATGAATTACCCTAAAAATATGCGCACCCTGTTCATATGTAATTCACAGATATTAAAAATAATGCAGCGAAATCCAGAAATAAATGAGTCATGAACGTGCCATTAGCAACTTGGAGAATATTCCCAGTGGCTACAATGCTATTTAATAGATATCTAAGAACCAATGTTTAACGCAACGCAATTTTCAGGAAATCACTTTGCAGGGTTAATTTATAGTAATGTTACTGGTGCAAATAGGGAACGTTTTCCTAATTCCTGGGAGAGTAATCATCCAACCACTGAATCATCAGCAACCCGACCAATAACACTTCTATGCAAAGCAAAGCAAATTTCCAAAAAGACATGCAATTATGCGATGAAGATTCTCTATAATATTGCGCCAGGGTTAATCTATACAATTAATAAGACTACTGCTTATGAAATCGAGGGAATACTTCATGACTCAAGGGAAAATTTTTCAATACTCTAAATCTGTGAGCAGTGACTTACAGCAATCGAATTTGAATATGTATTATTCACAATTTTCATGTTGCTTGTCACTATTCACGAAAAATATTCAAACATGGTGGAGTAATCATGGTCCGAAACAATACGTTATATTTATTAATTTCGATAGTTTTGTTTCTGAAAAAGATTGCGAAATCACAGGATTCATTTGGCACGGTTTAATATTATTGGTTGTATATCGCGCCTTTTCTGGTAATTTCGATATTTTTCTCAAAATCTTAGCTTCCATATTGGATAGAATAGGCAGCATTCATAATGTTGTATACTTAGTTGGTGACTTTAACGTTATATTTAACTCCAATGAACCCAATAAAACTACATTTATCGATTTTCTTGCTAGTAAGCCCTCGACACAAAAGTCAATTTTCCTACACGACTTGATAATTGTATCTGCAATGTATGTACAAGGGTATATAATCTGTCAAAGGACAAATCTGTCAATCCATTACTAGCATTGAAAAACACTTGCTATTTCATAACCTAGAAGTAGAACTAAAAAGCATATTATTAAGCGAAATAGTAAAGGACTTAATATACTGTGGTTTAGTGAGGACCTTAAGCTGATGAGATCAACACTACTCCTAATGACAGACACTTATAACCGTCTGAAGTGCCATGACATTAAAGCAAATAGTAATTATATTTCCAATGTTAGTAATAAAACAAAAGCTTTATGGAACATTATAAATTCGAAAACAACCATAATGTGAAGAAAATCCCTTGCGATCTCACTGCTAATGATTTTAACAATTATTTTATCAACGTAGCTAATAATATAATAAAAGAAATTAATAAATCTAATATTTTTAATATATAACAAATGTAAATGTAAATGGATATTTTAAATTGTCTAAAGTCTCTTCGAGTGCTATTTGTAATGTGGTTCAAGGACTGAATGAAACCTAGCAAAGGCCATAATATTTATGGCTTAAGAGTAGACTTAGTTAAATATATGTGTGTACCAGATCAAATACTTTTTCTGATGCATTCAAAGTAGGCTTAGTGATCCCTATCTTCAAAATAGGTGACACACACAATCCATCAAATTATTGCCCAATCTCCCTGTTACCAATTTTCTCGAAAATACTGGAAACAATTCTATTAAATCACCTTTCTGATTATTTTGAAACATCAAATATTTTCAGCAATAGCCAAGTATGGTTTCAGGAATGGGCGATCAACAGTCGAAGCTTCTTTAACTTATACTGTTTTGAAAGGGGCCTTGAATCTAACTAAATTTTTTTAGATCTATCTAAGGCATTTGACTGTGTCTCTCAATCTGTACTTATCATGAAACTTTACTACTATAACTTACAGCCTGAAAGCGTTAGAATTAATTCTTCCTACCTTTCTTCACGCACTCAGTAAACAACATACAACTATAACTCTCAGGTGTCGTCTGTAGCAACAGTTATGAACGGTGTTCCTTAGGGAACTTTCCTAACTGTTTTCCTGAATCGAAAGTCATACTGTTTGCTGATGATACCACAATTACTAATTAAGGACTAACACCTTCATCAGAAATATCCCGGTTACAACCTGCTGAATGGTTTTTGTGAGTAACTATCTTAAATTAAATTCTGATAAAACAAAGGCAATCTTATTTACACTCAAATCGAATGAAACTAAAACAACAAAATTTCTTGGTATTCACCTGGATGCCAATATGAAATGGTCATGTCACGGAGAGCAACTATCAAGCAGGCTCCCTAAAAATATATTTATCTTTAGGAACCTTTCCTCTCAGTGCCAAAAGATGCGCTGCGACAATAATACTTCTCCTATATTCAAAATCATATACAATATGGTCATATTATATGGTTACATTGGATATAGGGATGACTGTCGCAATGGATTCAAGGAATTTAAGATATTAACATACCTGCTGTTTATATCTTCAAATGTTTAATCTAAGTCATGAAACATAAGCATTTGTATTAAACACATGATAACAGTCATAATAACCTGATTAAACGTAGGAACAATCTACTATCACATTATTTTCGTCATTTGCTACAAAGGCCGGTACCAGACATTATGCTATAAAAATCTTTATCCGACTTCTTTGTCTTTTTACCTTTTTAATTACCATTTTAATTTTAAGAAAATGTATTAACTTAGAATAACTTATATATATATATATATATATATATATATATATATATATAGGGTGGGCCAACTAGTGGTTTCTTTTTAAATCATAGATTATTTTGATACTGACAGCTTTTTTCCGTTCGAAATCTTGACTGAAAGTCACTACCATACCTCCTCGGTATGAAATGAGTCGATTTACGCTTGAACAACGTTAAGAAATATTCCAAACCTATTTCCAAAGTGAGTACTTAAAAATCATTTTTTCTGATGTGGCACATTTTCATCTTGGCGGATTCGTTACCAAACAAAATTGACGCATCTGGGGGACAGAAAACCCGCACGTTATTGTCGAGAAGGCAATGCAACCACAGAGATTGCGAGTTTGGTGCGAATTGTGGAGTGATGGCATCATTGGACCATTTTTCTTCCAAAATGCGGCTAGGAACAAGGTTTCGGCAATGGTAAGCTTTACGGAGCCATGTTATGCGATTTTTTTTACTGAAATTGAAGACATGGATCTGGATGACCCATAGTTCATTCAGGATGGCGCGCTATTCCACACAGCCCATGCCACAATCGATCTTTTGTGCACCAAATTTCCAAATCGTATTATCAGCCGTCTTGGCGATGTCAATGAGCTGCGATTTGACTCCTTTGGATTTATTTTTGTGGGGAACCGTGAAGAACCGATATTATGCCAACAATTCAGAAACGATGCATCCAAGAAATCCGTGAGTTATAACCCGAAATCATCAACAAGGTCTTGGAAAATTGGAATGACAGAATGCGCTACTACGAAGCCAGACGAGGCAGCCACTGAAATGAAGTTGTGTTTTATAATTAATGGGAATGTTTGTTCTTACTAATAAAGCCATAATACCTGGAAAAAATTAAATTTTGTGCATATTATTGCATTTTTAAAAAGAAACTTGAATCTGGCCCACCCAGTATATATATATATATATATATATAGGGTCCGCCAATAAGGGCGCGTGAACTTTAAAATTGAATAAAACAAGTTGTGTGTGAGGTAGAAACGAAATTTATTTTTCATTCGAAAGGGTATTCGACCCCATTAAGTATGGAAGATAACATCGTTCAAATGACCACCGCGGCTCCGTTTGGTAGCCCGGATCCGGGAGCTCCAATTTTCGATGACTCTGAAGCACATATCGGCCTCAATTTGATCGATGGCGTTGCGTATGTTGACTTTGAGGTCATCGGTGTTTAGAGGCTTGTTGACGTAGACCAGCGACTTGAGATAGCCCCAGAGAAAAAAGTCTAAAGGCGTTAAATCGCACGATCTCGGTGGCCAGTTGATATCGCCTCCGCGCGAGATGACCATGTCCGGAAATCGCTCGTGCAGAATGTCCATTGTGGCATGGGCTGTGTGGCACGTGACGCCGTCCTGCTGGAACCACATGTCGTCCGTGTCCATATCATCCAGTTTAGGCCAAAAGAAGTTGGTTATCATCGACCTGTAGCGCTCCCCATTGACGGTTATGGCCGCCCCAGCTTCGTTCTCGAAAAAGTACGGACCGATGATGCCGCCGGCCCAAAATCCACACCAAACAGTGACTTTCTGGGGATGCATTGCCACTAGGTGGACCTCGTGTGGGTTGTTCTTACTCCAAATGCGGCAATTTTGCTTGTTCACATACCCGTTCATCCAGAAATGAGCCTCGTCGCTGAAGATGATTTTTCGGCCAAAATGGGGGTCTGCTTCCAACTGCTCCAGAGCCCAATCAACGAACGCCCGACGCTGTCTGTGGTCGTTTATCTTGAGCTCCTGGGTCAATTGGATTTTGTACGGGTGCAGACCCAAATGCAGATGCAAAATTCTGCGAGTTGATGTTTCCGAAAGGCCAAGTTCCTGTGCACGACAAAAAATGGACTGCCTCGGGTTTTCGCGCACACTCTCACGGACAGCAGCGATATTTTCGTTCGATCGGGCGTTTCGTCGACGTGTCAGTGTTGGCTGGTTGTTTACTGAACCAGTCGACTCGAATTTGCCCACCAATCGACGGATAGTCGACTCTACAGGCCGATCATCGCGACCGTAAAATGGGCAAAGTGCGCGGAAGGTTGCTCGAACTGATGACCCATTTTCGTAAAACAATTTAATAATTTGCACGTGCTGCTCGACACTCAAACTTGCCATGGTGATTTGGGGTTATATACTGAACAAATGACAGCAACTTTGACAGCTCTACCTCGAACAACATGGCCGCATCCTTCCGGCAAACTTCGCGCGTCCCTATTGGCGGACCCTTTACTACAAGTCCAAATATGACCGCCAGCGTAGTTATGCTGGCGGTCAACAGGCTGTAGTTGAAGTACAGTAACAGTTTCTGCGGCAAAATGTTTTTTCATAATTTATGGCACGGATGGTAGCGGGAATATCAAGATGCATCAGTTCCACCAGAAACTAGGTATCAGGCACAACTGGAATAAAAGTGATAAGTTCTTTCATTAATGAGCAACCAATCAGATTCGTTCATTTTTGACAAACGCCGCATGCTATTCAAACTTAAGGCGGCAATGTCACCGAGAACTGAAAAGCTCCCTAGGGAAATTATCGATAATCTCCCGGCTGTCAAGTTGACATTTATACCATATCCGCAGTTGCCCTTGAGTTAAAAAATACAATCGATCTGTCAATGTATAATCAGGTCCGTCCGAATCACGCTTCGGTATAGAATGTGATGAACCAACTAGTTAATAGAAAAAACGACACTAGAAAACACGGTTAAAAGTGAATACTTACGGAGGCTGTTCGAGCATTTTTGTGAGGTTAGGAAATACGAATTAAAACATAACCACCAAATTATGACAAAAGACGGAGCGATACGCCAGAGGTACACTTACACGCTTAATCATTGTTCTTTCAAAATTGTATATATAATAAATAACTTTTAATACTTTGTAAGTTATTCAAGAACTTATCTTACCGAATGCCCCTCGGGCAATGATAAATACACGATAATTTTGACTAGTTCCCTCAAGTGTGTTGCTTTAAGTAATTGCCCTCCGCCTGACGGCGTCGGGCAATTACTAAGCAACACACTTTCGGGTAGTCAAAATTATCGCGGATTATCATTGCCCTTGGGACATTATATCTGAAAATTAAATTTAATTGATTGCTCACTTAACCCTTGGTGAAACATTTTTGAAAAGTCTTGATTAGAATGTGTAATCCATATATATTAGTGTAACCTTTTGTACATTATTCATTACTCCTTGATAGTGACATATTGTCGAAACTAGTCGGAGAAAAAATAATAAATATTCTGTGAAACAAACCAAGTGTTTCTAATTTCTAATCAAGTGAAAGTTAAATATTGATTTACAGGTGCAATATTGATGGAAATAAAGTAATAATTAGTATTAATTTCTTAAAGCGTTTCTACACCGCAGTTTTACATTATTAGTATAGTATAAAAACTATTAACTTACAGTTACATAATACATTTAGTATGAGGAGTTGTTTTAACTGTTGGTAGTTTACATTAGAATAATGTAAAACTGCGGTGCAGAAATAAATTCTCATTATTACTTTGTTTACAACAAAAATAATTGGCCGCGATAGGATTTGTCAACAGATAGGAGAACTTACAAGCCCTTATATCCACCATTGATGATATAAATGCAGCTTTTTAGAGGCTTTTGGCTACGAGCTAACCTTTTGTTTTGTTGTCTTTTAATCAACCCTTTTATATTATGCAAATATGTTAGAAAAATAGAGTCATAATAACTTGTTGTTTAGATTTTTGTTAGAAAACATTTCTTTTATATAGCCATCATCCGATTCTTTAAAACTAAAGGATGCCTGGGTCCCAATAATAACCAGTGAATTATATTTTTATTTACATTTGGCATATTTTTAAAATGTGATTTGGTATCTACATAAAAATATAAAAATTCTATACTGTTTATTTTACGTTGGATAATTTTATTCATTTGTAGAAATCTACTTAAGTTATATCTCGATTATTTTAACACTAGATTTACCAGATATTAAATATACCTATTCCTACCAAAACCAGAATGACTGGTGTGGTGCTTATTGAGGCTTTCAGTTTTTATTCACTCTTAAAAAATGATAAAAAGAGTTCAACATTATTAATTTTAATAGATAAATGGATTTATAGACTTTGTCAAATAACATAACGCTTAAGTAAGTAATTTTACAGTTTTTCGGTCACAATTTCTACATATGCAGATTTTTATGTATGTACACTTTCCGCATACACTTTTTTGTATGTATTGCAAATATTGGTAGTCGTATTGTTATTGCAATATCCTATTTGACACCATTTGCGTAAAGGAACCGTGTCATTTATAGTTGGTTTATCAGCATCGTGTAGTTTTTGCCTTTGAAAACTGATATTCTGTAGCACATTCTTCTACTAATCGAAACGGAAGGTATTTCCGTGAGATATTTTATTCTGTTGTATTTTTTGCTAAATCAAAATTATTGAAAGAGACTTGAAATAGCCACTGTCTGGAACCCGATTTCATGGTATATTTCGTCTTTTCCTAAATACAGAAAGCCACTTGCCACATATGTTGTCTGTACATTAGACGCCAGCCAAAAAATTGTGCCATATATATGGGGTTTGTTAGAAAGAGTTGCTCATCCACGGTAATATAAATTACCGTTTTGAAGCAGTTTGGGACAAATTTATTGAAAACAGTAGAAATTGTTTTCAATAAATTTATCCCAAACTGCTGAGACTATAGCAAAATTCACTGTTTGCAAACGTTGCTTCCTCTGACTTCTTTTGTTAATATGAATGTATCGCAAAATCTCAGTAAAATCAGGTCTACTCATAGTGCTGGAGCTGAAGTCTCAAAGTATTTCCTTCCTACTCTGTACAAATTTTTACATGTTCCAAAATGTGGTTGTCAATCAGTAATACCAACGCACTACTTAAATTTCTCTTCATAATGTTTTTTCTTGTTGGCCCGTGCACATCTTTGACAATACTTTGAACTGGTAATCTACCAGCAAGACCTCCTTCTTCAATTCTTTTCCAAATAGTTCCGTCTGAAGCAATTTTAGTTTGCTGATTTGGTGCGTTACTTCACCTTCGTTCCCAGAACTGGAAAGGAATCGCATGCATTGTCTCGTAAGTTTGTTTGGAATATTTTTGCAATCACTGTCGCTTGACTGATGTATATTGTTTCTATCAGGAATTTCCTCATCACTGCTCTCGACAAAAGAACTGTTATCGTCACTGTCTTTTATTACTTTCTAAATCTCAATATTCCAAAGGTATGCTTGTTGTATATTTCAAATATGTAAAACCTTTTATTCGTTTTGGCATTTTCAGTGCCTCAATGCATCGGTCTCATAATTCTCCCAAAATCATATTTCTGTGCCTATAAAACATTGCAGTACCCATCAATTATTATAGCTGCCCTAATATCATTCCATCACAGAATTTCTTCATAGGAAAATCCACCAGTCATTTTGATCTGGTATAAGTATCAATAAAAAAATATATTTGTTACGAAATATATAAAGTAACATTAAGGTCATAAAATGTATTCTCTACTTATAGCTACAAAAGTCATAACATCATTTTAGAACGCAAATGTTACATGCAGTAGGAATTTTGAATTGAAATTGCACGACCAGTCATTTTGACTGGTCTGTTTAATATATTATATATTATATATAAGGTGTTTATGGGAGAATCAATATGTAGAGAGATTTATACCCAAAAAGATAATTGGCAATGGTGGATCCTTTCTGTAAAATATAATGTTACCAATTAAGAATGGAATCTGGTTATTAGTAGCTTATTTGATATATTGTGTATATTATAATAAATTATTATAATGGGAACCTAGCTCTATCAAAAGTTTAGGTAACGTAATATATGACATCAAAACATTAATAAATCAAGATTTAAATCGTTTTTGGTGACAGTAAAGGATTTTTCCATTTAATTCTTTTAGGAGTTATTTTAATGGATATATGAGTGCACGTTGTACCGTGCCTTAAAAGTAATTGTCGAGAAAGCACATTATTAATTACCTTACCTTTTCTATCTGCATATCGTAAAATACTTACCGTATCTGCATGGTAATAAAATATTTTCAGACATAATCAATTTCATGAATTTAACACCAGATCCGGGAAGTTTATACGCCTGATTTCTTTGCATTTATCTAAGTCGCACAATGGTGTTTATTACATACATTGAATCAAGGTTATTTACGTTAAATTTTCACCAATGTACAATTTATATATTACATCAAAGTGCCAAATGATATTTGTATTACAATTTCTTCTTTCTAATTTAATTATTTATTTATATACTTGAGCTTTCTTTCTGGACAAAGAACTAATAATACATAACAAACAAACATTTTTTAAGAAAGAAACTTGGTGGAATTGATATTGCTGCGATGATGTTTCTTTCTAACCTTTAATACTGACAAACAGTCCAAAAGTTGTTTGAATTTTATTTACAATTAATATTTTCTAAGAAAAACACTGATAAGGTGTAAGGTTTAAAAAAATTGTTTCGCAACACAGTGGCTTCATCAGGTAGATGACAAATTAATTAATATTTGCTTTAATTTAGGTTTATTGTACATTTTATATCTGTTAATCGATTGTTAAAATAGCAAGTTTGTTACTTTATTTAAATGATTATATAATCAATTCTATGAATTTGTTATGGTAAGTAAACACATTATAAATTCAATAATTTATAAATAATTATTAAGGAAAGAGACTATTTATATAGGTATTTTACTTACCTACCATAACATGCTTTTTTGTAATCTAGCACAGTAATGACATGCAGTGATGACATGCCATAAAAAATTATTCAGGTAATGAACTGTTGAATTAACAATTAATATAGTATATAATTTCTATGTATATACAAATTTGTTCTGAATGAATCTAAAACTTACCAGCTGCTCAGTCTTTGCTTTTTTGCTTATGAAAAATATCACAAACAAACGTACATAAAATACAACAATAATTGGCAAAATTATGCCATTATAACCTGTTAATCGCATTGCCTGTTTTATTATAATTTCTATAGGTTTTGGTGGTCATTAAATAATATAATCATATTAATTAAATTTAGCTCATAGTAATTATTTTTTATCTATTTTAATTTTTAATAAACCTGCTGTCACAGATAATTTATTATTTTTTCTGCGACTAGTTTCGACAATAAGTCATTATCAAGGAGGATGAGAGAAAATAATAAATTGTCTGTGAAACGATCCAACTGGTTTTAGATAATTCAAAAAAGTGAGCAATTAATTAATTACAAACTTCTTATTTAAATATTTCCGATTAATCATTTTTTACCTGACATACTTTACCTGTTTATGTAGAAGTCACCACCATAAATTACGACGATGTCAAGGGTATTGAAGAAAAGCCTCTCCGATAGTCGATTGTGTCTTTTTGGTACCAGACCGATGAGTAGTTTTTGCTTATAAATAACCGCTATTAATTCATATTTATGTATTTAATGAAAAGCGCAAACATGTTACTTTTTTGCATTGCCATAAAATGCATGAAACTGGTATTGGACTATTCTGCGAAAAGTAATGCCTTAAATGTGATGGGATTCCCGGCTACTCTAAATGAAAGGCAACCAATGGGAAAACCCGAATATACGTATATTTTCAGTAGCATAAACTCAATAAAAAGTGTCACACTCCGGAAACCATGTCATAAATGTGATTAATTTGCTTAATAAACACTGATTGCATGTGATCCTGCGTCTGCATCATTATACTTGCAAAAAATGCTAATGAGACACCTATTGGTTGAAAGTGGTTCCTAATTGTTTTTAATAGGAATCCAAAAATTAAGTTTGTTTACATTATTATTATACTAGGAAATACAAGGAAAATAAGTGTAACGTCTATTCAATAGATCTGAGTTTCTCTTACATCTCTCATAATATTTCATTTTCCTTCAATTCCGTTGCGCTAATTAGATCCAAAAGAGTCTAAACTTAATAAAGAAATTATTTTCTTACTATTAATAATTGAAAGTCAATTCAAATTAATGCATCCACTTTTAACAAAGCAAAAGCATGAAGCAAATCCCTTATGTATTAATAATATCTTAACGAATGCCTTTATTTTACACTGCATGTATGCACAAATCTAGTTTATCTTATAGATGTCACTATTATTACTAATGCTTCATCATTTTTATTTCCAACGCCAATTTTATTTGATTTCCATGCAGCCATCCTCTGCATTTAATGCAAAACCTTAAATTTACAATACCATCAGCAATTCTCATTGAAAATCTTTCCTAGTTACAAAAATATTCCTAGTTTCATCCTGAAAAATACTTTCCAGTATTATGTATCATTGTATTTTTAATATCCTCAATACACAAAATCACAACGTAAGTTTTTTACTTACTACGGTGATAAACTGGTGAAGACATATTAATAATAGTATGGGTGCGTTAGAAACGAAATGGTGTGCTATGAGAAAGTATAAATGTGGGTATAATAACTATCAGTGAAATAGAGAAGATTGTATGTCTGTATGTTCCTTAACGAGATTAATTAGTGGCGGATTATAATTTCTTCTGCTCCAAGAATATTATGTTTTGATTGTTTTGAAAATTAATATGGAATTTTAAGGATGCTAATATCTGCAAAACTCTTTCCTGTTTGCCCTACGTAAAGACTATTCTGAAAATTATATATCTGATGTCTTTAAAAGATAATTTAATTAATTTTAAAATGTATGACAACTTTGTTAAAGGTTCAAAATCTATTCGATAATATCGCTTTCTGAAAATGTTTCCAATTTTGTTTAATGATTATTTAAAGGAGATCAGTTCCTTGTTTTCTCAGTTTGGAAATCGGTATATTGTGTATTCTTGTTTTCATTCATCACATTTTCAATTAAATTGTATAAATATGTGTTAGCCTGGCTAATTTATTCGATAATAATGTTGCGCTGTGGCAATCGAAGAAAAATCTATATTTCAAATTTTATAATATTAGTAAGAATTGGTAGCAAAATAGAAAAAAACTACCAACTTGTGAGATTTGGTTATATAGATGCTAATAATTAAATTTGAAAATTGGCCCAACTGGCTACCATTAAAATACGAAACTACATAATGAACTTATTGATATCAGAAATGTACGGTGTAGTTGCTTAAGTCGTACCCCTTAAGAAAAGAACTGTATAAAACTTATGATTTATCAAATAAATAGAAATTAAATATGTTATTCAGATCTTTGTTAATATTGGTATTATATGTTATAACGAAACTAGAAAATCTATGTATGTTTTCACGTAAAAAACTGAATCTTTAAAAACTTATATCGGTACAACTAAGTCAACTTAATTCTTAAGTTGTGCCACCTATAGCCTAGGTCGCACCTGGGAGTTTAATATAACAAATATAGTAATTAAAACGTAATTTTTGTTCATATGTTTATAGATGCATTAAATTAGTACAATCAGTACATACAAATCTTTTTGTTCTCTTGTCCAATCCACCGTAAACATCGTACACCCAAGATTTGTATTTCAAGCATTGAATCATATTTTCCGCCCGATCTTATCCATAAATAAAACAAAACAAATCGTTTTCATTATTCTTTTTAATTTTTGATACCAGTTACTTTTTATTAATTTCTGTATTTCTTCTTTTATTCCGTATTTTTATGCTTTCTATATTCGGCGTGGACATAGCTTCGACTGACGAGGTAGAGCATCTATATTATTTTTGGTGAAGAACATTACATATGTGGTTCCATCAAGAGGGTAGATCAACAAGTATCAACTAAATGCTTAATTTCTTGATTATTGATGTCCAATGAAGTAGTGTGTAAAGATTCTTCAATCACAGCTGTAGATGCGTAAAAATCGTCATCAAATTAATGCTTGTTGTGTTGCAAGGGTTTGTGTCGTCATGTATGTATGCGTGTGTATATTATATCATTTCAATAAGATTATATTATTATACTGCATTCCTTATATATACTCGCATCTCATATGTGTATAATTATAAGTAACAGTAGAAAATAACTCTTATTTACTGGATTAGCAAATTATTATGACGTATGTAAGTCCTGTGTAATAACATAAATAAATAATTATTATTATTATGGCCAAATACCAGTAGATTTGAAACCATTCAAAGCAATATTCATACAAACAGATTTTGAATATGTAATTCCAAATAGTTCTGACACAGTAGTTTGTTTAATTGTGTTACCAGGATTTGTTTTTAACCAAGAAGAGGAATCTTCATTATAAATGGTTTTTAGAGATTTAAGAAAAGATCTGTCCAAAATTTGAAGATGATGGGTTGTATAATCAGGAAATTAAAATATTATAATCAATATTATAATATTATCAACATTTGATAATGACCTGCAAAGGTCGAAACTATAGTTGTGTCAAAATTGATAATATATTGTAAACTTTGTTTGTGTATATTATACAATAAATTGTGGTACAAAAACTTAAAAATTATTTTCATTTAACCTTTTTTATAATGCCATACTTGGTAGTGTGTCCATCCAAAAGAAAAAGTATTTGCTTATTGTTAATATTCTACAACTTTGATGAAATGTTCCAAACATTGAACAAGTTCTGGCGTTATTCACTCATTTTAGAGCATCCAAATACAGTAATCGGTGGTACTCCTTTAAAGAATCATTCATCCGCATGCGTTTAAATATTAACATACCAGGTATGTATTCACCTGCAGCATTCATACAGCATACACTTATAACGGTCAAACCCTTTTCACCAACTGTTAGTACACCAACTTGATGTTTGCCTTTCTAAGC
The DNA here is from genome assembly GCA_963969525.1 of Ontholestes murinus. Classification (NCBI taxonomy): domain Eukaryota; kingdom Metazoa; phylum Arthropoda; class Insecta; order Coleoptera; family Staphylinidae; genus Ontholestes; species Ontholestes murinus. The sequence goes on from OZ018396.1 coordinate 25,274,876, forward strand.
AATTATTTTGGATGGTTTATGGACAGTCGATAATCCTGTTTCGTCAACGTTATATATTAGTGAACATTCATCTAATATGGATTTATATTTATCAAAGAATCCATAAAAACTTTCTTTATTGAAAGCCCTGGCCTTGCCATTGATGTTGCTTCTGGAGTATGTAAATATAAACAAGGTTTCATGAATTTGTAGGACCATTTCTTCCCTGATTTTTTTTCTTTATTGAAACGGTGTGGTAGTTTGATTTTTTTTCCGCCAACTGCTAAGCAAATCTTCTTAGATCAGTTGCAGTAATCTCAAAAACACTTGATTCTAAATTGATAATTTGGGCAACAATCTCCTTTTCTATATTTTCAGTTATATCCTTAGGCCTTTCAAATTTGACATTCTTATTTAATTCTTTAGAATGAAGACTTAACGTTAGTTCAGTAATGTTTGTTATCGATGAGATTCATTGAATCCAATAACTCCTTCTGATAATTTGTTTAACGCCTCGTTCATATTTTCTTGTTTCTATGCATTATAAATTCGCTTTGACATGGTTTCGATTCGGCCGAATGATTATTGGATTAGACCTACATTTAAAAAGAAACACAATTATATCAATAATTTACTTGCAGAAATTTTTAAGAAAATTGAAATAAACTCACTTGCTGTCAAATTTTGTGTGGTTTGTTTACATCAAATAATAATATGTTAAAGCACACGAACTCAGATGTATATTTGGTTATCGACATAAAGACAATTCGGACAGCCCCATAATAAAACAAACGTACAAACCAACGTGTTGTTCTCGTCTTTATTCAACGCGATATAAATAAGGCTTTTTTTGTATTTACATTACTTATAATTTGATAATGATCAATTTATGATCGAAACTGCAGTATGAAAGTATATATTTTTATTTAACATATTTTTTTTCTATTTGTAATTTTTAAGTAAACTTGGTCTGATTTAATCAAGTTCAGTATTTCTAAGTGCCCAAACCTATGTCCTGTACAATGCCAATTAAGTCTCATCGCGTTAATTACACCTTCTTTTCTGAAAACGTTACTTTCGGGCCGTTACTTGTTTAGTCTTGACCCACCATACTAGTGAATCATATGCAATAATAAGTCTTTCTACTATATAGTACAACCAGTGCATCATTTTGGGTTTTAGTTCCCATGATCTTCCAAAGAACCTGCGGTATATCCATTGTGCTGTTGTAGATTTGTTGCAGATTGTTTTCTCAATGTGCGCATTTCAATTAAGAATCCTATCCAGTATTAAACCAAGATATTTCACATGATCGGACAGCGCAATTTTTTGTCCTATTACTTTGGGCACTTTGATATTCAGCTTCCTTCCATCAGTGAAAGGTACCACTACCATTTTGTCATTTTATGCATAATCTTGCAATGTCGACCAAGATTGCCAGGAGGTCATCCACCACGATACATCATTACAGGGGCGATATAACTCCCTTTGCGGGCACCGTTTTGCTGTGGCTACCGTTTCTGATTTACACCCCATACCTGCGATGATTTATCTTATTGCTGACATGCCAATACCTTACTTAATGGTCCCATTTTTTCATAAGGATTGTGGTGACCGTTACTACGTGGTAATTCATGATAAACACTTAACTAACGCACTTACTATGTTTTAACCACTAAAAATTATGTAATATATATACATATATTACAAAAACGCACGACTTAAGTTTCGACGGTTTAATGTCATTATCAAGTCACTTGATAATTAAGTTAAGGGTCCCATTTTTCATGGTTTTTAAGGCTGTGTTGTCAAACGCACTTTCAGTGTTCACGAAAATACCTAATCTAATTTCATTGTATTAAGATTTTAGTGTACATTTACAGCAGATTTCCTTTTAATGCACTGCTCCTCATAATAGTTGTTTATAATTTTCTCAATGATTTTTAGGAGAAATGTAAGACTAGTTGGGTGGATAGGATTAGGCCTTCAGCCCGGTTTAGGGATAAAATATCCCTGTGCACAGATGTTAAGCTTGTTAAGTGCGAATTTAACATCACACTGAGACTTTCCTTGAGCCTGGTTGTTGGTGTTGTATCTGTACTCCCTCACAGAACGTTCTCCATGTTTTCGTTTTCTATTTTCTCAGTTACTTATAATATTCCGACATTGACTGTCTGTGGGCATCCCACAAAGCCTATTTTATTTGCATTTTGAAACCTTTCCTGGCTTGCGTCTTGAGGCGACCTAAATCTTGTTCCACCAAGGCACGTCTCTGGTGGGAGATCTCTTCCTTAACGGACAACTGGATTCATACACTCCTAGAATGCTATTTCTTAGCAGAGCTGCTGCTGTTAGTTAGGCTCGCTACCTTTATTCATAATATCTAAATTATTAAAGATAATGATTTCAACACGTTTCTTTCTTCTATTATTAGTGTCCGCCTGCCTCATACCATGTTGTGGGCGTTGGCATCATAGTCCAGGAGGAGGTTTTTATTGCTTTTTCTGCACCACTCTACGAGCCACCTCCGCTGGTGGTGATTTGCTTTAATTTTCTGGAAAAATACACGCTTCCTGTCTTTCCCTTTTGGAATTCGACTATGTCTGCTGCTAGGTCCCCTGTGGTAAATTCTGAAATGAACATATAATTTCCTGGTCTTTTCTGAGCATGAAACCTGCATTTGAAGTCTGATTTATACACTAGACTACAATTGTCTTGTGATAGGTCCCTCATTGATGCAAAACTCCTGCAGCAATCCTATTTCAAATTTGACTTTTTTGAATCTCAAATAAAGGGAATTTAATGCTGCTTTAGAGTGAAGAATTTTTGTGGCCTTTGTCGTTGTTTATTGACGCGCTTTGCTCCCTCCTTCTTTTGGATCTTGGTTCAACGTGGCTTAATCGATAATTGATTTTATGGCTCAGCTTCTTCACCCTGCCAGAACACTTTAAATCCACCGACAACGTGACCTACAATTTTGGTCCCAGTTGTAAGATTTGCTTCTCGTTAGTGTATGCGTCGCTATTGGGAAAGTAGCCAATTAGGATTTTGGGGTGAGGCATTTCTGCCTCTTCTAGTATCCTTATCCCTTACAGCTTGAGAGGCCATGGTCAGCACATGATATTGCGATCCATCCTGATCTATGGTAAAATTGGTGAAATTTTTCCCTTCTTTCAATCTTCATCTTATCCTCAATGGCTTTACTCACAGCTTCAATTTGTTCCATGGTCATTAAGCATTTTTTACACAGTGTTGTCAGAAGTAATAGATACTATTTGTCTTTTCACCCTAAGTCTCTTGGTAGCATCTCCGAGTGTTCTCTCTAGGGACATTAATGTGGGTCCATGACGCTCTTGATGAGTAACTTCATCGCCTTAAAGGCGGCACCACTCGTTCTGCCCTTGTGGTCTTTGATATTTAGAACGTTAAGGCCACCGACAAGCAATTCATCATTAGCTGTATTTATTTATTTATTTATTTATTTATTTAACGCTTCAACTTTTACAAAAAGTACATAAATATTAGATTCTAACCTTAAGTAAAATAATATACTAAGAAAATATTACATGGTTTAAAATAAAACTAAAATTAAACACTCGGAAATACAAAAAAAAAACAAAGAGTATGTAAAATTTATAAACTAACAAAAAATCGATACGAGGCTAAAGTGGATATTGAAATAACTAATTAAAGTGTTAATAATATATTGACAAGGCGGAGTATCACTTTTTACAAAATGAGCAAATAGATGTGTTAAATATATCAATATCAATTGGCAAAGTATTAAACAGTCTCATCGTTCGGAAAAGTATATTTTTGAGACCATAGTTATCTGAATGAAATTTCAATAATCAGAGATTATTATGTCACTTTACTTGAGAATACCATTGACTAAATTAACCAAAATAAACAAACCAGCAATTAATTTTATCGATACCGGCTCGATAAGAATAAAGTCTTAGATACTTATTTTGTACTCTCTCAAATTTGGATATATCAGAATTAGCTGATGGTTCTTTAGTTAACGTTAACGTTAGGTATAAATGTCGCAAAGTGTTAGTTGAGAAATTATATGAAAAGCAATTAACAAAACCGAGTGTTTTGGTAGCTTTACCTATAATTAAAGAAACATGTTCCTTAAATGATGACTTTTCTTCAAATAAAACAACTAAATCCCATCAGGTTGGGCTAAGATTATCGTTTAAATTATTTATAGCATTGAAAACGTATATTGATAGATAAAGGACCAACTTTTACTCACTCAATATTCTGCAGAGTATGAATAACACTAAAATCAATATTAGCATACATAGAAGATAAAAATTCAGCAAATAATTTGCAGTACTCTACGAATTGTCGGATTTTTCCTGCAAGATTCTATGGATATGTTGCCTTTTGATTTCTTTTCAGCGTTTTTTGAACGTTGGGAAGTCGACAACTCCATGTTTAAGATTTTGGCCCATGTACGTCCCACAAGTAGCTAGGGGAAAAGGGTTCATTTTAGTAGAGCCCCCTATGCCATAATCTCGGATTGATGTATTTGTTTTTTGTGGTTTCCTTTCCACATTTACATGAGCTATGAAACCAAGATACTCTAGACTTGTTACTCAAGTGACATGACCACGGGCAGCGACAAGTCTAATATGTAAGGCCAGATAGTTATTAAACCTAAAATGGCATCGTTAGTTCTAGTGCAGGTCGTAAGGCACGATATTACAGCCGGACAGGGGAAGGTGTGGAAAAGGTTTTTAGCCCCTATCCCTCATAACCTAATGGACTCGGGGCCGAATAAGGCTACGTTAGTCCGAAGAATTTCTGCAAGGGAGGACGGCAGATCATAAACGGAGAAAATAGTGACTCTATTGACTGCAGATTGTAATGGGTCTCAGAATCTCTTAGAAGTAGGCTTTTTCCTCACCACAGTATAAGCATAAAGTGATTTACACCCGATTGGGGTTATCCTAGTATTTCATAGGTTGTAGGATACTGAGCTCTCACACCACAACAAGGTGCATTCCTTTGTAAGGGCATCATACCTAAAAATTAAATCCAACAGACTGTGTTTTTCTTAGTATACTTGTGCCAATTGTTTCTAAACTAATCGTTTTAATTCTATTGATTTGTTTAGTAATATTTTCATAACGATTAAATTGTTCAATCAACTTGGAAATCTATTCAAGATTGTCAGTCGTATTTTTATAGATGCCAATTGTTCCGGCGCGGCGCAGTTAAGTATATAAAGAGATCATCATTAAAATATAAAGAGTATTTGTGTGAATGATATAACATTATTGGGTAGGTCCAATCTATTTAATACAAATAAGCATTGTAATGTGGCATTAACATTGCACATTAGTAAAACCAACAAAGAAGTGAATTCCTTCTGAGACTCTTGATTAACGTTGTGTTTAACGAATATGGTAATATTGCTCTCTCATGTAGCAATTACTACCCAATTGTGCTTCATGTTTTGGAACACTTCATCAAATCATAATTATCTCCATGTCTATGTGTTCATATCGATATAGTTCAAAAATTAATTGCTACTGATATTCCTAATTTAATTGTAGATAAAAATACTTTGTATTGAGTTACGTGAAGATTTATTTAATTCAATTAAACAATTAGCAATCCATTTTCTTCACAGGTTTATTTAAAACGTTAAATGTTCACTTAGTGGACGAAAAGAACATTTAGCGTTTTAAATAAATGGGTGAAGAAAAAAAAAATAACTTTTTTTTATATCATTTAGTCAAAAATCATATTCTTAATTACCCGTCATATAAAGAAACAAAAGCTTAAAGCTTTATTATGCAATATGATTGTAGAAATTTTAAAGTTTGATTAAACGTTGCATCTAAATTCTTTGCCTTCCCAACAATGGTATTAGGTCTTTGTTTTACTGTTATAGTTGATATCGGCTCTGGATATTAAAATATCAGTTTTATACTAGACAATATAATTTAGGTCTGTGAAATTTTTCAGGTACTACTATGTCTATGCGCTTTTAAAAAATTTTAATTTCTTAAAAAATAAAACTGAATGATAAGTGTATAATTATATAATTAGACCGACTTTTCTTCTTGAAAGTGTTTTATGATTGTTTTCAATTATCTATTTTCTATCCTACTTCACACTCTTTTGAAATTTTCAGAGTTTCCGTAATTTTTCATTAATAATAAATATCTAAATTTCTTCTAATATAATTTATCTGTATAAATTTTTATTATTAAACATTTTATACATATTTATTCGTTTTTTTTTATATTTTAGAATATCCATAGTGTGTTGCCTTTAAATTCAAATTGTGCAGCATTAATTACAATCCACACCAGGGTCATATTAAAGCGCCCTTCGCTTTCTTATGAGCTCATCATCAGAAAAGGAATAATTAGTATAATATGCTTCATCATTAATGTAGCAAAATCAACGGAGTATATCGTAAAATGAAAAAAATATATATATATCCAACTATCAATCACTTTTTATATATCTATCAATCAACTCATCTACATGAGGAAGTCACCTTATACGCGTGATTCAGTTGAATAATGTCTTAACAAATAATTAAGTTGGAGGTTGTTTTTATGCAAGAGGATGATGCTTATGCGAGCAGAAAGTTTTTGTTTAAATTATAATTATTGGTAATTATAGCGTTACAAAATATGCACATATAATTATTATTATGGAAATGTAATTAATTGTCTTAAATATTTATTTTTATTTCTTTAATTTTAATATAGCATTGCTATTACCCAATGACAGTTGTTTATTAATCGCGACGTCATCCTAGTATAATAATGATGAAAAAAAGGCCAAAAAGATAACGGTGCCTATCAAACAAATAGAACATAACATAATAATTCTTACCAAATACAACGAATATGATTTTATAATTATAAAATAATTTACGCAATATATATTAGAACTAACCAAAGAAATTGTTTTATAGCGTATCGCAGTTGTAGGCATAACTATGGATGTTAAAAACGAATTCAATTCCACCCCGTAGCCGTCAGTGATGGAGGTATTGGTAAGAAGCGCCCCTGCATACCTCGTTTGCATCATCGCAGAATTAGCTACTGCAACAGAGCCGGCAGGATATATTGGCGATGGAAGGAGACGTTTCACAAGGGTCCATAATCAGTCCAATCGTGTGACTTCAACTCTAGTTCCAATAAAATCTTTGTGTACTAATCGTTAAAGACGATGCGATGAATTTATGTTGCTTAGTATGCACACCTTTTTCACATTGACAATAAGTTAATCTATCGGCTGAGCACTTTGGCGCATACGAGCGGTTCACAATTTGATTGGATTGTCTTCCTGAATGCGTCCTATTAGCAGTATTGCTTTACTCGATTTTTTTGTTACATTGTTACATGGTGCTTCGTGGGTATGTTTCATAATTCTCGGATTTTCATTCTCTGTTCAACGTTATTTGCTGCCCGTTCTTCTTAATTTTCACTTTGTTTCTGCCTCGTTACATTTCCTCTTTTAACGAACATGCGTAAAATCAAATAATTTTCCTTTGCTCTGATTTTCTGCTTGTGTTAGACTCCCTTTAGTTGCGTTGCTTATTTGCCATATTCTATTTAGGCAATCGTAGTGAGTCTCTGTCCATCATCTTTGCTGCAGGAACTCTAATTACCTCTTTACAGGCAATCTGAGTTTCTAATAGAACGTTGAGTATCGCTTTTTGCAGGCGATATGTTATTGTTTTAAGTTTAGAGAAACTTTCGATTTCCTTAATTTTTTTAAATTCTGAAATAATTAAACGTCTGTGATCAATAAACCGGAATCTTATATGTAGAAGAAGTTTATACATGGAAAAACGTATAACTTTCCATTCCAGGCGTATATTTGCTCTAGTTGTTGCATCTAGAACTATATTGACCTTTCTGCGGTTAACTTAGCCGAGACACCCATGCCAAAGTGTGATTAACGATGTAAGTTACCCAAACCCTATTTAATAATTTTTCTTCTTAAAAATATTTAAGACGTTTAAAAATGTAACTTTCTTCTTTTCTATATTTATTTTTCTTTTTTGCCGTTAAATAAAAATAAGAGGTCATCGCCATATTTCACGACAGATCTTTGCAAAGTTGAAATATCTTCACATTAGAATTACATAAAAAAAAACTTCGACATCTCATAATTTTACAAACCTCTGCCGGTCTCACATGAATTAACGAGATTATGGTTATATAACACTTCATAATCAGATGGACCGAAACAAAAGAAGGCCATTACCCAACGGATTAAAGCATTCGTGCTGTCGCCTAATTAAGGCGATCCAGTTTTTTTCTGGCGTTTTTTTTCCAGCGCTATATGAATTCATTATCGATACGATGGTAAAATTGTTTTGAATCAATTGTCTGTAACAGGAAGACATAACACAATTCACTTTATTACGTACATTAGGCATATAATAGTCGTTAATACATTGTGATTCTTTAATGAGATATACCAGCATTTGGTAACGGACATCTAAAGTTTCAAGTGAATATGTTACTCGAAGAATTTTCTGAATTTAAATTAGGAGAAGAAAGTTGTTTCATTTTTAAAATTGTAATCAATAAAAATTAAGAAAACAATAAACTTTTTATACACTTTTTTTAAATTTTATTCAGTAATTAACCCATCTTTGGCCAAGCATAGAAATAGATGATATTTTAGATTTTTTTTTAATAAAACGCATTAGAATGGTGTTCATCAAGAAAGTTTTAATAAAATTTTTTCAAAAAAAAAATTTGCTATACAAAAATTTGAGTGGTGCGTATACGCACCGTTGGCGAATAGGGGTATATAAAATGAAATATGATATTTGTTAAAACATTCTGAGTGCAGATGCACATTACATTTTTTGCACATATAAATTGTGTTTGATTGGCACACTTTACATCTTAGCAGCTTTTTCGTTTCATGCACAATAATTACATGTCCAACATTATCTTTGCGCACTTCCAATGGCACTGCTACCGTTACAAATGATGGATATTTTACTGCCAAGAGCCTTGTAACAATATGAGATCTAAAATCCAGTTGACTAATTTTGCTTCCGTTGGCTAATCTTCCATCTGCTTACCAGCATGCTGTTTATTGTAGTAGTAAACAGCGGCCACCACCATTTCTTGCCATGACACTTGATGCGGTAATTCGCCACTCCATTGTCGTCACACCACCCTTGAATTTGTTATATTCTCTAATCACTTTCGGCTGTAGGATATTGACCTCCTTTTTTTGTTTCCTGTAATATCTTTTTGCTTGTGGTATTGGCATTACTGCTTCGGTATTACTGGCAAGTATTACTACCGAATTGTCGTTCCATCTTGTGACAACAATCCCTATAGTTGCATCCTGTGCACAATCATAACTGCGTTATTCTTTATGGATAACTTTTATTGCCTTTATTGTACATTTTGCAATGCGATTATCCCGGATTGTCCCCGGCGCAAAATATCCCCTTTTTGATAGTTCCTTCATCAATTTGTATGAGGTAAAGTAATTATCAAAAAATATCTTGTGGTTATCTGGAGACTCAACTAATTGTAAATAGCAAATCCAGTACAACTTTCCCTCCTAAACCAAATTCGTTTCTTTCTGCTGTTGCTCCTCCGTAGGGAATGAATTGAAATAAGTAGCCATCCGAAGAACACGGGAACCACAATTTGAAGCCAAATCGTACTGGTTTTCCTCTGATGTACAATTGCACGAGTGCCGTCCAAAGTACGGAACCATTTGCTCATCTATGGCAAGTTTCTGGGAAAATACACCGAACTGCATAAACCTCTTATTGACCTTGTTTTCTGCTATCTTCAATCTCGTCCAGCATCCATTCGAATTCTTCAACTAATTCACGTTAGGTTAAAAAAAGCCTTAAATTTAGACATAATAATATCTTCACTAATTTCACTGATGTAGTTTGCGTAATAAGAATACAAATCACAATGAACAGAATGCAAAAATGTCGATCCTTATATATAGCAGGTATACCCCCTTTGGCCAACGGTGCGTATACGCACCACGAAGGATAAGGAGTCGTTATCTTTTTCCAGCAAATCTTATATCTGTTTTAATCACTTCTACCATAATGCTTAATGTGTTTACTTGGAATTCAGGCAATGAGCACTTTAAATTACATTATCTGGAAATTGTAAATAATGTTTGCATAAACCCGAGTAAATCCTTCTTAAAATAGGACTTTTCAATAAAATATTTGCAATAGTAACTAATGAGAAAAATTTATTTAATCTACTTGTAAATTAAGTTTATTGTGTTTACTCTTAGAAGCACCAACAAAAAATTGAATTATACAATAGAAAGTTATTAATTAATGGTGCATTTTGAAATGGTGCGTATACGCACCGTTGGCCAAAGATGGGTTAATAAAGCTTAAGATTGATGAGCTATCATATATCTTCTGATATTCATACAAAATTATTTTTTACAAACATGATTTAAACTATATTCATAAAATTATACATTACATAGCAAATAAAATATATAATAAATGTAATTATATTTTACTAGAAAGGAGTGCAAATATGTAAAATAAATAAATAAATATGTTTTCATGCCAATTGAAGATAAGTTAATGACGCAATTCTTTGTAAAGGTCCCAAATTTTTCATAGTTTTATTATTATTAGATTTAGTGTGAGCTTTGCCTTTTCCATTATTTTTGTACATAATCTGGTACTTGTTAGGTTTAATGAGGCAAACTCCACTTAATTTCAAAATATCTTTTGCACTTTATTGTGTTCTTGTAAAAACAGTAACAAAAATTGTTGAGTATTTAGTAATGGTTATAAATATATCTAGTTCAAATTTGTAAACATGCAATTATCCATATTTCCATAATTTATGACTACTCACATGTATTGAATTTTATTTGTTATAATAATACGATTTTTATAGTACATAAAGTTTACAGAATATAATCTAATATTCAATAGTTTACAATATATTTTCTATTATATTATTCTATATTATCAATTGGCAAAAGTAATATATGAACACAATATATATTAGTGTCCGAATTCTCGAAAATTTAATCGAAAATTTAATTAGTTCATTTTAAATATTTTTTTTAATAATAAATATTATTTCTGATATTTAAATATTTGAGTACGTGAAGAGTAGTAATTAATAGGAGTTAAAAAGAAAGGATATTTTTAACTACTATTAATAAATATTATGTTAATATGATTAAGCCTAATTCTAGGAAACAAAAAGCCACGCTGTACATAATTGTGTAATAGTTTTAGAAAATATAAAGATAGAATACACCACTTGAATAGTTTTCGAATTGAAATGTTTGAAATTTATAAGCGATTGAAGCGTTAATAAAATAATTTGTTGTGTACGAGCTTTAAATAATTCTTCACCGAATAATAGTTTTGAGTTAATAATACAAAAAGTTATTGATTAATTCTAATAGTAAATTTACACACTTCCAATTGTTACAGCATTCTTCTAATTTCTCTGCCGCCTTCTATCGAAGTTTGGCGACCAACATTTGATATACTTCTTTATCTTGCGCTGCTGCCAAGATGTTTTTCCGGCATATACTTATTCTACCTTCAATTTTTCCTTCTACTATTAGCTGTAGCAATGCGTACTTATCGTTAAGCAGTAACTGCCCTAAATAGGCTGCTTTTCTCTTCTTTATTGTAGTTAGTAATTCCAGTTCTTTATTAATCATTTTTAGTATTTCAAGATTTATCAGACAAACTGATAAATATAAGAAATTCTTGGAATGCATCTGAAAATCCACATTTCGAAAGGACCTATTGTTGATATTTTTGGATGGACCCTAAAAATATCTTCATTGCATACAATAATGTAGACAGCACGTAACATTTTGTTTCTCGCCATAGACTCGCAAAGACTAAGTACTCTTTGCGATCACATAAATTCAATAAATTCCATCTCGAAACGAGTCTTAATCTCCACATCAAGATTTTATTTATCGTTCATTGTGAATCATATTTATTTAAAGCGGATTACTCGTTCCACTGGTTCCGATTCTGTGGTTAGGTTTTCGTTTTGTAATTTCTTGCTCACAATTATAAATTTTGTTTTTTTTTCTGTTTATTTTGAGTCCAAATTTTTCCCTCACCGTAGTTACCTTGTTCAACAATATCTGTAGGTCTTCTATGCTATCTGCGAACATCGCCGTAGTGTCTGCATTGTTCCATTTATTTTGGTGCCATTCTTGCACGTTTCTAGGTCTTCTTCCAAAATGCATTCAGAATATAAGTTGGACAATAAGGGCGAGAAAACACAACCCTGTCTGAATTTATTTTGGTGCCATTCTTGCACGTTTATAGGGCTTCTTCCAAAATGTATTCAGAATATAAGTTGGACAATAAGGGCGAGAAAACACAACCCTGTCTGACTCCCGTGGATATTTTAATGTTTGTCCTGTTTTATGGTCATGTTTTATTTTTGCTGTTTTGTTGTTACCACTATAGGTTTTCTATTATTTGAATAACTTTGCAATCAAGTCCCGAAAGTTTTAGTAGCTTTATTAGTTTATTATGTTTGACATTGTCAAACACCCTTTCGTAATCAATAAAACATTTAGACATTTTTTGCCAATCCAAACATTTCTGGATTAGGAATTGCATCACAAGGATAGGTTTTCGGGTTCCATATCGACGTTTAAAGCCGTACTGGATGTTATTTAGTTTTTGTTCTAATTTAATTCTTATTCTAGAATAAATTATTGTTAGAGTCATTGTTTTAAAAAGAGGATAGAATTTTATTAATGAATCTTCAAATACAAATAAATTCGTTAATACATTTCTTTCAATCCTGATCAAACACTATGTCTTTAATTTTAAGAGACTTTACAAAATAAACCAAGACTCTTTAAAACATTTTTAATGCTTATTAATTATCCATTTCTTGTAATACTTCCACGTTTGTTTTCCTCTGTGGCGAGGATATGCGAAGCATCCTTCTACAACACCACATTCCGAATGGCTGTAATTTGTCTATGCATTCTTGTTTCACTGTCCAGCATTCTAGTCCATATAGTAGCTAATAAAACACGATTTGATTTCCTTTCTTCACTAATTTATTTAAACGTTAAATGTGCATTTCGAGCACCATGTGCTCATTTTCAATAACTGAATCTGTGTGCCATATAGTAGCACTGCAAATACGTAACACCTTAGTGATCTCACTATTAGTTCTATTGTGAGATTTCCGCTACAGAGGATTATTTTAGTTTTATAAATACACTTCTTTCTCTCTCTATTCTCGCTCTTATGTCTGTTGTTTGATCTTTATTTTCTGTTATCCATATATCTAGGGATCTGTATTTTCAACTCTTTCCAGTTGTATACCCCGTAAATATATATTTGCTTGTATGTTTAGTTCTTTTGTTATTACCATATATTTAGTTTTTTTTATTTGTTCCTAATCCATATCTTTCGCAAAACGTACCTGTTCTATGTAGTAGTAGCCTTTGAAGTTCCTCAGTAGAATCTGCCATAATGACGGTGTCATCTGCAAATATTATGTTGTTTATGGTTTTTCCATTTATTATTATACCTTTTTTTGCGGTATTAATACTTCTCCAAAAATTGTTTTACTTGGTACTTTAATTTGTGGTTGTTCAGTTCTGTTGTCTCCAAACAAATCGTTAATGTAGTCTGTCCATTTCTTTAATTTTTAATTTCTTTCGAAAATTATTCTATAAATCGATCTCCTCTTTCATTTCTAGCTCTCAACGCATAACCTCCTCTACATCCTTCAACATTTTCGTTCTCCCACTCGTTTAAGTGTCCCATTATAATTGTCACATCTCGCGTGTTGTTGATATTGTCTAAATCTCTGTAGAAACTCTCTATATCATTATCTTGTTTGTTAGCGTATAGTTGTATGATGTTTACCTTTGCCTTATTTTTGTTTAGTTGCATCATTATGATTCTGTTTGAGTAAGGAATGAAATTTGCTACTATTCTATGGATGTACCAACGCCATATTGGTGTGAACCATCTTGACTTCCTGAACAATGCATGGTTTTCTTGTTTATCATTATCTTTCCAGCATTGGGCCATTAAACGTAGCTAATGCCGAGTATCTCTATATTTAGTAGGTCCATTTCTAACATCATTATTTTGCAAGGTTCTCTATTGAGCGATGCAGTATTCGAATCTATTTATACGTGAAAACTCTATATAAATCGTTGTTGTAGCAATTACCTTTTTGAATCTCGTGTTTTAAATATATTGGGCCGCATAAATGTTTGCCACAGTTATAAAGTAATCGAAATAAAGTAATTTCTTCTTCTGGCAAATTTCCCATGTACACTTGAAATAAAATAGGTTTGGCTTTTAATACATTTTAGGCAATTTCGAAAAACACTTTCTATTTATTAAGTAGGAATAACGCAATTTATAATATTTTGATCTAGCTTGTGGTAATGTCGTCAGAATGCCTGAAAAGAATACATTTTATGAATAATATTGAATAATTACTTCAATAAAATGATATTTTTCCGGCCATAATATGCCATCAAGATAGGATTGCATATCTATAAATCTTATGTATATTCCACTAACTCTTACTACTTTTAAAATGAAGAAAATGTATTAATGTATGTATTAAATGTTTCTTTGTGTACAATATTCATTTACAAGTAGTTCATCAACATTTTCGTTTTTATATAATGCAGTTGGCCTTATCATCATGCTGCGGTACAACTAACTACGAATTCGTTATAACATACATCAATTTTCCTTGTTAATCTATCAGATTTTATAACTGGATGACGTGGTAAATAATAATTATTATCATCTGGTAATTGAGTATCCTGTATAAACTGCACAGGTGCTAAAATTTTGTATACATTCATAACTAATTTATCTTTAAAGATTGGTTTTTAATTACCTATTTTCCAGAGCAAAAACATTAACGAGCCTTTTAATAAATGAATTTTATGTATGAAAGCTAATTTAATTGTAAATTTATTAGTACTTTGAGAAACGTACTAAAGAAAATGATGCATAAGTTGTCTTTCTCATGAAACTTCAAAAATTATTACTATTAGCGAATTCTATGTTCTAAAATTTTACAATTTTAAAAATTGATGATTTTTACTGATTTCATTTAATATTGGATATGTTATTACATGGTACTGGCTCCAAGAATCCAAACAAATATTTTTTGTAATATTTTTTTCATTTAATTTAATTCTTATCACCTAGAGTATATGACAACATGTTCTGGCTTCAATTAATAAATCAATTGGTGCAGAAATATTGAACTGTTGATTAGATAGTTTAACTCTACGGCGTAAATTTAATAAAATATAGATTAGAAATATGAGAAATCTGGAACTTAAAAAAGTTGCAGTTTGCTGATGTAGCAAAGTACACCTCCGAGTTGGGGATGACAGGTACGCAAACGCATATTCATTTAGTTCAACCCCTTTTGGTAGTCTCATGTTCAAAAAATTAATTTATTGAACGGAATCACATGTTATTGGTATGGTTCGTTTTGTGCGGACGAGCACTTCTGTTCCTGATAGGGAGTTGTCTATAATTTTCTGTAGCTATAGCTCGATATTCTTCTTTTCTAGTGAATCTATGATTTTATCCCATCTTGTTATGTTAAAGGAATTTTACTATCTATCGTAATAAGCAAGCATTGACTTGTTTTTTGTATGCTTTGTCCGTGTTTTTTCCTCGCTATCTTACAGACTTTCGCGAGTGCATCTGTTGTACTGCTTCCTTGGCGGAACCATACAGGATTATTGGACAGGTCTCGTTTAAGTACTAGGTCTTTTTACAGCCCACTGACTATGACGTGTTCAAATAATTCCCTTGCGCTGTCGATTAGGTACAGCGGCCTATATGTTTTCCAATCGTCTGTGTCTTTGTTTGGCTTCTCAATTCTATTCCCTTGGGATGCTGCCATGTACAAGTATAGAATTCATCATTTCCAGGTGTTGTTTTGGGCAGGCTTATAATCCTATTTTTATAATTTCCGCTGAAATCTTTTCAGGTCTAAGTGCCCTTTTATCTTTGACCTATGTTGACGCCTGTTCTAGTTCTTTCATAATGAAATAATGTGGCGGATTGTTATAATTATAATAATAATAATAAACTGTATTTTCTTATTAGACTGAAGCTTAATCACAAAGGAAAAATCAATCAGTGAGATAGTTTTTAGATTAATAATACAAAAAATTACAGAATAAACATAAACCTATAGCAATAAATAAACATTAACATAATAATATCCAACTAAAATAATTAAGCACAAAATAAGTACAAAAAATTTACAATAAACAAAATTTTACAGAATTTACAAATTCAGTTTTATTGTTACAAAAGGTATCTACACCATAATGTAATTCATGATATTTTTTTATCATCATCAATAGGAGTGAATATGAAAAGTGGGTGGTACGAGATATGCAATAACTAAAAGTGAAAATGTTACGTCTAGATAAACAAGAAATAGAAAAATAAATAAGATTTAAAAAAAAACTGCTGTTATCCGTAATATAATAAATTAGTTAGTACATATATAAATATAAATCTATGCTTATTATATATAGATAGTAAATCAAATTAATTTAATAAATATTAATAAGAAATGCGATCGGTCGGATAATTTCCATATTTAAAATAATATAGATATCTAACGAAACGTTTTTGCATTCGCTCAAGTAACAAAATAAATTGTTTGTCGCCATGTGACCAAACACACGCACAATAACTTAACATACTAATTATAAGAGTATCATAAAGTCTCACAAGAGTCTGTGTATTAATAAATCATAGCAGCTTATATGACTCACTGGCTACTTTCGTAACATGATCATTAAATGTCAATTTCTTGTCAAATATTATACCCAAGTATCTAATTTTATCTACTTTACTAATTAAGGTGTCATTTGATACATCAATGCGATTTATCATGTTACGAGATCTACTGTAACTTAGACTACAACATTTAGAAATATTTGTCTTCAGGTCATTGGCCTTATACAATTCCGACAACTTATGGGGATTAGATTGTAAATTCTTACAATGTTCAATATTTTCGATGGTATCAAACAGCTTTACGTCATCGGCATACAATACAAAGTTGCAATTCAATTCTTTAACCATGTCATTGAAAAACATAAGAAATAATAAAGGGCCACTGTTTGACACTTGGGGCACAACACTGTTGGCTGTAAATAAAGTTGAAATACACCCCACATAACTGACGTACAGCTAACTATCCGCCAGGAAAGAACGCAAAAATATGTCGTAATGGCTTAGGCGAAGCAGAAGCTTATCATGAGATAAGGTGTCAAATACCTTACTAATATCAGTGTAATAGAAATCTACTTGACCGCCACTATCAAGCGTATTAGAAACATATTGCGTAAAATACATACGGTTAGATTGCGTACTGCGCTTTTTTATAAAACCATATTGATGAGGTGATATGCGATGGTTAACATATGAATTAATATAACTAAAAGGATGGTTTCCAGAACCTTGGAGAAGTTCGATAATTATCAATAATAATAATTTTTAATAATTTCTGATACTAGACCGATCACCAGATTTAAATATAAGGCTGATCTTCTAGCAGTTTGGGAACATACCTTTAGATAAAATCAAGCTATAAATATGCGCGAAGGGAATCGTAAATTGTGTACCGCAGAAAAAAACTTGGTATTTGATCTGCGGTTTTAGATTCCTCAAATGTGAGTATGAATATGAAATATATGTTGCAGTGGTTGTCCAGTTCGGAATGTATCAGTGTATATACTTTTGAAATTATCCGCGAAACTTTGGAGAACATCCTGTGGAGAACTTAAGGTTATGTGATTCTGTTTCATTATGCCTGGGATCCTTGTATGGTTTCTCTTTTTATTAATGAAAGACCAGAATTATTTAGGATCACATTCAATATTTTCCTTAGTTTTCTGGATAAAATTTGAATATGCAATTTTTTTTCACCTTTAGCAATCGCTGTCGCTATTATGCTCAATTTTTGTTGATTGTTGATATGTGCCTTTAACTGTTTATATAGTCTAATAATTTAAAATTACGAAAACATTTCGTGAATCTACAAAAATGAAAACAGTTTTTAATGAGGTATATTTTTAATTGCCGCATAAATTGGTTAAGATTCTGTATTTCTTCAATATATTTTGTGATAATTTATTATATATTAGAATACATGATGGTGTGGGGATTGCTGATATAATCCGGTAGCGTGTTTTGTTATTCGTAATTCATTGCCTCGTCTGGTTTATAGTTGTGATTCATATTATTTGTTTCGAATATGTTAATATTACATAAAGAATAAATTGCAATTTTAAAAGTATATATACAAATTAAAGTAAGTATATTGTTTTCTATGTATATACTACGACAACTCTTGGATCTTTGTATTAAAATTAATCTTAATAGTCTTTGGGTGTCACTTCTCCCCCACTCTACTATATTATACGAGAGGTAAGAGTATACCAAAGAGTAGTACATACTCATAATTGACTCCAGCGGCAATATTGGTTTTAATTTCAATATTGCATGGTAAGCAGTGTTTAACTTTACTACACACAGTATCAACAAGTCGACACCAAGTCAGTTGCTCATCTACAGCAATCACACGGAATTTAGTGCTTTTTTGCAAGTTGACAACCAGGGACTTCCTGTTAAAATATTGTTTCTTCACAGTTTTATCACTATTTAACAATAATTATTAGCATTGCACCATCGTGTTATTTATTCTATGGTGGGTTTAATTTTATTATCTAATTCCTCTTGGGATTTACCGTGAACAACAACCGTTGTATCGTCAGCGAATATAATCACATGTCCATCACTTATACGGTCAAACAAATAATTGATAAATGAGGTGAATAATATTGGTCCCAAAGTTGAACCTTGGGCCACCCCTTTGCAAACAGGATGAAGAGTTGATATCTCATTGTTTGATTTAACATACATAAGAATTAATTTACAAAATTCAAGGCAGGTCCACGTATTCCATAGGCATACAGTTTGTCGTTTACGTGCACTGTATCAAACGCGCAAGAGAAATCAAAAAATAACCCTGCAACATGCAATCCCACCCGGTCTAATTTTTCATTTATAGTCTTTAATAACTCCAATGTGGTTGTTTCTGTAGAATTCCCTTTGCGAAATCCGTGCTGTTTGGGTTTAGTAGGTTTTCCTTTTTTATAAATGTGGTCTGTCTATTTAGAAAAACACTGTCAAAATTTTTGAAAATCAACTTATTGCAGATATTTGTCTATAATTTGCGACTTCACTTACACTTCCTTTCTTGTGCACTGGGATAACTTTCGCGGTTTTTAGTCTCTCAGGGAAAATTCCGGCAGATAAAGCCATTTTTTTTTTAGATACGTGAGTGGTACTACGGTTTCATCAACTAATTGTTACACAGTTATTTCATCACAATTGTTTTTTAAATTTTTAATAATTTTTCGATTTTCTTTCGCATCGGCTGGCTCCAGAAACATAGAGTTGGAGAGTGATAATGGCACCATACACTCATTGGATACGTTATTTCGGAAATGATGAATTATTTTGCTGGAAGCAATAGAAGAAAAATAATTGTCAAAAACTTCCGCCAAATTTATTGGTGAATTTAATATATTGTCATCTAGGGTTTTTTTTTTTTAATTTTATTTGATCCTACTTTAATTTTCCCAATGCTTTCATTGACCAAATGCCAAATTTTTTGTTGTCTGTTTGCGGCCAAATCCTATTGATTTGCGACAAATTTCCTCTTTGTATTCTTTACAAGAATTTTATGACGTTTCTGTATTTTATGCCTATCGTTGATTTTAATGAACGAAGTAGTGTTTTAAGTTCAAATAAATCTTTTAATTTCTTACTGAATTCTGTTATTTCTGCTGTTATCCACTGTTTTTGTTTTGTTGCATAATTCCCTTGGGAATTCATTTAAAAAGAGATTGAAACTTGTATTCACATTAGTTGTCTCAATGAAACTCCAATTTACTGTATCCAAATAATACCTTAATGTGTTTACATTATTATTATTTATTAGTCTTTTAACTGACGGCTCTTTGCGATTTATTAGTATGGTATTATTAATTTCTAATGTTATTAGTTGTCTGAGATGATCAGATAAGTGATAATTTTTATTAGATACAGCAAATGTATTTTCTGACCATATGGTTACTGCTACATCGAGTTGTGATTCTGAATAACCTCTGGTTGTTCATTTAATTCTTGCTGGTTCGTGAAAGTTTAAATGAATCAATTACATCTTTAAGGATTTATGCTTCCTTTGAATATTTTGAAATATCTTTATTAAAGTCACCATATAGTACGATAAAGTCGTATCGTTCATATATTTCTGTTAGCATTTCTTTCAAATTACTAAAACATATTTCTAACTTACCGCTTGGAGGGCTATATATTTAAATAATTGCTAGTTTGCGACTGTTTACTTCAAGTGTACATGCAGCACATTCTATATTCATTTCAACCCAATGTTTACTTATATAAATGTATTTTTGCGCTTCCATTTTAGAATCGACCCGTATTAGTCTACCACAATGTTCGTGATATCTAGAGAAATTTGAAATAATTTTATACCCTGGAGGATTAATTAAATTTATATTTTCACTGTTTGTCCATGTTTCTGTCAAACAGATAATTTGTGGGTATTCATTTTTGATTGGAACGAGTAATTCATCCCATTTGTTAAATGCACTGCGTTTATTCTGATGTAATATATTAATTTTATTGGTTGGTGTTGCGTCCTGGTCAGTAGTAGGAGTGACTTATTCTTATTCCTTCCGGCCATAATTTATGATTCTTTATGATGTTGTCATTCTCTTCATTTACGCCAATTTTATAACGGACAAAGTTATCTTTTATTTGTCAATGTTTTAATTGCGCCAGAGAAATTTTTATTGAGTTTGAGGTCATCTTCTTGAAACTTGGATCTTCCCAAGTGATAAAAATCACCAAAAATCAAACGGTTTTCGAAATTAAAACTATCATTAATGTAATCAAATGTTAAATGGTATCGATACGCTGATGAGATCCAAAAAGATCGAAGCCAGTCCTTGGCTGTTGTTGGCGGGGAACAACATTTAATAGTTAAATGGTATTTCTTTGGTCCGTGCTGTCCGTAAGGTTGAAAGCAAATCGGCAGCGATTGTAAGCTTTTCCTCCTCCTCTAGTTCAACAATCGAAGTCCCCAATCCCACGGGTTAGTATCTATATATTTTATTATGTTGTCGCAGCATATTTGTTTAGCTTTCAAGATTTTTCTTTTTAGAGTCAGTCTATAGTCCCTCTCTAGGAGTTCTGGTTGCTGCTGTCCTCTTCATCTTTAGGCTCTGGCTCTGGTCAAACATCATCTTGCAGCATGATCTTCTTTCCTGGCTTCGAAGATCTCCGCCCTCGACCAATATTCCGAATTTTAGATTATAATTTCTTTGGGTTTAAATATTTCATTACATGTGGCGGTTATTGCCTTTATGACTGCTGTGGGACTGATCATCTCCGTTAATAAATGTTATTATTAGTTGCTTAATGTATCTGCCTTTTTTGTTTACGTTAATAGTATTTTCAGCACTAGCTAGCTTTTTGGTGCATGCTTAATTTTTCATCATTGGTGACAGTTATATGGTTGAGTTCCGATCGTCACCCTACTCATCGTGAGATCAATATATGATTTGCGCTGTGGTTCCACAAAAGTTAGCTTAATGCCATTATTGTATATTATCAGGTTATTTTGGGCCATCCACTCCCTTAGTATATTGCCTTATTGCCTCCCAATAGTCTGGACTTGAGGTCACCCGCTATAATGATTTCAAATTAATCATAATGATGGTTGCGACCGTTACTATGTGGTAATTCATAATGAACAATGAATAAAACACTTACTATGTTTTTAACCACTATAATTTATTATAATATATAAATATATATTGAATTGACGAGGCGGATACATGATGAAACTCCATAACAAATTGAAATAAAACAACACAGTTGGGAGGGTTTCACATTTATTGTTGAACACTGCAACATGTTTCGCCA
The DNA here is from genome assembly GCA_963969525.1 of Ontholestes murinus. Taxonomy (NCBI): domain Eukaryota; kingdom Metazoa; phylum Arthropoda; class Insecta; order Coleoptera; family Staphylinidae; genus Ontholestes; species Ontholestes murinus. The sequence goes on from OZ018396.1 coordinate 25,296,927, forward strand.
CACAGTGGCTTCATCAGGCAGATGAATAATATTCATATATGCTGTGAATATAGATTTATATATTATTAAAATTATCAATAAATGCATTAATTTTCAATATAATTAAATGGTCTAGAAATTAAATACAATTTATTTTGTTTGTAGTCTATATTAGTAAAATAAAGATAATGTGTTTACTTATCTCACTCAAATATATTCCTCACTTCCAAGAAGGTATTTACACCTTATTTTGCTTAAGGTCGTAGACCAGCAATAAATATTTCAAACAAAATAATACCTTTATAGACTTCTCAAAGAAAAATTATGTGATGATGATTTGGCAAAACGGACGCGTCTCGGAGCGTGTCAAATGATTATTTAATAGCGGCACAATCCTCTTAATTGTCGGTTGCATCATCGGAGATTACGTTACGCCTCGTTTTGTCTTCTTCGCCGCGATTGTTCATCATTGCTTTTTTCCTTCTAAGGCCTTTAATTGCACAAGGATGTCGAGCCTTTTCTGCCTGTTTTGTGGGTAATGCGATAATTGCCGTCCCCATTGTCTCTCGCAATCGAGACCGAAATTACTTCCACCTATCAATTCCACGACTGTCTAATATGATTTATCTTCCATCTTCAAATTATGGAAGGCGACATCCTAAGTAATTGGAATCGAGTGGGTAATTGAACGTGTTAAGCGGTCACCTTGCCTATTATATAATGTTAATTATGTGTTTTTGTGTGTTATAAGGATACGTTTTATTCAATTATAATTAAGGAAAATTAAATTTAAATAACGAATCACACGAGCCATGTAGCTCTGATGTTTAACCTCTAGATCATGGATGCACAGTCCGCGGCCCGCGGGCCGCATGCGGCCCGCCGGTCGAATACCGGTGGCCCGCCGACAGCAAAAATAATACTCTCGTACATTCTAAAAATATTGAATTCTATTCCAGAATAAAACCAAAAAAAATATGTTCGAAAAGTAATTTGAATCTCGCGCGCGCGCTATTACGGTGCGCCGTACGTGCGTCGTCGGTAACAGCGGTCGGTAATGTTCGTGCTGATCTCGGTTAAATTCGTTTGCTTGAAGAAGCGCGGCGGCCGGCGGCGCGATGACGATCGCTCGCGTAGATAGTACACGACTCGAAGCTTCCAGAGTCGGTTTCGAGATTTCTCCAGACAGTTTTCGACTCTATACGCGCGGTATAAAAGCCACGTTTAATCGCCGCTAGGTGTATTAGTGTTCTGTGAGTTTAATAGAGGTTTTGGAAGGCAATAGTTGTACTCCACTAGCCGGTGTCATATATTTTGATCCACATTCAACGTAGATTTCCTGTTGCAGTGTTAACCGTCAAGTGCCGTGTATAATTGTGTTGTGAAATCGTAAGTAAAACTCTATTATTAATAAGTGTTTCCCTACCTATTTAATCAATTATTTTTGATAATTTAAAAAGGATGGGTAATTTAAGTAGGTACTGTAATTGTTTTTAGGTGCTGTGTTAATCCTAGCCAGGATTAGAACGCAACATGGACAAGCCAGGACCTAGTAAAAAACGTAAGGTTAAAGATGAAAATCGGCAATTTCAAGAAATTTGGACTGAGAAATACTTTTTTGTATGGTCGCATAACAAAGTCGTTTGTTTAATTTGCAAGAATTCTGTTGCAATTGCAAAGGAATATAATGTAAAAAGGCACTATGAAACGCAGCATCCTTCTTTTACCAAGTTTACAGGCGAATTAAGAAAGCAAAAAATGTTGTCTTTAAAACGGGAGCTTACGGGTCAGCAAGCTATGTTTAGAAAACCCATTGAAGATTCAGAAACAGCTACAGAAGTTAGTTATGAAATTTCTCGAATGATAGCAAAGCGAAGTCGCCCCTTCAATGATGGGGATTTTGTAAAAGAATGCATAGAAATTGCCGCTAAGAAAATGTGTCCAGAAGCAGCAAAAAAGTTTGAGAAAATTCAACTGAATCGTATGACCATCCAAAGACGAATTATGTCTTTGTCAGGTAATATTGCGGAACAATTAACTGAAAAAACTAAGATCATTGAATTTTTTTCATTAGCACTCGACGAATCCACTGATATTAGTTCCACAGCTCAACTTCTAATATTCATACGAGGTGTTACTCAAGATTTTGAAGTCGTAGAAGAGTTATTAGGAATGTGTTCATTGAAAGGTCAAACCAAAGGAGTTGATATACTCAATGTACTTTTGGATGAGCGTTCAAAAACTGATTTGGACTTATCAAAATTATCGGGAGTTGCGACTGACGGTGCTCCTTCGATGATTGGTGTCAATTCCGGGCTAGTTACTTTGCTGAAAAAGCATCTGCAAGAAAAAAACATAAAGGCTGAAGATCTCATGCAGTTTCACTGCATTATACACCAAGAAGCCCTCTGTGCTAAACAAATTGAATTTCAAAATGTCATGAAAGTGGTAGTTTCGACTGTAAATTTCATAAAATCACGAGGACTCAATCACAGGCAATTCAAACAATTCCTTGATGACATCGAAAGCGAATATGGAGATTTACTGTATTATACAGAAGTAAGGTGGCTAAGTCGTGGATTGACACTGGAACGATTTCTAAATTTAATAGAAGAAATTGGAATATTTCTGGCGGAAAAGCAAAGGGATGTCCCGGAACTTAAAAATCCTGATTGGTTGTGTGATTTGGCTTTTTTAGTTGACATTACAAATCATTTGAATGTCTTGAACACACGGCTTCAAGGCAAAAATCAACTGATATCCCAGCTCTACGCTCATGTATCATCCTTTCAATGCAAGCTGACACTTTTCAGATCGCAATTGAATTCTGGAAATTACAATCATTTTCCGAATTATAAGAAAATGGCTGAAAAATTCAACAAAACTGCGATTAATTTCAGTTATGTAGAAAAGCTAGATATTTTGATTCAATCTTTTCAAGACAGATTTTTGGAGTTTAAAAAAGTAAAACCTCTGTTGGACATATTCAGCAATCCTTTCACGATTTCAGTTGAAAATGCGCCAGAGTCAATGCAGTTAGAAATTATCGACATTCAAAACGACGAAGATTTACGCAACAAATTCAACGAAGGAGACTTGCTGAACTTTTACCGCTGCATTGATAAAAATATGTACAAAGAGTTGCGCATAAACGCTCTGAAATGTGCCAGCTTATTTGGTTCTACCTATATATGTGAACAAACTTTTTCAATACTTAATAATAATAAAACCAAAAATAGAAACCGCCTTGCAAATGAAAGTTTGGAAGCAGTTTTACGTGTTGCTACAAGTAAATTTGAGCCAAATATAAAAAAGATTGTAAGCACTATGCAGTGCCACGCTTCAAATTAATAAATTCCTTTTTAATTTTAATACATTATTATCAATTATTTATTGTCTTTAATTACCTACACTTCTGGCGGCCCGCCATCAGTTCATGATTTGCCCGAGTGGCCCCTAGTCTTAATAAGTCTGTGCATCTCTGCTCTAGATGACCAGTAAATATGTTTTGCTTTTTTAAGAGGCAAAGTTAAAATAGGGTGTGTGAATGCCAATTTGCTTTTAAAAGCGATAGGCAGCTATTCTTACTAGTAAATTATTGTCATTAATGCATTGACAAATAATCATTATTTCCTGTAAATTGCCATTTCCGTTAATAAATGTTATTATTATTATTATTATTATATTCTCATAAAAATAATTTGTCGTAACATCAATTTACAGATATCATCGAAATCAAACGTTATAAAATATTCCGTAATTTTTAGAAACACTAGAATCAAATCTTCTACCCTGTTGGGCTTTTACACCAGAATGGTGAAATATTTTATCATTAATGACTGTCATGCATAATTGTTCATTCAGTTATAGTTTGGGTACTAATGATATTCCCGACCGTTCGATATGGAAGTGACTTTATGTTTAGTTTGGTGCTCTAAATGCCTGCCCCTGTTCTTGTTCGGTTGATCGATCTGTGGATATTAGTATATTCGCTTTATTACTGCAGGATCTTGTAGAATGTAATGTCTTCCCAAAAGTAAACAGGAGTTGATAGGTTGCATTTCTCTTAAAAATTGCCCCATGATTTGCTGATATGTCTTAGCACATCTCATTCCCTTATCATTTAGTGTAAGTTCTATATTCAGAACTACCTTTTGTACATATAAATCAAGGAAGGATGAGATATTTGTACCTTCATGGCTACCGTTGAATAGGTGCACATGGCTCTATTTATTTCCCACACATGCTACAAGAATAATATGCTAAAGTTTATTTGATGCAGTCTTTAGTTTAGCCCTATACCACCATACAACTGTTGCGTATGTTAGAGCATGCTGAACAGCATCAATGTAGAGACATTAAATGATCTTGAATTAATGACTCTCTTCTCCCTTTGGTAGTTAAACGGATATTAGATACTGCCAAAAACTTTTACTTATGTCCACAAATAATTACTAGAGTTCAACCTAGAATTAATGTGAAGGTAAAATAAGTGTACGCTGCCTTTGGTTTTCTAGATGAATTTAATTAAAGGTGTATTACATTTTCTATATCCTGAAAGCAGATTATTTTTAATTCTTAATAAGCGATCGATCACAATATTTCATACAAGAGGAAATTTCACTCCTTCCGATGGGCAACTTCGATTCACAATCTATATTTGGACCATAGTGTTACATTTGTTTTAACTATTCATTTAGCATGACTTGTTTCGTTTTGCCAGTGTTTGTATGGAATGGTTGTCAAATGCTCCTATATCGACAAATACATATTGTTTTTCAGCATCTCTTCGTAGCGTTTATTTTATTTCAACATCCTGGAATATATGAATGTCGTTTTAGATGAAGAAGTTTTACGTTAAGAAGTCAGTCCTTAATATAGCTATCAAAAAATGTTTCCAATATTTTCATCAAAAAGGGAACTTAAGCTTATTGATTTTAATACTTTGGCATGGCTTTTTAGTCTTCCTCATCCAGAAGGTCAACCTAACGTTTTCTTCAGTTGAAAGAAATAATAGGCTACGCATGCTCTTAACAAGTTGACAAAATGTTAATTAATGAGTAATTTTATTCATTTCTGGAAACATAAAAGTTAAGAATAGGTGAGTAACGCTTATTGTCTTTTCACCTATCACAACGCTGTACCTTAGGCGGTATTTCGATTGTGCTTTTTACTTTTTTTAAATAAGTTGATGCTTTATATACTGATTTTACTAAGATGTTTGGTCAAAGCAGGGTCAATATTTCGTACTGCTTATGTAGTTTCCATTCTATTGTGTTGTAATTAAGTATTTGTTCGGATTAGGTGTGTAATTTACGCTAGAAATTAACGCCTACGTGCCGAAACAAAACATGATACATTAAAATCTAGTGTCCGTCGTGCGACGTTACCCGATGCGCCGTGCACGGGCCGCGGAAAAAGAATCGAGTGTTCGGGTGTGTGCGAGGACAGTTGAAACACCCGATAAGCGGCGTCAGAAAATAATCAACAACGCAACGTAAAACATAATCTGTAAAAACGAAAGTTTTTATTAAAGCATTGTTCAACCAAACAACTTCTACTTTCTTCAAGTCAATTCAATAAGTGCCTTTACAACGCACACGAATTAATACACGAGTTCAACATTGGTCCTTCGAACCGGATGCTAACGAAGTAAAGAGATATCCTGTGAATTGAAGAATTTGAAGTTGAAGAACACTACGTGGAAGGCGCCCATCCGTGTCCTGAGCAGAGCCTTAGCCGACTTTTGGAGGGTATTGCAACTACCGACATCGTGTTCAAAGCGGGAGTGACCAGAAGGCGTATTGGAGGAATTCTGCGAGTCTCCGACACTCTATTATTTTCCTACCGTTGTCCTGTTCCCCGTGTAATTATATTGCTTCTATCAGGTATTCAATAGTTAAAATTAAAATCAAATAATTCAAAATGGGTTTAAAGGGATTCATTCAGCAGCGTAGTATTCTTAAATCTCAATTAACTCGTGCAAAAAACAAGTACATAAACATTGTTGATAAAACACAGCTTGATGTAATTATACTAAAGGATAAATTATCACGTTTAGAGACGACGTATGATTCATTTTACACTATTCAGCCACAAATTGAATTATTAAGTGCTGACGAGGCCGCTAATACAGAAGCGGAATGTGATAATTTTGATGATAGTTTTTTCGAAACAATTAAACTAATTAAAAATCTTATTATGGAAGTAGAGCCAACAAACAGTTTAAATAATTCAGTAAGTAGGATAGAGTCGGGAGGTCAAAATAGTGAAACTATTAATTTACCAAAATTAAATATTCCAAGTTTTTCGGGAAATCTTAACGAGTGGTTGGGTTTCAAAGACATGTTTGTATCAATGATTCATGACAATGATAAACTCAGCTCATTGGAAAAGCAGCGATATTTAATGTCTTGTTTGACGGGCGACGCGGCTAAGCTGTTGCAGGGAATTAGTTTGTCAGGCAATAATTACAAAGAGGCTTGGGAATCTATTTTGGAGCGGTACGACTTTCAAAATAAAATAATTTTATTCCACTTAAGGGGAATTTTGAATACGGCTTCGTGTGAAAACGAATCAGGGTCTGAATTAAGAAGGGTGTTAGACTCAATCACACAAAATGTGAGATCACTTCGAGGTTTAAAGCGCCCTGTTGATAATTATAGTGATTTGTTGGTCGCTATAATTTTATCTAAGTTACACGCGAATACCATATTAGAATGGGAACGAACACTCAAACGAGAAAGCGAATTCATAACAGTTAAAGAACTAACTGATTTTGTAAGACAAAAATGTGATGCGCTTGAGGGTTCTAATCTCATTAGGGATTTGAAAAATAAGGCTAGTAGTAATTTTACCGCGGTTGAAAGAAAATGCATTGTTTGCAATCAAGCACATTCATTATATAAATGCGAACATTTTTTGAAGTTATCCGTGGAACAACGTATATCCAAATTAAATAAAAATAATTATTGTGCAAAATGCCTCAAACCCGCCAATCATGCTCTAAAAAAATGTTATGGGCGCCCTTGTTTTAAATGCGGAAAACATCACCACACATTAATTCATTCAGACGATGTGGCATCAAGCTCAAACTCTAATCACGTAAGTGATAATTATGAAGTTTGTTTATCTACAGCAATAATTACTGTTTTTGATTCCAATGGAAAGCAACACACGGCTAGAGCGCTACTTGATAACGGGTCACAAGCGAATATAATTTCAAGTAATTTAGCTAACAAGCTACAAATTCCGCGTAGTAAAATAAGTGTGAAATTAAGCGGTGTCAATAAAACGGAAATGTCAATTAGTGAAGTAGGCAAACTAAAATTGAAATCTAAGTACAATCAGTATTCAACCGAAATTAATTGTTTAATTGCTCAAAATGTAACTAATCCATTGCCCAGTCGTACATTTAAAAGAGATAACTTAGATATTCCAGCAAATATTAAATTAGCCGACCCGCAATTTAATATTTCAAGAAAAATTGATCTATTAATCGGCGCGGACCTTTATTGGCGTACGTTGTGCGTGGGTCAAATTGAGTTAGGTGCAGGTAAACCGATACTGAATAAGACGCGTTTCGGATGGGTTATCGGTGGGGGAGTAACTGCATATAGCAATCAATCGTGCAATTCAGCATCCGTTGCACCACATTTTGATCTAGAACGCTTTTGGAAATTGGAGGAGGTAAACGACAGCAAGAAATGCCTTAATCCACTTGAATTAGAATGCGAAGAAAATTTGATTCAAAATGTTAAGCGCGATGATCAAACTGGTCGGTTCACAGTAACTCTCCCATTTAAAAGTAATTGTTCAATGTTAGGCGAATCCCGAAACCTTGCAATGAAAAGGTTTTTTAGGCCAGAAAATAAATTTAATCCAATAATAGACTTGCCTGATATTAAAAACAATTGCCTGTCGGTGTCAGTAAACAACAGACAAATTAATAACTTTGAATTATTTAATAAATATTCCAGTTTAGCAAAATTAACACGTGTCTTTGCATATATTCTGAGATTCTTAAATAACTCTAAGGCGGCTAATGAACGCAGCTATGGGCCAATTAACAGTCAAGAGTATAAAAAGGCAACTCTATTTTTGGTGAAAATCGTGCAGAAGCAATCATTTTCGGACGAATATTCTAAGCTTTTAACAGCACGCGAAATTAACCGCAACAGTCCTTTAAGGCAACTGGCGCCATTCTTTGACCACGAAAATAAAGTTATAAGAGTGGGGGGTCGACTAAAACATGCGAATATACCTTATAATCAAAAATTCCCTATAGTATTGCCTGGGTCACATGATTTTACAAAGCTAATTATTAGACACGTACACATTGCAAATTTACACGCTGGTATTAACTCAACACTCGCTGCAGTTAGAACAACATATTGGCCAATTTCTGCAAAAAATGCTGTAAAGGGTGTAATAAGGAAATGCATAATTTGTTTTAAGGCGAATCCATTTATTACAAACCCAATCATGGGCAATTTGCCGGCCGCTCGTATAACTATTCAGAAACCGTTCCATAGCACGGGCGTGGATCTTTGTGGGCCATTCTTGATTAAAGAGGGCGGCAGAAACTCTAAACCGCGTAAAGCTTATGCTGCTTTGTTTATATGCTTCGTCACAAGAGCGGTTCACATAGAATTAATTAGTAGCTTGTCAACAGAAGCATTTATTGCTACTTTTCGTCGGTTTATTGCACGCCGAGGAAGAGTAGCACATATATATTCCGATAATGGTACGAATTTTGTCGGTGCAAACAATGAGCTGAGGGACTTAGTCAATCTTTTCAATAATCAAACCCACAAGCATAAAATGATTGATTCATTTGCCGCAGAAGGGATAACTTGGCATTTTGTACCTCCTCGCTCACCACATTTTGGTGGGTTCTGGGAGGCCGGCATAAAAAATGTTAAAAACCATTTGCGCAGAGTTATGGGGGAGGGGAATTTTAATTTTGAAGAGTTTACTACGTTACTTTGTCAGATAGAAGCAATATTAAATTCACGTCCCTTAACACCAATGTCAGAGGATCCTAATGACCCCTCCTACTTAACCCCTGGACATTTTCTTGTCGGAGACTGTGTAACCTCTGTGGCAGATCCGGATTTGGCTGGCATACAAATCAGTAGATTATCAAGGTGGCAAAACATACAACATATCCGACAGCAGTTTTGGAGGCGCTGGACAAAGGAGTATCTCCCGAGCCGTCAGCAGAGACACAAATGGACTTCACAGAAGGAGGCGCCCCATGTTGGAGATCTGGTCCTCGTCCAGGAAGACAACCTTCCCCCAATGAAATGGATGGTAGGACGAATTACAAGACTTCACCCTGGAAGCGATGATGTTCCCCGAGTGGCTACCATCAAGACGACTTCGGGAGAATACAAACGAGCGATCACACGCTTGGCAATTTTGCCCATCAGTTAAGAGGGTGGTGGCTGCAGTCCTGCAGGAGGCGGCGGCATGTTCGGATTAGGTGTGTAATTTACGCTAGAAATTAACGCCTACGTGCCGAAACAAAACATGATACATTAAAATCTAGTGTCCGGCGTGCGACGTTACCCGATGCGCCGTGCACGGGCCGCGGAAAAAGAATCGAGTGTTCGGGTGTGTGCGAGGACAGTTGAAACACCCGATAAGCGGCGTCAGAAAATAATCAACAACGCAACGTAAAACATAATCTGTAAAAACGAAAGTTTTTATTAAAGCATTGTTCAACCAAACAACTTCTACTTTCTTCAAGTCAATTCAATAAGTGCCTTTACAACGCACACGAATTAATACACGAGTTCAACAGTATTCTTTTAGTAATAATAGAGAGATAGCGATGGATTCGCTAATTCAATTAGTGCATGTTGAACAACGTCAATGTAGATACATTGGATGATCTTGAATGTAAGTCTTTTTTCTCCTTTTACCTTCTTCTAACAAAATGAGTGTATTTTATTGAACTGGTGAACACCGTAGACACTTAATGGGAACAAATAACGAACGAAAGAAGTATGTTAATTTTAACAGCATTTTCCTTAAAAACAACTAAACAAATGGTGATGTGGCCATCATAGTACTTTCCCTATATTTTACACGAAAACTGTAAGGTTTACGCAAAAAAGCTATTCTTATTGATTTGTTCACCATTGAATTCTCTATAATTATTTGTAATGCAAGTTTTATGTAACTCTGACAGTTTATTAGCACTTGGCAATAAATGTCAAAATTTTCAATTTTAATTTTTTTTCTCAAAAGTTAAGAATTTTATGAAAAATATGTTCGAATAAAACTTGTTCAGTTTTTTATTACCTTTAACTTTTGTTTGAACCATTTTTTAAAATTTTTCATATCTAGAAAAATAAAACGAAAAAACAAAAAAATGCCTCGAGTAAACATCCACTTCCGGTCTATGAATGTTTACCAAAAGCTTTTCAGCTCCAGTTTTTAACGATAAAACCTTAAGTTTGAAGTTTCATCTCAAACAGATTATTCGTTTTTGAGATACGGCCGCCGACAGACACACAGACAGACACACATCCAGACACAATTTTTTTTTCCAGAAATTAGTGTTTGGGTTCAGGGTACCCCAAAACGGATATTTCCGCAAAAAAAATTTTTGAAAAAAAAATCACGAAAACAATAGTCCCCCTATATATAGGGAAACTAAAAATTGTACAAGATCTCAACACCTTCAGTGGTGTACTGCCAAACTTAAACAAATGCGCGAATGTATGAAACTGATTCAAAGTCATTACAATTTACATCCCACTTAAAAACAAAGGAACTAAGAGATAGTTACAGACAGTTCTATAACAATGCTATCAAAATGAACAAACAAAGTGTTACTAAACATTTTATAAACCAAAGTAGTAATAAATCAAAATCTATGTGGTCGCTTATAAATAACCAAAAACATGTGGCACGCAAATAATCCAATAATAACATAACTTGCAAAGAGCTTAATTCATATTTTACTACTATTCTTAAAGTTAATCATGATACATCATAATCATCTCAAACTGGCACTCACAACTTAATTCAAGTTGGAAATATAGAGTTGAAGGAAACTACATATATCAAGGTACGAGGGGCAAACTCTGAAATAAAATCGAGAAATGAACGTGACATATATGGTTTCAGCATCAACGTAATTAAGAGCGTAAAAGACTTCCGTCTGTATCCACTTACAAAGCATAAAGTCAACTTCATAGAAATAGGACAATTTCCTAGTGCACTTAAACTTGCAAAATGCCTATCTTTAAAACAGCTGGTAAGAGTGATATTAATTATCGGTCAAAGGCTATTCTACCTATTCTTTCTAAAATAATAGAAATAATTTTAAAAGGGCAATTAGGTAATTATTTTAAATCAAACAATTTATTCTTTTCTGATCAATTTGGATTTCGTCCAAAACACTCGACCATAGACGCTCTATTTGAAATAAGCGAATCTATATTAAAATGCTTTGAGAATAAAACATCCTGCATAGGCCCATTTGTTGATCTAACCAAGGCGTTCGATTGCGTAACAAACGATCTGATCAAAAAACTTACAAAAATATAACGTTCACATTGATAGTATGAATTTTTAAGTCATACTTAGAAAATAGAACTTGAGTAGTTGGTTTAAATAATAATATATCCGAACCACTACCAATTATGCATGATGTCCCACAAGGATCTATTCTAGGCCCTATCTTCTTTCTCATTTATATACATGACTTACCACAACATCTACATCATGTCCATACTATCTTATTTGCAGATGACTCTTTTATCTGAAATGTGTAAATCAGAACATGACATCTGCAAGAAAATTAAACAGATAAATATATTATTATATGCTGATGACTTAAAGGTATTTAAAGTCATAGATACTGGTAGGGATATTAAACAATTACAGGCGGATTTGGATAGACTGTTCACTTGGTGTAGCAAAAATGATTTACATCTTTACATCAATAAATGTAAAATGATATCGTTTGATAGAGCTTCTAATGTGATATACAGTATTTGTAAAGTTAATGTGGATGTGGTTGCTGAAATAGATCTGGGAGGATTGTTTGATCGCAAAATAAAAATGGTAACTAATCAGCCACTCAAATGTCTAGGATTTTTTTCGAAAGTAGGTAGAAATTTTTTTGTAGATACTGTAAAATGTTTATATTATTAAAAAGAATGGTTGCGACCGTTAGTACGTGGTAATACATACGTACACTGAATTGAAAAATTCACAATTTTTTATTTATTGTTAAAACATAGTGAATTTTTCAATTCAGTGTTTATATTATTCATTGGTCTGATCAAAATTCCTTATCAAAAATACTTGATGCAACACATAAATAAAGTGCAAAATAAATTCTTACGGATTGCTGCAATATTCGGTACCATTAAATTTATTAAATTTGAAACTATTAGAATGTAAGCCCATAATCTCAGATTTAGTGTTTGTATTTAAAATTATTAATAGTGTAATTGATTGCTCATCTGTACTTAATCTGATTGTATTTCGATTCCAGCAAAGTGGGCCCACAATAGCACTAATATATTTAATGGTTAAATAAAGAATTTGGAAGTTTTGAGTACAAAGATAATCTAAAGATGTGTAAAAATAATAGAAATTCTTGTATTTCACTTCTAGATGACATTTATAAATCATTAAGAGATTATATATAATGGTTTTAAATGCTAGAAAATGCTATAAAATATCTTTGATAAATGTTATTGTTGTACAATCAATGATTCTGTAATGGCAACAGTTATAAAAATTAAATGCTTTCAGGCCATTTTGATGTCATTTTCTATTTATATCCAATATTTGTAAAATAGTTTTTAAGCATTAGTGAGTTTTTATGTGGAATAGGACGTAAAAATCGTGTATATTTCTTAGTATTATACAGTAGTTTTATCAAATTATGCTTGTAGATTCAGATCACCACATAAAATTGACACAAATCATATTCCCAGGAATTATATGGGATTTCTACTTTAAAAAATAAATAATTAAAACAATTAACTTTGTTAGTTATCATAAAATAAGTTAACCGATAATTATGAAAATCATATACATCAACAAAATACTGCTTTCGCAGTTGTGGAAGTTTATGGTTAAGAATATATATTGACTTAAATTATCTACAAAATACTGCTTGCGCAGTGATGTATGCCTGCATATAAGGAGGACTGCGCCTGCAGTATTTTCTAGATGATTTACAGCAATAAGATACTTGTGGAATAGAAATTAAACACTGTGCAAGTAGTATATTGTGGATGGTTTATCATCAATACAATTGTAAAAATAATATTCTAAAACCTATTTAGTTGGAAAGAAAAGACTGGAACATTTGATGCGAGAAGGTATTAAACTAAGAAAAATAAATTTTTAAAGATCATCTGTAGAAGAAACTGTAGAGCAGTGTTTCCCAACTTTTTTGTGCCATACCCCACCTAAGCCTTTCTAAAATTCTTATGCCCCCCTGAATAACATAAATAATTTTTAATATTAAAAAATTGAAACTTAAATGACAGGTTTTAGGAAGAAATCACTAGAAAATTGTTAACGAAACACCGCAGTAAGTAAATTTTCAAAACTGAAATTCAAATTCGAAATTATTTTAATAAAGATTTTTCTATATTAATTTATTATTTTAATTTAGTGAGATCCTTGCGTTTGGTACTTACTTCACAGAGATTTTATGTTAGGTTCCAATTTGGTTAGATTCAGTCTTAAGTCTTGCCGTTGTGTTATATCCAGGCGATTTCTGCTTTTACCAGTAAATCATTTACAGCACTAAGTCCACATTAAATATGAAGACAGAAACCTTAACAACAGTTTATTGCTTTTGTTTAATTTGGGTATTTGATTTCTGTTTCCTCACAAAGCCATGCCATTGCTCCTTTTATATCAAATAGAGATTTACACTAGTTACTAGTTTTACACTCATAACTCAATAAGGGTAATAAAACCAAATATCTTCGCCTTTGAAACGACAAACGTTTTATTTATTCCTTGAAGTTGCTTATTTAATGTATTCAGTTTTTCAAAGATATCGTCTAAATAACTCGCAAATGCTTTAGAATCGACTGTTAACAGATACTTCATTTAAGGTTTGTCGCTAAAAAGTCACTAAAAGTATCAAAAAGTTCTATAAATCTTTTCAAGCAATTCCCTTTAGTCTCACATGGTCTGCATTTTGTTTTTCACAAAATAGCTTTAAGATACGCTCGCATTTGGCATTAGCTTTAAAAGCATTGATACACTTTATTAATGAATGCAGTACTTTATTTAGAACAGGTGAGATAATTTTAACTACCAAGTTTTCTCTATGAATAACACAATGCACAAGAATCATTTCTGGATTCTCATCTTTCATCAATTTTAAGCACTCATTTTTGGTTCATCATATTAGAAGCACCATCTACAGCACAATATTTTATTTATTTCATTGGTATATTATTGACATCTAAGTTGTTTTTAGCTTATTATATATATATATATATATACAACGTGTCCACGTAAGTATGCAACAAATGGGAAACTTTTTTATTATTAATTTCTCAGAAAATTTTATTCTTTATAAAAGTTGGTGCTTGATCTTAAACATACAAAAAAGACAAAACAAATGACATACGGTTTTTTGTTCTTCTGTTAAAATCTCTGATTACATTTGCAAGAATTTTGGGATGCTTATTTAAATATCTTATACCATTTCTAATTTTATTTTCCAAATCCTCTAAATTTCAAAAAGGCCTTTTGGAATAAACTATGTTTTAGCCATTACCATAAAAAGTAATCAAGTGGATTTAGATCGGGTGAGCGGAGCAGGCCTTGGAAATCTTGAATGTCTTCCAATCCATTTCTTATTAAATTGTTCATTTAAATATTAAACTTCGACACAAGCACTACGTGCAGGTACCCATTCTGCATAAACCAAAGAGAATTTCTTGTTGCCAATGGTAAAATGTCAAATTCATTGTACAATTTCATATTTAAAAATTCCAAATATCTTTCTGAATTTAAACTCTGCTGAAATATGTAGGACCCTATAATATTTCACACCAAACATTTATTTTTCGAGAATATTGATTTTTGCAGATAATTCAGAATGCTGGATTTTTTGTTGACCACCAACGATAGTTTTATGATGAAACTACACCATTTGTAGTAAATGTAGCTTCATCCATAAACATGATCTTCTTAGGAAATGTACTATCAATCTCTATTTCACCTTGTACCATGAAACAAAATTCAGAACAATTGTCGGAATCATGTTCTTGCAAAGTTTTAAAATATCTTGGTTTAATGCTTTAAACTTTTTTGTTGTTAGTACCTTATGTACTGTTGATTTTCCCAATCCTAATCTTCTAGCGCCTTTTTTAACAGATATTTAAGGATTTTTAACCACGCTTTGCAAGATGTCCAAAGAATTCTCCACATTTCCCACTGGTTTAGTACGTTCTTTTTTAAAATTCAATTCAATTCTCTGGAACTTTTAAATTGCTTTAAAATTCTTAACACTTGTGAGTAACTGATTCTCTTTTGGGGGTGCCTGTCGTTAAAAATATCAGCTGCTTCTCTGCAGGTTTCATAGTTATATTAGCACCAACTCTGTTTTGCCATAATTTAGGATACAACTACTCTTAATAGAATATTAATTAATTATTTGTTAATGATAAATATTAATGACAGATATGTCAAAACTGAGAATACTTGATAAAATTTGCTTAAAAAGTGCAAAAGTTATAAAAAATTGTTCAATATCTTACTAATATAGCGTCGAATGACATTTGTTTTGTCTTTTTTGTACGTTTAAGATCAAGCACCAACTTTTATAAAGAATAAAATTTTCTGAGAAATGAGTAATAAAAAAGTTTCCCATTTGTTGCATACTTACGTGGACACGTTGTATATATATATATATATATATATATATATATATATATATATATATATATATATATATATATATATATCTTTGGAGATAGTGATGCTTTCTAGTCTTTTACAGAACAACATTTCTTCAGCAAAATGCTCTTTATCAATATATCTTACGTACGTTATCAATATTGCCTCACTGTCTGTCAAAATTGCATTTGAACTGAGAATTTTCTTGTTTTCAGCTTTTGAATAAGTTGTTTTTCAATATCTCTAACCCACCCTCCAATCAGTAAAACAGTTTTAATTAAATGTTGTAAAACGTACATAAACACAAAATT
Source organism: Ontholestes murinus (assembly GCA_963969525.1). Classification (NCBI taxonomy): domain Eukaryota; kingdom Metazoa; phylum Arthropoda; class Insecta; order Coleoptera; family Staphylinidae; genus Ontholestes; species Ontholestes murinus. The sequence continues at coordinate 25,313,123 of OZ018396.1, forward strand.
TAATAGATGTATTCAAATAAATTCCAATAATTTTTGATAATGTTTTTCTGACTGGAGGGTAGGATAGAGGCCACCCACCCGCCCTACATATACATATAAACTTTAATTCCTTAAGTTTTGATTTTTTTCATGTTTTATTACATAAAGGGTTTGATGTTTTTTAGCAGCAAAATCATCAACGGTTAACTAAAGTTATCATGTATATGTAGGGTGGGTGGGTGGCCTCTATCCCATCCTCCAATCAGTAAAACATAGCGAGGGTTTTAATTAAAAGTTGTAAAATATAAATAAATACAAAATAATTGCAATTTTTAGAGATTTGATTATACAAATTTTTCATATATTTTTTAATGATATTTTACTGATTTGAGGCTGGGATAGAGGCCACCCACCCACCTTGCATATACTATAAATTTCCATTAAAGATCGTCTCGGGGTTTGGAATTAGAATTAATTACACAACTTTTTGAATTAAAAAGAAAATCAATTTGCTATAGAAGGCTATTTACATTTAAACTTAAATTTTGATTTTTTTTATTTTTTATTAGATATAAGATTTTATTGTTTTTTGCAACAATATCATCAATGATTAATATTTAAGATTATCATATATGTAGGGTGGGTGGGCTTACTTTATCCCACCTTCCAATCGGTAAAACATAAGCGAGGGTTTTAATTAGAAGTTCTAAAATGTACAGAAAAATAAAAATGGTGATATAGCCATCATAATATTTCCTTTCATTTTCTCCAAAACTATGAGGTTTACGCAAAAGTCGATTCTTAATAATTTGCTCAATTTTTGATTCTTTACAATTACTTGTTATACAGATTTCATGTAACTCCCATAGTTTATTAGTACTAGGCAAAAAATGTCAAAATTTTTAATTTTTAACTTTTTTCTTGCAAGTTAAGCACTTTATGAAAAACATGTTCTAATAAAACTTGCTCAGCTTCTCATTCCTTTTAATTTTAGTTGAAAGAGTTGTGCAATATTTTTAAAATTTAGAAAAATATCGAGTAAACTACCACTTCCGCGAATATTAAACAAAAGCTTTTCAGTTCTAATTTTTAATGATAAAACCTTAAGTTTGAAATTTCATCTCACACGAATTATTACTTTCCCTATATGAAATATAGGGGAAGTATTGTGATCGTGATTTTTTTTTGAAATTTTTTTTTTGCGGAAATATCCGTTTTGAGGTCCCCTGAGTCTATTGCACTAATTTCTGGAAAAAAAAATTTTGTGTCTGTGTGTGTGTCTGTCTGTCCGTCTGTCTGTCTGTCTGTCTGTCTGTCTGTCTGTCTGTCTGTCTGTCTGTGGGTGCTGTATCTCAAAAACGAATAATCCGATTGAGATGAAACTTTAAACTTAAGGTTTTATCTTTAAAAACTGGAACTGAAAAGCTTTTGGTAAACATTCGTAGACCGGAAGTGGATGTTTACTCGAGACGTTTTTTTGTTTTTTGGTAATATTTTTCTAAATATGAAAAATTTTAAAAAACAGTTCAAACAAAAGTTAAAGAGAATAAAAAACTGAATAAGTTTTATTTAAACATATTTTTCATAATATTTTTAACTTTTGAGAAAAAAAATAAAAACTGAAAATTTAGATATTTTTTGACAATTGCTAATTAACTGTTGGAGTTACATGAAATTTATATAACAAATAATTGTAGAAAATTAAAAAACGAATAAATTATTAATAATAGCCTTTTTGCATAAATCTCATAGTTTTCGAGAAAAATATAGGGAAAGTACTATGATGGACACATCACCATTTTTCGTTTTTGAGATTGAGCGCCCACAGACATTTTCACGCACGAAAATAATACTTCCCCTATATATACTATATAGGGAAAGTAAAAGTGATACTAACAAAGTTAATTGTTTTATTTATTTTGTATTATCAAAATTTATCACGAAGTGAAAGCTTCTACAATTACTTATTTATTAAATAATTAAAAGGGATATTACACACCTTTTAACATTCCATATCATTGTAGCAGAATTGAAATAAAAAGGTTACCGTTTATGGGACATTATATTTGAAATATTTATTATTACATTACGTATTTATATTTAATTATTATTACATAACATGGCAAATTATAAAAGATTACGATTTTAATAACGCGATAAAATTTCCGAATTGCCAATTTGGCAATAAAAAATTATCATACCTTCGATAGCTCAGTTGGTAGAGCGGTGGACTGTAGAAGTTTATGTGTTAGCAGATATCCATAGGTCACTGGTTCAAATCCGGTTCGAAGGAGTTCTTTTACTTTTTGATATAAATTTTGACTGTATAAACAAAATAAATAATATTTCAAGATTTTTCTGAAATAATGTATCAATTAGTATGTTATATGAAATAATGTATAACTAAAATCGAAAGTTAATTAATATTGAAGTCTTTTATCAATAAATGACCTTGCAAAATAATTAATATAATCAGTAAATTATTTCATATCTTAATTTTGGCCGAACTAATTGTTACGCTTTTACACAAATGTTTCTAAATATTGCATTTTGTTATTATTGTATTTTAATATCCATTTTGAATTTGTTTTCGTGATTTAAAAAAAAAAAAGAAATATCGATTACTTCTGCATGATTGTTTTATCTGATTATTTTTACTTATTTACTACCTTTGTAAATTAGTTTTCAGCAATTAATTAAGATATGTATTACCAAGAGACAACATTAGCTAATTTTGTTGCGAGGTTATTTGTTAATAAAACGTTGTAAATAAATAAAATGATGTTAATTGTATATTATACATTAATTGTAGTAATAGTATTTGGTATCAACCGCGTTGTCCTTCCGCCATATTATTGTATAATTAAGTTTGTTACTTTATAGAATTAACTTCGTCACTCTAAAGTGCCATGAATTGTATTCCAACAGAAATGGTTACCTATCCAATTTATTTAAATGCGCTATCTGAACTACAATGCTGCAATGTTGTTACTATGTCGATATTATAAAGAAATATTTTAGTAGTACTTATTTAATTTATGCAATAAAAAACAATTCCAAAAAGCAACCTCCTTCGAACCGGATTTGAACCAGTGACCTATGGATATCTGTTACTACATTAACTTCTACAGTCCACCGCTCTACCAACTGAGCTATCGAAGGTGTGAGTTTTTATTTTCAAATTGATAATTCGGATTTTTTTGCATAATAAAACTGATAATGTTATAATAAGCAGTGTTGTGAAATATATAGCAAATTTAATTACATAATTAAATTATACACATTGTAATGCTTTCTATTATAAGACAATTTTTTAATTAGACTATTAAATATATTCACGTAAAATCCTACATATGACGAATTACAGACAGGACGAATTTTGCACACCGTTCCTAATTTACAACCACACAAGACTAAGATCTTTCTGGCGCAGTACTGGGCTGCTGAAAGCCCTTAATTCCAAACACGACCTCTTCACAGTCCAAAAGTTTGATGCGCTATGTCTTCCATAGGCAGCATTACTACTACTCTAGCAATGAACATTATTGGAAAGAAAACAATCTAGAGAACTTCTGGTTCTAGTAGGATTTAGTTTCTACTCACACTGCACGTCATCATGGCAAATTTTGCAGGAGATGCCCTTCTTGCGCGAGACAATTTCGTGACCACTCGTCTGTTTTTTTTCTGTTGGGATATCTTAAGGCCGAGGATTTTAAACGTCGCCCTCGATCTTTGATAAATTAAAGGTGATCATTCAAGAAAAAATGAAAGAATTTTGCCTGACATGCTAGCAACAGTAATGTACGACTTCCAGAAACGGCAAATGTGCATCGGTCGACAATGTTACCATTTAGAAGATATAATTTTTAAATCATATTCTAAAAAACTTATTTATATCCACATTTAGGAAATAGAACGGTTTTTGTGATTATTATTTTAAACTCCTATAAAAATATGAGAGTTATTTCTGCCGGTAATATAATCGTAATTGTCTTCGAATCCAAATATTCAAAGGAAGTAACTGATCAAATTGGACTTAGGGGATGTGCAATTCAATTTTGGAATGTGTTCAGGCATATGTCTAACAGTGAGCACAATAACTCAAAAACTTCTAAAGATTTGGATTTTGAACTCAAGCTTCTCTGGGTTTGTCTATCTGACAAAAGAAAAAAAAATATATTTTTTCTTGAATTAATTCTTGAATCTTCTCGTCGTTAACTTCGTGGTACATTTTCAATATTTTTAAATAAAGAAAACTTATAACTTTTTTATAATCTAACTTTTTTATAAGTTATAAGTTTTCTTTATTTTTGAAAATATACATTTTTTAAAAGAAAAACAACTTCTATTATCAAAAAGAAAAGCAGACAATTATATAATAAACAGTTATAGATACTTATAAAGGGTTTTTTTTGTCTCAAAGTAAAATGACGAATACATCATTATTAAGTACACGTATACACGTTACTGAATGTAAACCGTCAGTTAATTTGAAACAGATTTTTAATAGTTTTATACAGCGACAGTTCTAAATTAACATTTAGACTATTTATCAAGTAACTGTTTCTTTATTGTTGCGTCGAGATCTCCAGGCTATTTAATGAAGGAAAACTATGATAGCCAGATAAAAATCGCTTACTTAGACAACAAATTCACTATAGGTGAACCATTCTCTACAAATGCAATATCACGGAAGATAAATAGATGAATATATAAATAAATCCCTAACCTATGCGACTGAATCAAGAAGAAGTTACTTATTCAGAATTTAATGGTTCCTCGCAATACTAATATTTTAGCCAACCAAAAAACATTGCAGTTGCGGTCAGTTCACATAAATCATTATCACGAGGATTCCATCAAAAGAGGAAACGCTGGTGCATTGAAACATTCCCGACAAAATTGTAGACATTGCATTTTTCTTTCGTGATAACGCCTTCATTTTTACTATTTCCATATTATTTACTCCCGGTAATATTACTATTTGCTCTATAGACATCTATCCTGAAAGTCCAGTTCCTACGATTCTCCCGAAAACAAAACATGATTAATTGGATTAACCTTATATGAAACGATGCGGAAGATATCGCCTTCTTTTCACTAGTCAATCGGCCTTCACCATTCATCACATCCCTACTTCGTTTGTTCCAGTAGCCGTCTCTCTCAAAAAAATCACCAGCATTCCTATTATAGCTTCCTGCCAAGCCTCTGAACAACTACAAAAGTATCAGCGATTAATTGTAATATTTATGTCTTTCCACGATATCAAATTCGCCACCTTCACACTAAATACACTAACACTAATTATTTCTACTCCAAACTCCTACATCTTGATTAAACGTATTCCCATAAATCTCCTTGGAAGTGCCTGTAACAGCTCCCTCGGAGCTAGGCCTTGAGGTTAATGGGTTACTACCTTTAATTACCCTTTTTTCTGGAGTTAAGTCCAGGAGACGTTGTAGAAGAGTCCAGAGTCGTCCGATTTACACCTAGTCGGTTGTTATTTGAAACTCTAACTCTTGCAGAGTGGGCGCTCTAGGCAAGGCCTTAGATTTCCAAGAGATTTCCAGCAAATGTCCATCCTTTGCTTGGCTGGTGTTGAAGGTGCTATTAGAAGGTCCTAGATTTAGGCTAGCCTGTCGCACAAGGTGCGTCTTCCTACGTCTTTTAACTGTAGATCCGCTAATCTTTTCCGGGATTAAAAGAACTGTTTGAAACAAAAGGGTTAACAGAGCTATTAGCCCTCTTCAGAGATGAAAGTTTCTCTCCAGCTTCGTCAGTTTATGCGGTGTATCCGAAAACACGCCCACTAGATATTTTGCAGTGGTTTTGGGTTCCATGCAAGTTACATTTTAAAGTTGTCTCACACTGTCCCCTCTCACCACGGAGCAATAAACAGGACAGTAGACCACAAACTAGTGCATTGTGCTAGGGTTGCTGGTGAGATATTAACCCCAGGGTGGAGCGAAGCATAGGAGAGAGTGTCTCACCCTGCCGACCGTCTTACCGGTGAGCGCAGCTGATTAACTCTTGTTTGTACAGCTAAGAGCATCAAATGCGAGGTTCTTCTCATCAAATGCGAGGTTCTTCTCATCAAATACATCGGTCTCCACGTATGGCACAAATATGAGAGAAACCATGATATGTCAGTGATAAGAAAATTACTTTGTTCCTAGCGTAGGTAGAATTTTTTTATCGACCCTTTCTGGTCTACTCCACGCACAGACATAACAGGTCATTGTAATGAATTCAAAATTGAAAAAATTATTACGATTAGCCTTTTTGCTTTATTGCTCATAGTTTTCGAGAAAAAATATAGGGAACCGATATTGCAGATACCTCCTTCAACTCGAACATCCATGCCCTGAAATATGAGAGGATGCGACGCAAAAGTCGATATTAATACTTACATCCTGTTATAAAATATTAATAACAAATCCTGATTTCCTCCCCAGCCTATCTATGAAAAATCCGCCGGTGGCATAACGTTTACTTATGCCATTAAAGAAAAAAGATCCCGGACCTGGCCATACATACCACCATGACGACGAAGATCTCGTCGCCAGAGTTTTAGATATCACTATACATATCTCACTCTACCACTACTGACCTGTATAGCCCTTCTGTTTTACAAATATATACAAAACGAAACTGTAATAAAGGAAAACTGTACATAGAGGAAAGCTTATCTGTTTTTTTTTCCAGCGAATACAAGTTTTGACATGTAATACAAATCTAATTATTATAATCTTATATAACATAACTAAAATCTATTTTTAGTTATGTTATATAATAATAAACCCATTATGGATTCGTGACAATAATTATAAATACTTGTGTAATAATTTTATATTATTCACGGACTTAATTAACATATGAATTAATGTAAAGCTTAAATAATAAATTTAAAAATACGAAAACATTTCGTGAATCTACAACAATGAGTCTTACTAAGACTACAAGTAGTAGTCTTAGTAAGACTCATTGTTGTAGATTCACGAAATGTTTTCGTATTTTTAAATTTATTATTTAATTTTCTACAACGAACTAAAGGATTTTAATACATTTATTATTATTTAATGTAAAGCTGTTGTGGTCTTATTTTACTACAAGGTTAAATTAAAATTTAGCACAATACTGTATTTTCTATAATTCGTATTAATTCATATTAATCATTTTTACAAACTGTGCTTAGAATTCTTGTGTTATTTCTACAACCAAATAATAAAACCAAAAAGTAATCCTTCGAACCGGATTTGAACCAGTGACCTATGGATATCTGTTAACGTATAAACTTCTACAGTCCACCGCTCTACCAACTGAGCTATCGAAGGTGTGGAACTTTTTTTAATTAAATTAACAACTCGATTTTTTATTAACAGTTCATTGTAGAGACTTTTTCTTCATGACATATTGTTTAATAATTCCAATAAATTTGTATCACACACACATATTTCGTTTTATGACTGCTGTTTCGACAATTTATAGTTTGATCGATGTTTGATTTTTGGGACTCCTTGAAGAGTATGAGGTGTGAAGAAAGGATACAACAGTATTATTTTTATAATTTGATAATGACAAGCTGAACTTTTCGAAACTGCAGCCATGAGAATACATATTTTTTTGTTAAAAATTTATTTGAATTTTATTAAAATAAATTCCTCGATTTTTGTAATAAAATGTGCTGTGGATTATTTATAAAATACAGGGTCTACTATAAAAGTAATTCGCATTTTCTGGGAAAAATATATTTATTGGTCGTACCGATACAAATGCTTAAACGTGTCTGCTATAACTGAAAGGCAACCTAAAACTCCTTGAAGCGAATGTCTCTTAGGAACGTTGTAATATGCTTTTGGATGTTTCCACGAACTCCCAATGCTTTTCTTTCAGCTCTCTCTTCAGTCGGAGAAACAATAAAAAGTCGCACGGAACCAAGTCGGGACTGTAACGTGGCTGAAGGACCACCGAGGTGTTATACCATTCCAGGGATTGGTAACGATGAAGGCCATGTACCTGGGTGTATTGTGATGGTAGAGCCTGACCGGGTCTTTCATGCCAGCTCTCAAGGTTGAGTTGACAGTTTCTACGGCGGATGAATTCTTGGATGTCAAAAACGACAATGAGCATAGTTTGGATGCAAAACTGGCTTATTTGCGCTTTCTTGGTGGAAGGGATCATTTTGTGTGCTACTCATTTCCCCGCCTTTTCGATTCTGGGTCGTAGTTGCAACATCCAGGATTCATCTCCAGTTTCGACCGAGTTAATAATGTGTCATCATTTTGAATCAAATTCAACAACTCTTGACACTTCGAAGTTCTATCTGGTCTTCTGTTCAACCTTCGGTGCAATAATTATAGAAAATGTTTTTAGAATTGTTGCTTTATTTCTACAACCAAATAATAAATTCACATCTTTTGGAAAAAATATATTTATTAGTCGTACCGGTACAAATTCTTATTTTTTTTTTAAAATACTCTCCCCCAGCATCAATATACTTCTTCCATGACTTAATTTCTACGGACTGCCGATGCTTTCCTTCAGCTCTCTCTTCAGTCGAGGAAACAGAAAAGCCGCCCGAAACTAAGTCGGGACTGTAACGGGGCTGAAGAACCACCAGGGTGTTGACCATTCCATGGAATTAGTAACGATTAAGGCCATGTAACTGGGGGTATTGTCATGGTAGAGCCTGACCTTTGATGTCAGCTCTCATGCGCAGATAAAAGCTTAGCTGACAGTTTCTCCCTTCGGGTGATTCCTTGGATGTCAAAAAAGACAATGAGCATAGTTTTGATGCAAGACTGGCCCATTCGCGCTTTCTTGGTGGAAGGTCTGATTTTATGTGCCACTCATTGCTCTGCCTTTTCGATTCTGGGTCGTAGTCGCAAAATTCAGGAATCGTATCCTGTTTCGACCGAGTGAAGAAAATCTGATCATTTTGAACCAAATCCAACAACTCTTGAGTGTTCGAAGTTCTTTCAGGTCTTCCGTCTAAACCTTCGGCCCAATAATTTAGTAAATTTTAGAATTTTTGCTTTATTTCTACAACCAAAAAGGAATCCTTCGAACCGGATTTGAACCAGTGACCTATGGATATCTGTTACTACATTAACTTCTACAGTCCACCGCTCTACCAACTGAGCTATCGATGGTGTGAGTTTTTATTCTCAAATTAATAATTCGGATTTTTTTGTACATTTAATTCACATTAATAAGCAGTGTTGTGAAATATTTATCAAATTTAATTACATAATTAAATTGTACACATTCAAAAATTGTAATGCGCTTTGCATTATAAGATATTTTTTTAATTACACTATTAATTATATTAACATCAATTCCTACATATGACGAATTACAGACAGGACATTGAGAAGAATTTTGCACACCGATCTTAATCTACAACCATACAATACTATGATTGGTCAGGAATAACGTTTAGCAGACTAGGGTAAACCTATAGAGTGTTGTAAAGCAATCCTCGTAGTGGTGCCTCCCCCTGGTATTATAGGTAGTAGCGACGAAGCACATTTCCATCTTTCTGGCGCAGTTAATAAATAAAATTTTCAGTACTGGGCTGCTGAAACCCTTAATTCCATACACGACCTCTTCACAGTCCAAAAGCTTGGTGCGATATTACTTTCATAGGCATCATAATTCACATCACTGTTGCACTTAAAAGTATTGAAAAGAAAACAAACTTCTGGTTCCAGCGGGATGGAGTTACTGCATATACTACACGTCATCCACGCCAAATATTGCAGGAGATGTTCATGGGGAGAGTGCTCTTCTTACAGGAGACAATTTCGTGACCACCGAACTCGTCTGATTTAAGCCTGTGTGACTTTTTTCTGTTGGGGTAATTTAAAACTGAGGATTTTAAACATCGCCCTCAGTCGTTGACGAATTAAAGACGGTCATTCAAGAAAAAATGTTAGTAAGAGTAATGTAAGACTTTCAAAAACGGCTCCAAGTGTGCATCGGTCGTCAATGTTATCGTTTAGATGATATAATTTTTAAATCCTAAGCCCAAAAACTCTTTTATATCCACGTTTAGGAAATAGAACGTTTTTGTAATACCTTGTATGATTTCTTCTAATTATCTTTTATAAATGTTGGAGCTATTTTTGCTACACCCTGTGATATAATAGTAATTTTCTTCAAGCCCGATTTTTCAAAGGAAGTAGAATCTTCAAAAACCGTTAAAAAAATAAATTTTAAACGCAGGCTATTATTTTTTTCCAAACTGTGTAGCAGAAGTTGGTGCTTAGTTGAAGTCGTTTAATGCTTCTCTTGATTTTTGTTGACAAAACAAAAAAAATATACTTTCTTGCTAATAAAAATCTGAACAACTTGTCTTTTTTAAAGAGTATCAAAAAATAAAGCAGAAAATTATATAAAATACAGTTGTAGGGAGTAATAAAAAAGTTTTTTTGTTTTAAAGTAAAATTACGAATACATCATTACCAGTGCGTGACTGTTTGTTACTTAATGCTAATAGACATCTATCCTGAAATTTCTTTGAAAAAGAATCCTTGAAAACACAAACACCAGCCACATTGAAATAACCTTACATGAAACGATGCGGAACATTTCTTTTCTTCGACTACGATCTATGTCACATATCCAGCACTATGCATCACACCCTTCTATTCGCTACTCCATTTCTTCCAGTGTCCCTTCTCTCTCAGAATATCTATTACTAGCAACAGCATTCCTATTAGTGCTTCGTGACCACCTACAAAAATATCAGCGACCAATTGGGATATTTTTGCCTTTCCACGATATCGAATACGCCACCTTCATAACGAATACAATAATTATCCTCATCATGATTAAACGTATCCCCATAAATCGCCTTTCTCTTCCTCAGTCGAGCCTTTAAATATGTGCGCAAGCGCTATTTATTTAGGTACTGGAAGACTATTAAATTCCCAGCGATTCAAAGTGAATGGAAGCACCAGAACTCGAAGGTCCATTTTTAGATCAATCAGCACTGTAAGTAAAATATGGTTTAATTATAGACAAGGCAAGTTATTCTGAAAAATTTTTGGATTGAGTCATTTCGTTTTTTTGCTCTAATAATCAAAGGCGATTTTTTTTTTTATAAAAAGAAATAATTCTATTCAGTTATGTATTGGCCATTATTTTCTCAATGATATCATGCTCATAGAATTTCTGGTCTTTCTCAGCAAAATGGTGAAGCAAGTGCTGTTATCACTATTTTCTGAATTAAATTGTTTACCATTTAAAGAGTTAGAAAGTTGAAAACAAATAGTAGTCGAACAGCACAAGGTCTTGTCATTATGATTGATTGTCCATCAAATCCCATCTATCCTCCAGCAACTTCTGGCAGGTCACTAAACGATGGTCTCCCGTTGTCATGGTGGAATACGAGACTCACACGATTTTCCAATTCAGACCGCTTTTCTTTGATGTCTTCATTCAATTTGTCTGTACACAGCTGTATTGATGGTTTTGTTCTGTGGTAGCAGCTTAAAATACACGACGCCTTTGTATTTCCACCAAATTGATAGTATAGAATTATTATTATTATTATAACCTTCTTTTGATGAATATTTACATTCATAGTAGTTGCACTTTGTCGCCGGGCGATGAGAAATGGATAGTTTACGATAACTTCGTTTGAAAACTATCATGGTGCAAATGATAGTTTTCAAACGAAGTTATCGTAAACTATCCATTTCTCCTCGCCACTGATAATACGTTTGAGAAATAAATCATTTTTATTGATTTTCCAGAGCTTATAGCAACAATTTATGCGCTTTGTTAAATGAATTTCTTTGATTTCATGTCGAACCCAAATATTGAGTTTTCTAACATATCTTAGCTATTTGTTGAATTTGGTTCTCGTTTATCACATAGTGAAACATTTTTAATAATACGGGTTGTTTAAAACCAAGTGCCTCATTGTAAATAACCTCTTATATATCTCAGCTTGTGAAAATGTCTTTTCACGGTTGTTTGAAATATTGTTTATAATTCTGCAACCTCTCGAGTCAAATTTTGCTGGAGTGTAACGACAGTTTGCTCCGACTAATGCCTTTATTATAGTCTTTGGCTTTAACTGGCCTTCCTGAACGTGGCGCATCTTAGACATTGAAATTTACCGAACGAAATTTAACAAACCAATTCTGGCATTGATGTTCTATCAAGCAATCTCTACCGTACATAGCACTTAACTTTTTTTGGATTGCGTTAGATTTTTCCCTTTTCTGATTTAAAACAGTAAAACATACATTTTCATTCTTTGACCACCGCTTTGCGTAGTCATCGCAATTGATTCACTTACTTTTTTTCTAAATGACTAATTTAAGTATTTTCGGTCAAATGGTATTCAGGCTAAATAATTGGACTATGATAATTGGTTAAAAATACAAGTGTAGACATTTATTGGTCCGAACGAAAATGACTTAATACTCAACCCAGTATATCCTTATCGATGAAAACTCTCTTATAAGTAAAGATATTGTAGCCTACAACCTATACTATACTAGCTTCACGCCATAACAATCTCAAATATTTAATCTACACTTAACCACGAACTCTCACTTTCCTATGCACTTACAATCTCCCTAGGCCGAACAGATCACCTTTTGCCTCGATCAATGATCTCGCAATCTTTGCAAAGTAACCGTAGAACTGTTGAAAACAAGAGCAACTCGGATGGCCAAGACAGAGTAAATCATCAGCTCATTTTCACCCGAACCATCATCCTCCTCTTATAATTATTTAAAGCGTGTCTCACTACTACCTACTTTTCGAACACCTGAAAACTGTCCAATATTATTATGATAAAAAAAAAAAACAAGGCAAACTAGTAGTAGTCTTCTTTCCATACCGACCTATTTTTGAGACGCTCAAAATAATACACTTACCTGCTTAAAACTTCATTGATTATATACTAACATCATCTCTGATTCCATATCGGTTTTTCCCAGCGCGAGAAATTTTGCGGACCCAGTTATCTTACATCTTGATGCGTCTCGAAGCACGAAACTTTGCATTTGCTGTGCAGTGCTACTCAAATTCCAGACCCTGAGGATTATCTAGTTTTTACCCTGGATAACGCGACTCATTTTGGAATTTCGGTTTCGCCGGTAATTCTCGCTTAAATGTTGCTATAACCGATCGAACCTATTTACGTCCCAGTTATCTATACTGGGCCCTAATCTCCACAACATCTGTGTGATGAATACGAATACGGATAAAAGGGTAGGCGACGAAGTCTCTATATACAGGCCTCTGATTGAGCCCATTATACACCTCCAGCCACCCTACTCATTTGATAAGGTTAAGGATTTGGGATTGGGAGCTGTTAATTGGAGTGGTCTCATGACGAGTTTTCTCTCTGCTGTCCTCAACTTTCCTTGGTGGTGTGGTTGGTCTTACTGGGAGTTTTCTTCTTGGGAATAAGCTTGACGTTGGAATTTGTATACGAGTTGACACTTTCCATCTTTGCCAAGCTGTTATAGAAGGTTGATTTCTTCATTTTGAACTCCCATCACAATCAATCTTCCCTCAGGGTTTTCTTTGGTGTGGAGGGCACCAACGATCTATTACCCATAATAGGGCTAGTATATCGACTCATTTTGTAAGCCAGTCTAAGAATAGTTGATCCGCATAGGTTATCCTAAGAATCTCTCCAAAGTACAACCTTTAACCGAAAATTGGCCTGATATCGTTCGATGTGACTTTTACTAATTCAGAGACGAAAGCACCATCCAGGATCTTTATCCGGTCCTCTGTAGGTTTCCCTAGGAGGTTTTAGTTGACAATTATTGCTTCTTAGAGGTGCTTGTTAAGAAGTTCCTTGAAGCTGGGTCTTGAGGTTAATGGGTTACTACATCGACTTCCCATTTCTCTGGGGAACAGAGAAATGGGAAAAACAGCCTAGGAAACATGGCAGAGTCATCCGATAAGCAAGGCCTTAGGTTTCCCAGGAGCTGCCAATGAGCGCCCATCCATCATTCTGGCTTATGGCAAGGCTGTGCCGCAAGTCGCGCCTTTATTTTGAAGCTGTAAAAGAGGTATCTAAAACAGGAGGGTTAACAGTGCTGTTAGACCTCTTCAGAGGTGAAAGTTGTCGTCCTCCAATCTCGTCAGGTTTTTGCGATGTGTTCGAAGACACACCCTCTAGAGATTTTGTAGTGGTTTTGGATTTTATGCAGGTTACATTTTAAATTCGTTTCATACTGTCCTTACCCACCACGAAGCCACTACCGGGACGATACATTACAAACTTGTGCATTATGCAAGGGTTGCTGATGAGATATAGATCCCAGGGTGGAGCGAAGCACAAGAAGCATCTAATTCTTCCGACCGCCCGACCGGATTTTTGCTGAATTAGACACAAGCCTTCCGTTTAGCAGAAATCCAGACCAAAGCTCTGTTGCCAGCTAAGTAATTAAAGTGCCAGGTCCCTCTGATCCTATGACATGGATCTCCACGCACGGCACAATTACTAGAGAAACCATTAAACCACAACTACTTAGTATAGGCAGAATTTTTTTATCGACCTTCTCTGGAGCTGCAAACGGAAGAGAAGTTCTACTACACGATCATACCTTCTTACCCCATAGTGACGGCTATTCTTCTTTTATTGCAGTAAAGGGAACTATAGCCACCATTTGGTAGTTTGCCGATAAAACCGCCTTTTGAACGACTACTTCAACTCCACAACTGTTCAATCTATATAACGAAATGTGTGTATTCCGTATTCGATCTTCGAAGCTTCGGCCTGTTTTAGTCAATCAACACGCTCTTACAAAAACATCAGGCTTGTTTGAATGTGGTAATTATGTCACAACTGATGTTAATAATTCCCCTCTATAAAATCTATAGTCGGTTTAACTCTAACACTCCCGACCATATACATAGTTAGTAGTTAAGTCGGAATTGTAATACATTAAAATAGTTATTCATCTGCTTAACGTGAAGGCCACGCGAAATAATTGTAGCAGTGTCTTTACACAACAAAACAAAACTCTTTAAACTTTCGTGTTTTATTAAATTAAATTTAATATATTTCTACTAAAATTGTCTTAAAATTCTTAGGTAAAAACTTGAAATATAATCTAAACAATAATTAGCGACTAAAAGTTTAAACATCTAATACAAAACTAAATATTATAATCTCATGTAACTAAAATCCATTTATATTACAAATAAAATATATTAAAAATTACACACATGAGTAAAATAGAAATTCCATACAAAAATCAATACCATTATGGACTCGTGACAATAATTAGAAATACTTGTGTAATAATTTTATATTAGTAACGCACTTAATTAAGATATGAATTAATATAAAGCTTTTATGATCTCCCTCGGCATCATGGAAAATGAAGGGTTAGAGTGGAAGAACACTTTGTTATTGTGAACTCCGCCCGTGTCTCTTTCGCCCGTACGTTTTGTTTAATTGATTTATTGTATAAATATTTTTTAAGAAAGAAGTCCAAAGATGAATAAATAAATAAATAAAATAAATAAATGTTGCTGCAAGGTTACTAAACATTAAAATTTAGCCCAATGCTGAATTTTTCTATAATTATATTTTATTTTTACAAACTGTGCTTAGAATTCTTGTGTTATTTCTACAACCAAATAATAAAACCAAAAAGTAATCCTTCGAACCGGATTTGAACCAGTGACCTATGGATATCTGTTAACGTATAAACTTCTACAGTCCACCGCTCTACCAACTGAGCTATCGAAGGCGTGGAACTTTTTTATTAAATTAACAACTCGATTTTTTTAACAGTTTATTGTAGAGACTCTTCTTGGTGATAGATTGTTTAATAATTCCAATAAATTTGTATCACACAAACATATTTAGTTTTATGACTGCAGTTTCGACAATTTATAGTTTGATCGATGTTTGATTTTTGGGACTCCGTGAAGAGTACGAGGAGCGAGGAAAGGATACAACAGTATTATTTTTATAATTTGATAATAAGCTGAACTTGTCGAAACTGCAGCCATGAGAATACATATTTTTGTGTTGGAAATTTATTTGAATTTTATTAAAATAAATTCCTCGATCTTTTTAAGAAAATGTGTTGTGGATTATTTATAAAATACAGGGTCTACTATAAAAGTAATTCGCATTTTCTGCGATTGCACAATGCTTGAACGTGTCTGCTATAACTGAAAGGCAATATAAAACTCCTTGAAGCGAATGTCTCTTAGGAACGTTGTAATATGCTTTTGGATGTTTTCCACGAACTCCCAATGCTTTTCTCTCTCAGAAAATCCAGTACCAGCAACAGCATTCCTAATAGCGCTTCGTGACTACAAAAATATTAGCGATAAATTGGAATATTTTTGCCTTTCCACGATATCAAATATCACACCGAGTACAATAATTATTTTAATCATGATTAAACGTATCCCCATAACACCATTGTCAGAATTGAATTGTTTGCCATTTAAAGAGTTTTGGAAAGTTGAAAACAAATAATTTGATGGATGGTTCTTCAAATCCCATATATGCTCCAGCAATTTTTGGCGGGTTACTAAACTGTGGTCTCGCGTTTTCATGGTGGAACACAACACCCGTAGGATTTGCCAATTCTGCCGCTTTTCGTTGATGGCTTCATTTAATTTGTCTAATTACTAACGCTGTTGTTCACCTTTCCACGTTTTCCCCATTCCCGGAGGTATATATTAGAAATATACTTTGTAATTTATTCAGTTTGCTATTGATAATGATTACATTGTAACCGAAATGTACACCTAGCATTTAATAAAATAAGTGAAAAAAGTACCAAATTCTATTACTTTCCTTAGTTTCATCGACGAGACGCTCAAAATAATACATTTACCTCCTTAAAACTTCAGTAATTATATACTAGCATCATCTCTGATTCCATATCGGTATTTCCGTAGCGCGAGATATTTCGACAACCCAGCTCTCTTACAGCTTCACGCGTCTCGAGGGACGAAACGTGACTACATTTGCTACGCAGTACTACTCGACATCCAGAACGTCTTCCCCTGTGGAATAGCAGGCTCATTTTCAAGCTGTCTCGCATCTAGTTTCTACTGGCTGATGCGACTCATTTATGAATTTCTGTTTCGTCGGCAATGCTCGCTTATATGTCGCGGTAACCGATCGAACCCTTTTACGGCCCAGGTATCTGAGCACTAAATTCTTCAATATCTGCTTGACAAATACGGATATGGATAAAAGGGAGGGCCTACGATTGGGTCAATTATACACCTACTGTGGTGGGAGGAGTAGCTTTCCAGCCACACTACTCCTTTGACAAAGTTGAGGATTTGGTATTGGGAGTTCCTCTTTGCTGTCTTTGCAGCTTCCCATGGGGTAGTATGGATGGTTTCACTGAGAGATTCCTAACTAGGATTAGCGTGACAAGTTGGAATTTGTATCTGAGATGACACTTTCAATCCTTCCTACGCTGTTGTAGAAGGGTGATTTCTTTGTTTGGAACTCCCATCACGATCAATCTGCCGTAGGATTTTTCTTCGGTGTGGAAGACATACTATCGATTTATCGTCAGCTCTTGGTTCTGACCAGACAGGAGCTTATTTATCTGCTACATATCCAGAGGGTAACCGGATATCATAGAGCCTTGGGAGGTGATCAATTTGGATCTCCTTTAGTTTTACCCCTACCCATAGTGGGACTAGTTTATCAAATGACTTGAAAGGCCAGTCTAGGAATGGTTGATCCGTACAGGTTATCCTGAGGATCTCTCAGGAGTACAGCTATTGATCGAAAATGAGACTGACACGTCCGATATGACTTCTACCAATTCGGATCTTAACCTGGTCCTCTGTGAGTTTTCCTAGGAGATTTTAGCGGCCAATTATTCCTATTTGGAGGTGCCTGTTAGCAGCGTCCTTATAGCTGGGTTTTAAGGTTAATAGGTTACTACCTCTACTTATTCTTTTTCTTGGGATTCAGCAAAGGAGACATGGTAGCAGAGTCTTTAGATCTACTCCTTTTCTTATTTTTGCTTGACCTCCAGCTCTCGCAGAGGTGATCGCTCTCGACAAGGCCTTACGTTTCTCAGTGGCTTCTTTTAGTTTCAGCTTTTCTAATCCTTTTTGGAGCTATAAAAGACATGTCTGAAACAGGAGGGTTAACAGAACTGTCAGCCTTCTCCAAAGGTATAGTTTGCCCTTCTGCCTCGTCGGTTGGTTTTTTGTGGTGCGTCCAAAGGAGCGCTCGAATTGGTTCTATAATGGTTTCGTATTCCATGCAGGTTACATTTTAAATTCGTCTCACACAGTCCCTATCCACCGCGAAACCACAAACGGGATGGTACACCACAAATTGGAGTATTACGCTAGGGTTGCTGGTGAGATATAGATCCCAGGGTAGAGCGAAGCACACGAGACACTCTCATCCTGCCGACCGTCTGCAATCGGAAGAGAAGTTCTACCCAACATATTTTACTACGTGTCAGACTCCTGTAACACGACCACACCTCCTTACCCCTGCGCGGCAGTTATTCTTCTTTTATTGTAGTAAAGGGAATTAAAACCACCATCCGGTAGTGTGCCGATAATACCGCCTTTTGAATCCATAACTGTTCAGTCTATATTACGATATTTCTGCTTTACTAAAAGTCAATAATGATAAGATATAATTAATCTCATGTAACTGTTTCTGGAAGTATTATGTATAGCCTTTATTCTGTATCTTTAATGTTTCTTGAATTCATTTATTTTTAACCCTAAATTGTAACTGTACGTTTTCATAAATTATTTTTTATATTCTATTGAATATGTTTTGTTTCAATCTGAAAAACTTAACATTTAATGAGACTAAATTATAAAATATAATTTTTAATTCTAATTATAAATTAGTTAAATATATTTTCACTAAAACTGTCTTAAAACATTTTGAAATAAAATTTAATAAATGGTTTGTCGAATAAAAGTTTTAACAAAACTATTTATTATAATTTCATCATATAACATAACTAAAATGCCTTTTCCTAACAATTCTTTTTTTGAAAATACACACATAATAATGAGAAAAATAGAAATTCCAAACAAAAATCAAAACTATTATGAACTAATAATTATAAATAATTACTTGTGTAATAATAAGATATGAATTAATATAAAGATGTTATGGTCTGATTTTTCTATAAGGTTAATTAAAATTAAAATTTAACGCAATGCCCAATGTATTTTTGTATATTCATCCATATTAATTGATAAATTATTTTTGCGAAATGTGTTATTTCTACAACCAAATAATAAAACCAAAAAGTAATCCTTCGAACCGGATTTGAACCAGTGACCTATGGATATCTGTTAACGTATAAACTTCTACAGTCCACCGCTCTACCAACTGAGCTATCGAAGGAGTGGAAGTATTTTTATTAAATTAACAAACTCGATTTTTTCATTTATTTAATTACTTCTTGATACTTTGTTTAAATTCTAATAAAATTTTAACTCTGTATCACACAAAAATATTGTTCTCATGACTGCAGTTTCGACAAGTTAAATTTTGATAGATGTTTGATTTTTGAGTTTCGTAAAGAGTATGAAGTGTAAAGAAAAGAGAAAATATAGAACAGTGTTATTTTTATAGTTTGATAATGATAAGCTAAATCGGAACATACAGCCACGAGAATAAATATTTTGGTGTGATACTTACAAAGTTACAATTGTATTAGAATTTTTAATGTTATTATAATCAATTTCTCGAACTATTATAATAAAATGTATTGTGAATTCTTTATAAAAATACAGGGTCCATTATAAAAGTAATGTGCATTTTTTGGCAAAAATATATTTACTGATCGTACCTGTCAAATGCTTAAAATTCTTCAAAATAGTCTCCCCCAGCACCAATACACTTGCGGAAATGTATCTGCCATGACTGAAAGGCACCCTGAAACTCTTCGACGAGAATGTCTCTTAAGAACGTTGTAACATACCTTTGGATTTAATATAGTTACTTGAGTACGTGAAAGTTAATATCACTTAATTAAAATACCTTTGGATGTTTTACGCTGACTCAAATGCTTTCCTTTCCAGTGTCTTCGATATCATACGTCACGCGCAAGTAAAAGGCTAAGTTGAGTTTGTCCCACAGGGAGAAACTCAACTTAGCCGACGCTTCCTCTTAAAAAGACAATGAGCATAGTTTTATTGCAAGAGTTGCTCATTTGCGCTTTCTTGGGGCGGGGGATAATTTTGTGCTCTGCCTTTTCCTTTCTGGTCCCTAGTTGCAAAATTCAGAATTCGTCTCCGGTCTCGACCAAGTTCTGGTTTTAGAATTCTTGCTTTATTTCTACAACCAAATATTAAAACCAAAAACGAATCCTTCGAACCGGATTTGAACCAGTGACCTATGGATATCTGTTAACATATAAACTTCTACAGTCCACCGCTCTACCAACTGAGCTATCGAAGGTGTGGACGTTTTTGTTAAACTGACAACTCGAATTAAAAAAAAACATGATTGTGGAGCCTTTGGCTTCGTGACACATTGTTTAATAATTAAATAAAATTGTAACTTTGCAAGTATCACACAAAAATATTTATTCTCATGACTGCAGTTTCGGCAAGTTATAGTTTGATCGATTGATTTTTGGGTTTCGTAAAAGTAGTTATTTTTATAGTTTAATAATAGCATGCTGAAGTTGTCGAAACTGCAGCCACGAGAATAAATATTTTTGTGTGATACAAGTTACAATTCATTCGAATTTTTAATTTGTGTGCTACTCATTGCCCTGCTTTTTCGATTCTGGGTCGTAGTCGCAAAATTCTGGATTCGTCTCCGGTTTCGACCGAGTTAAGAAAATCTGATCATTTTGAATCAAATCCAATAACTCCTGACAGTTCGAAGTTCCTTCTGGTCTTCCGTTTAATCTTCGGTGCAATAATTATAGAAAATGTTTTTAGAATTCTTGATTTATTTCTACAACTTGATTGTAGAGCCTTCTGCTTCGTGACACATTGTTTAATAATTCCAATAAAATTATAACTTTATAAGTATCACATAAAAATATTTATTCTCATGACTGCAGTTTTGAAAACGTATAGTTTGATCGATTTTTGATTTTAGGGTTTCGTGAAGAGAATGAAGTTTAAAGAAAGAATACAACAGTGTTATTTTTATAGTTAAATAATGACAAAATAAACTTGTTGAAACTGCACCCACGAAAATAAATATTTTGGTGTGATACTTACAAAGTTAAAAATTGATTTGAATTTTCAATATTATTATAATCATTTCCTTGATTTTTATAATCAAATGTGTTGTGGATTATTTATAAAATACAGGGTCTACCATAAAAGTAATTCGCATTTTCTGGAAAAAATATATTTATTGTTTGTACTGATACAAATACTTAAAACTCTTCAAAATACTCTCCCCCAGCGCCAATACACTTCTTCCATGACTGAAATGTATCATGAAACTCCTCGGCGGGAATATCTCTTAGGATTATTGTAACATGCTTATGGATGTTTTATACGGACTGCCAATGCTTTCCTTCAGCTCTCGTTTCAGTCAAGGAGCCAAAAAGACGCACGGAGCCAAATTGGGACTGTAACGGGGCTGGGGGACCACTGCTGTGTTGTACCGTTCCAAGAAATTGGTAACGATAAAAGTCCTTGGATGTCAAAAAAGATAATAAGCATAGTTTTGATGCAAGACTGGCTCATTCGCGCTTTCTTGGTGGAAGAGATGATTTTATGTGCCACTCATTGTTCTGCCTTTTCGATTCTGGGTCGTAGTCGCAAAATTCAGGATTCGTCTCCGGTTTCGACCGAAGGTTAAATAGTTTAAACTATTTAACCTTTGAAAATGATAGAAACACGTGTCAGGAAACTGAAAATAAAAGTTAAACTATTTAACCTTTGAAAATGATCGAGTTCCAACAAGACGGTAGCTCAACAAGTATCAATTCTTGACAGTTTGAAGTTCTTTCAGGTCTTCTGTCTAAACCTTCGGCCCAATAATTTAGAGATTATTTTTAGAATTTTTGCTTTATTTCTACAACCAAAAAGGAATCCTTCGAACCGGATTTGAACCAGTGACCTATGGATATCTGTTACTACATTAACTTCTACAGTCCACCGCTCTACCAACTGAGCTATCGAAGGTGTGGAACTTTTTTAATTAAATTAACAACTCGTTTTTAATAAATACTTGATTGTAGAGCGTTTTGCTTCGTGGCACATTGTTTAATAATTCCAATAAAATTTTAACTCTATAAGTATCAAATAAAAATATTTATTCTCATGATTGCAGTTTTGAAAAGTTATAGTTTGATCGATGTTTGATGTTAGGATTTCGTGAAGTGTAAAGAAAGGATATTTTTATAGTTAAATAATAACAAGAAAAACTTGTCGAAACTGCAGCTACGAGAATAAATATTTTTGTGTTACAAATTTATTTGAATTTTTAATTTTATTATAATCAATTCCTCGATCTTTTATAATAAAATGTATTTAATTATTTATAAAAAACAGGGTCTACCATAAAAGTAATTCGAATTTTCTGGCAAAAATATATTTATTGGTCGTACTGGTACAACTACTTAAAATTCTTCTTTTAGAGTAGTTTTTTCCTGCGGATTATTCCTCGGATGTCAAAAAAGAAAATAGCATAGTTTTGATGCAAGACTTGTTCATTTGCGCTTTCTTGGGGCGGGGGGATAATTTTGTGTCACTCGTCGCTTCCTTTTTCAATTCTTGGTCATACTCATAACATCCAGGATTCATCTCCGGTTTCGAAAGAGTAAAGAAATTTGACATAATAGTTTTAGAAAATGTTTTTAGTATTCTTGTTTTATTTCTACAACCAAAAAATATAACCAAAAAGTAATCCTTCGAACCGGATTTGAACCAGTGACCTATGGATATCTGTTAACGTATACACTTCTACAGTCCACCGCTCTACCAACTGAGCTATCGAAGGTGTAAAAGTTTTTTTACTAAATAAACAACTCGATTTTTTTATCTTATAATAATCAATTTCTCGATCTTTTGTAATAACATGTGTTGTAGAATAATAAAAAAATGCGGGTATAAATACTTAATTAAATGTTTAATTGTACTGTTAAAATTTAGCACATTTATTTTATTAATTTAATGTGTTTTTCTACGTAAACTAACAATAGTAATAGTAATAGCAATAGTAATTTATTTGCCCAACAGAAACCAGATACAGAACAAAAATATAAATATAAAATAATTCATGACAAACATAAATTAAAAGAACTTTTAAATACAGTAAATAAATTTATAACTCTTACAGACTTGGGAACCGGAATTTTATTTTTGATAAAATATAAGGAGAATCAATTTTGTTGTGTATTATTTTTAAAATATATAAAGTGATGTTACGTATACGTCTAGTTTCAAGGCTACTGTCCCCATTTATTGAATGTAGCTCGCTATGTTCTATGTTTCTAAGAGGATATGGACCCATTTTAGGTTTATAAATGTATTTTAAGAAACGTCTTTGTTCATTTTTGAGAAGCTTTTTATAGCACCAATAATAAGGGTGCCAAATGATAGCAGCATACTCAAGTTTCGACGATCTAACTAGAGTGTAATATAAAATGGTAATGGCCTCAGGATTCTAGAATTCTCCGCCCAGGAACAGAGTGTGTGACGTAAAATTGAGTTTGGAATCAAACGTAAAACCAAGATCTTTTATTTCGTAAGTCCTTTCTAGCACAGTGACATTGATGTAATAGTCGTTAATTAAACAGTTTATTTTGCGTGTGTAAGACATAATTTTACACTTACTTTCATTAAGTTTTAGACAATTTAACGAAAACCACTGCTAAATACGGTAAAGGTTTTGTTGAAGTTTAGTTACATCATTTTGTCATTTTATTGTAATGAATTTTTTTAGATAATTTCCATATGCAAACACAACACAAGTTATTGATTCAAGTAGGTCATTTATGTACATTACAAACAATAATGGGCCTAAATTCGAACCCTGAAGAACCCTAGAAGAATCATGAATTATACGAGGTTTGAAGCTATTATATGTAACATATTGATACCTCTCAAGTAAGTATGATTGAAAGATTGCAATTACATTATTTTAAAGTCTAAAAGCACATAACTTCGCTGCTTGACTGATAGGATAGAATCAAATTCCTTTGAGGAATCCAAATAGACAACATCTACTTGTTTATAGGAAACAATAGCTTCACTAATAAATTGAATAATATGCACCAGATTTGACACAGTGGATCTTTGGTACATAAATCCATGTTGAATTTCTGAAATATAATGCCTTACGTTTATATAGATATTAGAGTAGATAAGCTGCTCGAAGATTTTAGCATAGTTGTTTAATATTGTAACAGCTCGGTAGTTTTATACATTTATTCTATATCCGCTTTTATGGATAGGACAAACTTTACCTCTCTTCCAAATTGTGGGAAATGACGCGTATTTAAAAACAGATAATATAGTATAGTTAGAGGACAGGACATGCAAATACATGAGCATAATCTCTAATAAAAGAACTTTGGAAGATCCTCATCCGCTGTTTTAGAATGTTTCATTTTTAGGCAATCTAATACCTCATCCTCCGCTAGGTCTGATACTTTTATTTGAGGGCGGCTCACAAACGTATCATTAAAGTTCAAATTAAAATGTTTTTGGTTCTTTCTCTGATAAAAAAAATAGCAAATCCATCAACAATACATGTTGTTTAAGGCTGTGCGATTTATGAAGTCTACTTTTTACTAGGTATTTTATAGACATAGAGGGAAGGACAGTTATGTTGGAGATGTGAATGTTATATAATAATAATAGATTCCCAACAGAAACAATAATTCTATTTACAGGGATAATGTATAATATTCCAGAAAAATTATAATTAAAATTAAGTATAAAAAAACAGAATATCTAAAACATAAAATATATCTAAATTATAACGAAAAACAAAATACCAAAATAGATGTGAAAGTAACATAAGAAAATTTCGCTATAATTAATTATGGTTGAAAAAGTAACTGAACGGTTTAAGAAAATGACAAATAATTACAACAGTTCACAAAGTTTGCTTTTTAAATGTAGTAATAGAATCCCCAAAAATATCAATTCAATGATGTATTTGATTGTATAATCTAATCATGTTAGACAGTGGTGAGTTTAGATTTAACGTTGTACGATATCTCAAAGATTGAAATATCTGAGGATTTCTACTTCCACAATGAGAGACGTGTATATTAATTAGACGAAGAAAGTTTGGATCATCCCCATTAACAATTTTGTATAAATAAGTAACTAAATTTATACATCTGCGCTTGCTTAGAGAGTTAAGATTAAAAATTAAAAGCAAACTGTCGTATGTAACAGAATCATTTGGATAATGTCTGTATTTTTTAAAATAAAGGTATTCAAGAAATCTTCGTTGTACTTATTCAATTATATTTATGTATTTCTGATAACCATATTCCAATTTGCTCATTACATATGCAAAATATAGTAAAAGTATTGACCGCATGTTGTTAAAATTCTGATTATGGCGTTTAATGAAACCGAGCAGTTTATAACTTTCAGCACAAATATTAGATTAACAGTAATGTCGTTAATAAAACACAAAAACAATAAGGGTCCGAAGTTTGAACCTTGCGGAACCCCACTGCTGGCATTATATATCTTAGAACGACATCCTTGATATTCTACATACTGGGTACGATTGGAGAGATAACTTCTGAACTATTTTGTGGCATTATAATGACAACCCATGATTTCAAGTTTTTGCAAAATAATGGAATGATTTATGTAGTCAAAGGCTTTACTGAAGTCTGTAAGAATGACATCAACCTGAGATCGATTATCAAGCGCACGAGAAATATATTCTGTGAAATATATTAAATTTGATGTGGTAGACCTCTTCGTCACAAAAACATGTTGTCTTGTTGTAATAGTATTATAAAGAAAGACATTTAATTGATTAGTAATAATAATTTCAAATAATTTGGCACAATTGTTGAGAATTGATATAGGCCTATAATTGGAGATTTTACCCTTATCCCCTGATATAAAAACGGGAGTTACACGTGTAATTTTCCATAATTCTGGAAAGTTACAATTTTTTATAATTAGGTTGAAGATTTGAAACACATATTCAACATAATTATAAAAAATTGTGATTAAACTATATATACAATCAACGACTATAAATGCAGACACTTTATCGGGCCCTGATATAAACTTATTTTTCATGCTACGCGAGGCTTTGATGATATCATCATCGGTTATGGGATTAAAAGTAAAACTATTGGATACATGAGAACTCGATAATGCCATGTTATGTTGAGGGTTTCTAAATACTGAACTGAAAAAAACTGGCAAAACCTTCAACGATATCGTTCAAATTATTTAATGAATGACCATCATAGGATAATGTTCCTGGAATATTGTGCTTTTTTGAATTTCTAAGTAACCAAAACTTTTTAACATCATTCTTAATTGAATTTTAAATTTATAATGTAGTTTTTATAATCCTCGGATATTAAACGATGAACTTCTTTTCGTGTATTAGTAAATTTTAATTTGTAGTAACTATATTTCGTTTTTGCAACATTTTACGGTAGTAGTTTTTAGATTTAATTAACCTAATTGTGTATTTACTAAACCAAGGGGGATATTTCTTTACGACAGCATTAAATTTTGTTTTAGGGATACATCTATCAAATAGGGAATATAAAGAATAGAACATGCAATAAATAAATTATAAAGTTTAACAAAATCCGCTTTTTTTAAATTATAACTTTCACTTTCGTTATTATTAGTTATGAAACTGTCGGTTTAGACGATTCTAAGTGTAAATTAAAACAGATGACTGGATGGTGGGTGTCCATTTT
Organism: Ontholestes murinus; assembly: GCA_963969525.1. Taxonomy (NCBI): domain Eukaryota; kingdom Metazoa; phylum Arthropoda; class Insecta; order Coleoptera; family Staphylinidae; genus Ontholestes; species Ontholestes murinus. Next base: position 25,339,972 of record OZ018396.1, read on the forward strand.
GACAATACCGAGCTCATTACGCATTTCTGTGCATTTTATATTTTTAGAGGTAAATATTAGATGTAATACGCGCGAGTTACTATTTAAAATATAATTGTTTTGAATTAGATCACTAAATTAACTAATCCTTGGACATATTTATCTCCGATAATACCATTACAAAAGAAATTTTGAGCATTCGGAATGTTAAAATCGCCCGAGAGAGTACAACTTTATCATGCGAGCTAATGACACTATCAAAAATATCAAAAAGGCGAGAATAAACCTCAATGGGTTGTGCTGGTGGAATATATACACATATAAAGCAATTTTTTAAATTGTTTATATTGACTTTAACACAAATTAATTCAACGCTTATTGTCAATCGATTATTTATAATAATCGAACTGCTGGCGATTAATACTCCTCCACCTCTTCTTCCTATTCGGTCAGTCCTAAAACGGCGTATTGATCGGGAATATTTCTGCATCATGAATATCTTCTCGTAACCAGGTTTCGCAAAGCATTATAATTTTGTAATGGCTTGAAGATATGTTGTTAAAGAGTTCATGTGTCTTCGAACAAAGTCGACGCACATTTTGGAAAAACACCGCACAATTAGTATTTCACTGTTGGGATGACATTAGTTTAAAGGCACTATTGTAGGTAGATTATTCACGTATTTGATTTTAATGCTTTGTTCACCATTGTTACTTCTTCGTAAAAATTCAGTCCGAATATTGTTGTCGTAATTAATTTGCATTAGTGTGCGATCGTTCCTAATTCGATAACTTTTTAACGATTCCGAATTTGCCAATTTTTTAGCGTTACGAATTATTTTATTAGAATCCTCGGAGTATAATAACAATAACAATAATGCAGGATTATTATTACGGTGATATGGAATTAGAAGTTGTAATTTGTGGGGATTGATTTTAATTCGCCATTTTGCAAACCAGTGTTGCAGGGAGTCAATATGCTTCTGAAGGGATTGAAGAACTTTAGGGACGGTGGGTTCATGAGAAATTAGGGCTGTATTATTTGCAAATTAGAGAAGATATTTAGATTTAAATTGAAGAGGATCGAGATTGTAAATGTGCAAACAGAAGATTTTGTAGAATAGCGGAGATAGAGGGGAGAAAGAGTGGTTTATTTTGACATTAAGGGATCTGTTTGAAAGGAATTGATAATGAAAATAATATGGGTAGGAATTTTAAAGAGGTAGCATTTGTACCAACAGACCGTGATGTCAGACAGAGTCGAAGGCTTTTTGGATATCCAGTGGTAAGACGGCTGATGACTTTTCTTCAAGGTGTGTGTTAGAATGTTTGAGTGGGAGGGTAGTAGATCGAGGACAGTAGCTGAATATTAGGGATGGAGGATGGTCACCTTTTGGGATGCAAATGATTATTCCTAATTTCCATTCGGAAGGAAAATATTGGTGTTGGTAAATGAAATTGAGGATATTAGGAATGTGGACGTGTATGTGAGTCGGTAAGGATTTTAATGTATGAATCTAAAGAAATCGTTGTACCAATCGTTGACAAGTTGAAGGGCTAATTGGCCAAAATTGGCTCCTGTCTTTGAATAAATAGAATTGAAATGGTCTAAAAATTTACGTGTGATAATATCTGGATCTGTTATAGTATTGTTTTGGATCGTTAATTAGTTTTTTAATGTCTTTGTTCAGTAATAAAAATGTATTAAGTCCTTTTCGTTGTAGAAAATTAACTAATAATTAGAAAAAAAAGCAAAAAATAATTTCGTACATCTACGAAATCTTTTCGAATTTTTTCTAATTTTTTGTTCAGTTTGTTAATTTTTTTTAGAAGTTCATTCGAAGTCCGTTAGTTGAATGTCTCTATAGATTTGTCTTTTATATTTTATAAAATTGTTTCTTGTATTTTATATGTTTTTAATCTTCTGCGTTTTCTATCAATTTATGAAAGAAATGGAATGTCCTAAATTAGATCCATGGGTTAATTTATAGTTACCTTACCATTTAAACAATATAATTGATACTTGTTGCGCTACACTCTTGATATATATATATATAGATATATATACAGGGTGTCCCGTTAATGCGGGGAAATGGCTGGACCATAGATTCCTGAGGTCAAAATATGACGGTTTAACGCAACTTATCTATATCCAAAAATATACGGTTAAGCCGGAATTTGGCTTCAAAGTTTTAAAAAAAAATATTTCTTTTGTTTATAACAATTGAACTCTTTATTTGATTTGAATGAAATTTATTTTTAATAACTACTATAATATAATACATCATTTCAGTTATTATGACTATTATTGGTTAACAAGAACTATAAGAAACAGTAGTACCACCACTTAAAAACTAAAATATTTGTTTATTGGTGGATCTAATAAAAACTAAAAAAATACTACTTGAAAGAACATTTCATTTAAAAACTTTTTTATCTCTTAACAATATTTGATATCTTTTACGGTTTTCCCACAAAAAAATAAAATATATATTTTTTATCTTGTAAAAATAAAATCTAGTGTTTCATCGAATCGAAAATAAATGTTTTTCGTGGCCGGCTTTGTTTAAAAAACGTAAATTATGTATAATATTAATTATTTAGTGTCTTTTAACAATTAATTTTTAACTTTATTATAGTTCATAAATATTCATATTTGGAACAAATAGATATCTTGTTTGTATTAGGATTTTGCAAAGAAAATTGTTTGAAAAGTGTAGATGTTGTTTTGATTTATTTTATTAATTGATATTATTTAATTTTTATTCAATTGAGTAAGTTTATTTACTTATTAATGAGTGCATAATGAGTATACTATATTCATATTTTATTTTTTTGTGCAAAAACCGTAGAAGATATCAAAAACTATTAAGAGTCAAAAAAGTTTTTAAATCTAATGCCCTTTCAAGTAGATTTTTTTGGATTTTATTGGATGCACCAATAAAAAAATATTTTAGTTTTTAAGTGGTGGTACTACTGTTTTTTATACTTCCTGTCAATCACTAATGGCCACAATAACTGAAATGATGTATTATATTATGGTAGTTATTAAAAATAAATTTCATTCAAATCAAATAAAGCGTCCAATTGTTATAAATAAAAGAAATAAAAATTTTTAAAACTTTGAAGCCAAATTCCGGCTTAACCGTAAATTTTTGGATATAGATAAGTTGCATTAAATCGTCATATTTTGACCTCAGGAATCTATGGTCCAGCCATTTCCCCGCATTAACGGGACACCCTGTATATATAAGTATTAGTAAGCATAATAATAAGGAATTTGATACTTAATTGATAATATAAATGTTAATAATTTAAAAATACGAAAACATTTCGTGAATCTACAACAATGAGTCTTACTAAGCCTACAAAACAAAAAAAATCATTTTGAAACTACTATTTCTCTAGCTAATACCTCGACAGATATTGAATGATACAAAATTAATTTGCTTGTTACAAAGAGTACACTATCTTAGCAACACCAATTTGAATGAAATTATTTCTATTGAATAAACTAATAAGTGATAAAATGTACTTTAAATTCTTTAAATGATACTATAACATGAAAAATTATGGACAAAAATTGAATTTAAACTGATTTCATTAAATTAATTTTTTTGTTGTAGATTCACGAAATGTTTTCGTATTTTAAATTTATTATTTAATTTTTTACAACGAACTAAAGGATTTTAATACATTTTATTATACAAATGTTATTTTTTGCTTATTTGGTTCAATAAACAGTCTACTTTTTCAAACTATCTATTATACACCTTAATGAAAATATTCAAGAAAAATTTCACATAATAAGTATTACTGTATTATATATATTTGTAGTAAAAATACTCTTTCATATTCCAATCAGAATTTCCTATTATTATTGTTTCCTGTCACGGACAAGTCCGATCTATTTTTGATCTAATCCGATTTTCTAGGTGGTAGTGATCCGCTATTTAATTTCTATATTTATGTTAGTTTAGTTTAAAGGGTTAAATTTTATCTAATGGGTGAAACGTACTGGTTATCCATCATTAGTCTAGGATGCTATACTTTCACTTTGACTAATTCGGCAGCAATCATTTTTATATTTCAACTATTATTTTGTATGTATTTTAAAGCTATCCTGTATATAACATATATTTATATAAGCTCGTAGATACACGCATGTTTATCTATATTAATATCTTGTAAATTAAGCGGTGATGATAATCTAAGAACCAACCGGAAGGCTTAGAACAGTGATGTTACGAATTATTATTTATTCATTAATAAAACTATGTACCAACGTCATTGTTTGTCATCCAACATTTTCACAATTGAGTCTATGCAAAACGTGTGATCGTAATATTCGTTATTCAACCGTTCACCTTTATTATAATTCCACGACAGGTCGTCAGTTTGCTTCTGGTTCAACGTAACGCTCATTATATTCCAAAATGTTGATTTAAAAGTAGGACGGTGTTTGTGAAATGTAAAAATACTGACATTAGCGTTGTCACACTTTCGATATCAACATATGGTATAAAATTAATATAGAATTGTTTTGTTAGTTACGGCACTAATAGAAAAAATTCTTAAACTATATAAATATTTTTATCACTTTAGTGCATATGGTTTGTATACATTAATTAATTATTTTTAATTGTATCTGACCTTTTGTTGTATATACCTGAATTTTTAATTAATATGTTCTTTAAATTTTAATTATACAGGGTGTTTTAAAAGAATTAAATATGAAATTAGAAAAAAGTATTTGTGTTTATTATTTATTACACAATATAATTTATTTTTTTAAATAATATCATCCAAATGTAAACCTTCACTTTTATTCAAATACTAAAATTTCTTATAACGTAGATAACTTCTGTTATGGCTCCCATTTTTTTATATATATTTTTTTCAAATACACCAAAACAATTCTTTATTATTGAACTTGTCCAACTTACTATCCCCACTCGCAAATGTATAAATACAAAACTCTAATTTTATAATGTATCATTCTTTGCCTGAAGAAGCAACAGTGTTGCGAAAGAATTGTTGCGAAAAATAAAAGCATACTCTTTGAAAGTTTGTGTTTTAGTTATAACACCTAACAGTGAATTTAAAATGAACTTTTAACAATTAACAGTCAATACAATCAAATTACTTCTATTTCCTATTATTTCTCCTTATTATATTTGTGTCACAGAATTTCATTATATTTTTCGTAATGCGGTTATTATTATGATCTAGAATAGAGCAAACCATTTAAGTTTTGCATATAATATTTTGTATTACTTTGTAACAGATTTTCATTTTCACTGGCTTCATGCAAGATTTACACTCGGTTTAAAATCGGATGTTTTCTCAAAGTGTATAATCTTGTGGATCCGCTACAAGTAGAGCCACAATAGATGATGTAAGAAGATTTTGGAGGATAAATTATTAAAACAGTTTTTTGGTGTGTTTTAACAATGCATATTCGTAGGCTGCGAAGGCTGAATGTTCAAATGTTTCTCATAGTATCTATCGTGACTCTATTTGAGAGCTCAAGGAAGCACCCAAAATGGAAAGTAAAATTATATTTCAGAATTGCAACATTCCTCACTTAATGCTGAATATAATCTAACTTAAAATTAAATCATTTTGAAAATTACTAGATTCCCCGAATCAGGTCATTCAATCTGCGTATTTCTCGTTGAAAGAACGCACATGAGATATTTAAAGAATAAATCAAAATTGTTTTTGTTTGTAACATTATACAATCAAATTAGTATACAAACATAATTTTGTTTTAGTAAATTATAAATATGAAAACATTTTGTAAATCTAAAACAAAGAGTCTTACTAAGATAACAAAACAAATCACTGTTGTTTCAATAAACTACTTCTCTGGCTAATTTGCGTGTTACAAATATTACATCAATCAAAGCGACACAGTTTAAATGTTTTTATTTCTGTTAAATAAACGAAAAACTAATATTTAAATGTACGTTAAAGAGTTTGTAAATGAATATGATGTGCAAAATTATAAAAAAAAGTAGATTTGTAAACATCGGTGGTTCAATTTCAGTTTAATTTGTGAGCGCTCTATTTCAAAAATTTGAACAAAAATTTTAGCGGTTAAATAAATACTTGAAATAAATAATCACACCCGAGATAAGTTACAAAATAGTCTTTAGTGTCATGTGTGGGGTGAGAAAATTGAATGAAAAAATTGATTTAATGAAGAACGAGATTTGGTTACTAGCCGTAAAAAGTGTATTATAACAGTGACCAAAGGAAGCACAAGTAATATATTATTTATTATCACTCATCTGAATTTTTTTCTGAAACATTGAAGATTAGTTAGAAGAAAAGTCATGTGTTTGGGAAGAAAAATTCATGTAAAAATTCAGTAATTTACAAGAAAAATTAAAATTGTTCGAAAATTCCAATAAAATAAAACAAGAAATTATTAAAAATCCAGATATTTGAACATTTCACATAAAACGACTAACTTCTATATTTATACTGAAGAAGGAGACATAAATACTTTGTTTTGTCACTTTATTTTAAATTACACGTATCTCCTTCATTATTTTCAAGATAGAAGTACCACAAACATTTTATATTTGTAATTGTAGTCTTAGGTTTTATTTATTATTTATTTATTTATTATACTTTAGCTTTCTTCCTAACAAAATACACATGGATATATTAAAAAATGATACAAAAATTTTAGATAGAAGAGGCTGGCCGGAGTTCATGCGGTCCGATGATCTTCCACTCTAACCCATATTCTTGACAGGCAGTGAGAGTCCAAGAATTCTCCGTGTCCTCTTTACCATTAATATTTGCCTTATTTTAGGCGTATTTTCCATGATTTGACTTTGTCAAAAATGACATGTGTATAATAATTATAAAAATAAATGAAAAGTGTTATAACAAGAAAATTAATAATTTTATGTGAATTATTTAAAATTTATCACGATCTCAAAGCCTTCATAATTACTTATCACAGTGTGAGTTTTTTTAGATGTTCTCTATGTGGATTTCGGAAACTAAAAGAGATAGAACAACGGTTATATTGGGAAAGAAGTGTAGTTCCACGAGACGAATAAAATTTCACTTTCGAGGTTTTCAAAAAGACGAGCTAGATATTTTGAAAAAATAATATGGCATATTGAATTGATGAGGTTGTTGCATGGTCCAAAATATACAGGGTATTTCTGTGACTCGGGGAATTATATTAAACACATATACTCATGTGAAAATGATGATTCGTAAAAAAAATTATAAAAGTCTTCAAGTGACCAAGATACAGGCTATCAAACTTCTAAATATTTTTAATACCGTTCGTGGTAGAGTGCTGCAATTTGGTACAGCCTAAATTAACACTTTGATCAGACCGCAGGAAACATACTATACATGGTGTTCCTAAAATATATATGCTCGGAACTTTTTGTTTGTTCGTAAATCAACATTTACTCTTCCACATTGTATTAAACAATTATAAACTTTTATTACTCTGAAAATTTTGATAACAGTAGTTGTTTTTGAAATAAACACAAAAGTCTTAGTCTCTGGTTTCAATCGTAACGAACAAAAACCAAAAATCCTCGGAAAAATTTAAGTCGGCGATGACGATTGTAAAACGAATTGAGTTGTCAACTTGCCTATGTCGTTTAATCAAAAAGTTTAATTTTTCGTTAGTTAACTTTTCGTTAGATTCTCGAGCTCAAAATGGAGAATTACTCGTTTAATGAACAAACTGACATAATGAACAATGAATAAAACACTTACTATGTTTTTAACCACTATAATTTATTATAATATATAAATATATTACAATTTGTACGACTTAAGTTTCGACTTTTGACGGTCATTATCAAGTGAACAAATTAACGAAAAAATTACATTTAAATAGATTTTGACAATTGAGTGAGGGGAGCAAAGCGAACAGGTGCAAAAGATTAAGATTAAGATTATAAAATTTTGAAAAGCGGTGTGTGTACTAAATCGGTTTGCTCGTTTAACAGGTTAATGAGGGGATTACGATTACGTTTGAAAATTTCCGCGGATTCCAGGAGATTAAGCTTTGTACCATTTGAACATTTATGTAAAATTTTAAGATTATGAATTTCGGGGAATGAATGTTTACATTCTAACGCGTGATTAGAAAAAGAACTGGAATTTTGATTTAGCCGGAATGCGCGGAAATGTTCAGCGTATCGTTTTTCAAAACTGCGGCCCGTTTGTCCTACATACACACTATTGCACTCGGAACATGGAATTTCATACACACCTGATGTTTTTAAGGGGTTGATTTTATCTTTTGAATTGAACAATAAATTGGATAGTTTGCAAGCAGGTCTAAACGCGATTTGATGATTTTGTTTTCGAAGAATGTGAGCAATTTCTTCTGAAGTTTTACCATAATACGTTAATGTGATGAATGGATCTTTACAAAACAACCAAATTAACTTTTTAGACTTGACCTTGATCCACAGTAACAATAGAATTGAATTCAATATATATAGGAAACCTACAAACGTAAATTCTACCATTCCCTTTAACTCTAATCACCCTTTGTCGCACAAATTAGCTGCTTACCATTCAATGATACACCGAACCTTTTCAATTCCATTATCATCTAACAATCAAGCCACAGAACTAAATAACATTTTAGAAATAGCCAAAATTAATGGATTTCCAGTCAATTTAATTCAAAATTTAATTAATAAAAAACGTTATCAACACTATGACCTACATTTATCCTAGACTTCCAAATTCAAATAAAGATCCATTCATCACATTAACGTATTATTGTAAAACTTCAGAAGAAATTGCTCACATTCTTCGAAAACAAAATCATCAAATCGCGTTTAGACCTGCTTCCATGTTCCGAGTGCAATAGTGTGTATGTAGGACAAACGGGCCGCAGTTTTGAAAAACGATACGCTGAACATTTCCGCGCATTCCGGCTAAATCAAAATTCCAGTTCTTTTTCTAATCACGCGTTAGAATGTAAACATTCATTCCCCGAAATTCATAATCTTAAAATTTTACATAAATGTTCAAAAAGTACAAAGCTTAATCTCCTGGAAATCGCGGAAATTTTCAAACGTAATCGTAATCCCCTCATTAACCTGTTAAACGAGCAAACCGATTTAGTACACACACCGCTTTTCAAAATTTTATAATCTTAATCTTAATCTTTTGCACCTATTCGCCGTAAATCGTTTTGCTCCCCTCACTCAATTGTCAAAATCTATTTAAATGTAATTTTTTCGTTAATTTGTTCACTTGATAATGACCGTCAAAATTCGAAACTTAAGTCGTACAAATTGTAATATATTTATATATTATAATAAATTATAGTGGTTAAAAACATAGTAAGTGTTTTATTCATTGTTCATTATGAATTACCACATAGTAACGGTCGCAACCATCATTATGATTAAACTGACATAATTTTGACTTTAGGTGAGTGTCATGGAAACACTGCTAACTATTATCCAAACCGCATTTCCCATTTAGGGTATTTTTAAAAGTCTATAGGTCGAGAATTCTTGATCCAAACACACCACACCATATCTTAAACCCAAATTTAATTTGTGATCACCTCAATGAAACTTTTCGTGGATTCTCTTAACATCTTGGCATTCATTGTAGTGATTAAAAATACCACAATTAGTGAATCGCGTATATGTGTCCATAATAACTTTGCAGGGAACGTATAATATTATCATTTTGGCATATAATTTTTTACTACATACAGAAGGCCATTCTCATATTTGTAGCTTAGATATGTAAAGTTGGTGAAATTGATATCTTATTTGGATGATATTAAATTTTTTTCAAAACTATTACTACTTTCCATTGAGATATGCCTGCTTCTGTTGTAATTTGTCTGGTCGCTGTAGTTGGATCTATCGGTAATGCTAAGCTTCATTAATTTTATTTTCTTCTGTCGGCTTTGTAAAGCATCTTTACTCACCCCAATTGTGGTAAATTCTTCTGAATGTTCGTAAGGATTGCTAACGATGGTCAACATATTGATTATAATATTGTTCCTGTGTTTAAAGATATATCATAAATTAATGGCTTATATCATCAATATGATTAAATAAAAGACATATTGCGAAGAATTCATATAAGATATGAATAAAGCAAGAAATGCATGGGACTATCAATCAAAAAATAACAGAAATTTGATAGTTTGTTTAATTAAATTTTTATTTACTGGATGAAAATCCAACCAGTACATTTTGATAGCCAGCCAAATATCCTAAAGCAATTTCGTCATTTCGTATATCGACAGTATCAGCTAATTGATGGCGTGTAAAATAAAATTCTCTAGTATTGCGTCGAATTTTCTACACAAATTATCCCAAAGTATAATGGATTATGGCCCCTTATTCAAGCATCTAAAAATAAGGTATAGTCAAAGAAACCTTCAACTTGTTTATTATTCATAGTTTTAACACTGCTACAAAATATTTGATGTATGTATATATTGATATAAATTAGTGTCCTTCGAAAGATTAGCTGTGCATATGTTATTAGATAGATTAAAAGGTATAGATTTATTATTATTTATTTATTTATTATTATTATAATAACGAAATCCATCATGGTCGACGACGAACGTTATGGTCTTGTGAAAATAGTAGTAAATTTAGTGAACAAAATAAAAAGTTATGTGCTTGTGGATATATTGCCATGTCAGGATTACAGTGCTCGATTTGTAAAATCTATTATCACATCAGTTGTGCCAAAAGAGTGAAGTCGTGTTGTGGTTCTGCAATAACAGAGAGCGGCAGTGTTACCCCGGGTGCAACGTGAAATAATTATATAGACTTCCAGAATGAAGGAGCGGCTTTTGGAATTAAAAGTAGGTCATATCATTTCTAGAGGAAAACGTCTGGAAAATGAAAACCAATTCCTCCATTTAGAGGTTAATAATCTCTCGCCAAAAACTCCGACGGTAAAAAATTCCGTTGCACCTACGAATGCTGGAGACTCGGACGTGGCAGCAATCGAAATTTGTTCGGAACACATTATCACCCGAGGAATGGATCAGCTGATCTATGTAAACACAAGCGAGACAACACCAGCCAAGAAGACGAAAATTATTGAGATCGTCAAATAGAAGATTATTATACCTAGCAATGCTGATAAAAATAAAAATGCAGTTCCAATCGAAATAAAATTAATAAAACTGCTTTTGATAAATTACAATCCAAATTGGTAGCTGAATCCAAAAAAATCTGGCTTTTTATTAAAGAACAAACAAAAAAGAAAATCTCAGGGTAAACATATAAACTGCGAGGGCAGGAGAGTGAACGAGTGGGCGAGGGAATTGTTAAATGAATGTACAGTAGGGGATTGGGAAGGGAAGAAAACCTACATTGGTCCACAGGGGTCGTCAGTAATTGATTACATAGTCATCAAGGGGCTGGCAAGAAGAGAGGTGAGAAAAATGGAAGTGGAAGAAAGTATGGATCGGACCATCTACCATTAAAAGTAATGATACACATAGGCAGAGATAAAGAAGTGGAGCAAGAACAGGAAGGTGAGAAACTAGATAGTGGAGTAAAGGCCATTCGAAATATGAGGGAAAGGCTAAAGACGGTTCAGTGGAATGATGTTGGATCAATGGAGGAGTTAGAGGATATCATAGTGGAATGCGGAAGTAAAGGAAAGGGGAAAAGGGAAAAAGCGTGTACGTGGTTTGATGAAGAATGTCGACATGCAAAAAGAGAAGTGAGGAAGAAGGCAATGAGAGAAAGAATGCATGTGGGGCGGGAGGGTGGAGAGAAGCAGGTGGCAGCGGCTAGAGCAAAATATCATAGTATATGTGAAAAGAAGAAAATACAGGTTTTGGAAAAAAATAGTGAAGAATTAAAAAAGTGTAGAAATGGGGGGAAGGGAACTAGGGACCAGATATTTACCCTGGCAAGGATAGTTGAGAGTGTGATAGAAGAGAGAGGTAGTATGTATGCAGTATTTGTGGACCTTACAGCAGCGTACGATACAGTTCCGAGGAAGAGTTTGATAGAGTGCTTGAGGAGGAAAGGAGTAAGTGATGGAATGGTAGAATGGATAAGAAGAGTGTATGAAGAAACGTGGGCTGTGGCGAAAGTGGGAATGAATGTATCAGAGAAATTTAGGACATGGATGGGGGTGAGACAGGGCTGCCCGCTGAGTCCTTTATTATTTAACCTCTACATAAGCGAGTTAGAAGAAGTACTCAGAAAAGGGCAGGCGGGTGGGGTAGTGATTGGAAGAAGCAAGGTGTGGATGTTGGCATAGGTGGATGATGTAGTATTAATGGCGAGAGATTGGGAAGGGATGAGAGATATGCTGAAGAGAGTAGAGAGGTATATGGATAAGAGAGGACTAAGGGTGAACGTTGGGAAAACGAAGTGGATGAGATTTAGAAATAAAGGAAGGGAAGGAAGAGTGAAAGAGCTTGAATAGAAGGGGGAAGTAATTGAGAGAGTTAAGGTATTTAAGTATTTGGGTTTCATTTTTAAAAGTACGGGTGGAACATATAAAGTGGGTGCAAGGGAAGGCAAGGAAAGCGTGGGGTATCGGGTGGGAGAAGTGGGGAAAATGGATGGCGAATAATTTCAAAGTGGCATGTAAACTGTGGGATGCGTGTGTGAGGCCAATTTTAATATATGGGGGACAAGTGGGAGTGTGTGAGGAATGGGTGAGAAGCAACAATAAAGTGAATGAATGGATGAGAGAGGATGGGGCCGGGGTAGATATTCTGATGAGATTGAAGTGGGAGAAAGAAGTTAGAAGGGAGTAAAAGCAAGAAAGTGCAGAGTTTAATTTGTATGAATATTTGTATGCCAATAAAGGTCTTTTTTTTAAATTAAAAATCAAAAATTTTACGTGTGATGTAATAAAAACAAAGTTAAATCTATCTTCGTTTTGAGCTGGGGCAGATTATAAATTCCATATTATGCTAACAGACCCGAATAACTGGCCTGAGGGCATTCTAGTATCTATTGATATATTTTTAGAAGGACCAACTAGAGAAACCCCTAGCGCGGAATCGTCATCACTTTAATTTTTAATTGATAACAATCATGTCTTTCTTTTTAAATATTTTTTACATAAGTGAACACTGGCTAAATAACATCTACATCTTATTTTGCACGTTGATTATTCCAACATGGTGGTGTGTTGAACCTAGTAAATTATCTTGTGAAAAACATAGAAATACATACATACATTATCGTATTGTAGTCATAAATATTTTTCGCTCACCATCAGGTGATATTAATGATATTTTAACTATTTTCGGTAGGATGCATGATAATATTGACTTCATATGATTATAGTCCTGGGTGGAGATTTTAATATTAATTATAATTCAAATGATGCCAAAATTTTACAGATACAGGACTTTATGACATCTTTTAGGTTGTTTAAATTTGTAGACTTTGAAACCAGATCCAACAATTGTTTAGATAATGTTTAATTAGAGGTTAATTAAACTCTTGGTTTCGCTTAACAATTTTAACCTCTAATTAATATTAAAATGTTTCACCACGGGTTAAGTGAGAATTTAATTCATTGTAGATAATGTTTTCTCAAATGCAGAAGAATACAGCATCTCAATAAAACCAAAATTAAATTGATCCCGGATTTTCCAATCATATCGGTATCCATGTGAAGCTAAATACTGTCACATTCCAAAAGTAATCAAAGATAATTTGACCTATAACTAAAGCGTGCAAGTTTAATTTACATAATTCTCTTGTAGCAAATAACTGGAGCTTTCTCCAGGAGGTTAAATACAAATTAAGGCTACTTTTTAAAACAATGTTTTAAAAATGTATTCTATAGTAATTTTAATGTTTTTACAATGATTTTAACGTGTTTTATACTTAGTAATGTGACTAATTTTATATTAACTTATTTTGTATTTTACTGTTCGATTTTTATTATTTTTTTACACGTATATTACTTAATTACGCACTTATTATATAATCTTTAATATTTAACATTAAGCTTTATGCTCATTAACATTTTAGAGAACCTAAATTATCTACTTATGCAATAACATGTATCCAATTGACCTGTGTAACTCTGATTGTTTTGATACAAAATATTACTTACTTACTAAAGCTAACAAACATTCATACTTGCTTGGCTAATTACGTAAGTAGTCTCACTGCCTTATCCACTGAATATTTGGTCGCAAAAACTACAGTTAGGAGTAAAGGCTATGTTAGAAAAATTGAAGATACCCGAAAAGAAATAGAAAAACTAAAAAAATGTTATGAAATTGAATAGTTCTTTTGACCAACAAGAACAACGCGAAGCGCAGAAAATATTAAACACCTGACCGACGTTGTTGAAACAAGAAGCCTTGGGTTCTTAAACAACTAGAAAACAAAAACAAGTTAAACAAATGATGCGACCGTTGCCTTGTCACATAACTTTCCTATAGATATAAAATCTGAAATTTTAAACTACTGCCGGATAAAAAGACCTAATGTCATTTATGACAAAATCAAAATCATTAAAAAGATAAAACCAGGCCTAAATGATGGCAAATATTGTTTAAAAAGACAACATAATAATTCACGGGCTGTCACAGCCTACAAAATCAAGGATATGAGTGGATGATGCAGCTGCATAAATTCCATCCACTTGTTATATACAAAAAGTTGTTTTTCTTTTCGTTTAATTTCTGCTCTTATATATTTTCATAGAAAGAAAACTAAAGTATGTTAAAGAAACCAAATATAAATAAATGAAGATATGGATGTTATTAGGACTATTATATGGACTGGCGTTTTATTAAAACCGCAAAATGTTTAACCAACAATTATGAACTAAAATAGAACCAGCAACTCTTCAGGACGAAAATTTTTAAAATCATTTTATAGTAGATTAACGATGCTCGAAATTAACAAATAATGAATAACATTCCGATTGTACTTTAATATTGTAATCTTAAAAATGAATGGGGAAAAGATCGAACTTCAACAAATAATAAAGTAATTTTAAGTTGACAAAAGATTCAGACACAATTGAAGAAAACCTCTGAAAAAATTCAATTATTGAAAAATAAAGGTTGAGAAGTTGCTGCAGAAAGGAAATACTTCTAGAATATTAATCGCCTGTATCGTTGTAGCTCGAAAAGCTCTATGCAGACAACGTCTTCTTTGATTGGAAGTTTGGCTGTTCACTGATCTGAGTCAAAGTATATTTTATTATTTAACTTGCTTTTGACCAAATGAATTTAATTATCAATGGTTACGTATATATCACGAATCAATCAATTTGCAGCAAAGGTTAAAGTAAAGACCGCTGGATGGATAAAATAAAATTTTGTATTTCGTGCCGTTCTAGAGCAGAATGACGATGAAACATTTAAGAAATTCATTGCTCAATACTCGCAAACATACAAGTCGACTTGGTGGAATATAAAGTATATTTCTAGTACCTTCGATTATTGCGTTGCATAATTTGTATAGCAGAACATTTGGGAATGCCTGAAGGAAATATTGACATATTTAGAAGGAAGTTTAGGAGATAAAAAGAAGTCATTCCCATGGAATTGCTATAGTTAGTGTAGTTCAACTGGATAATTTTCACTAATTAAGCTAATCATATACTATTTAGTAACAAATAAGTGAAGCCAACCTATAGAAATATATGTATGAGCTACGAAAAGTTATCATTCCCTTCACCTCATGTATGTTTACCTAAATAAAATAATGAAACAAATAAACATTAAAATAGATTCTGTCCTGCATATTCCAATCAAACACATAGACTGATTAAAACATTATTTGAAATTTTAGAAGAGGCTTGTTAGTAAAGGGTTCCATGCAAAAAATTAATACACCAGTTTTAGAACTTTATTTTTTTTTTCTTTTTTATGCTCAAAATAACATTATAGTATTTTGTTTTTGTGTAATTCCAAAAGACTTCAAAATCCTGACTAGTGTAATCATAAAGTGAGATATCAATTATTTAATTCTAATACTGATAAATATAGTTAAAAGTATTGTCAATAACTGCAGTATATTTATATTTTGTTTTAAATACAACATCTAATGTCTAAAGAGTATAGGTGTAAAGTTTTAATTTAATAAGTACGAGTGATAGCAGCTCACTTCTCCTAGTTATTTATTCAGTAACTTGGCGAAGGACAGCAAAATACGATCCAGATGTCTTGCATATCTGGAGAAAAGCAGTATAGGTATTTAGTTATGAATTATTTAAAAAAAACAGTTTAGTTATTTATTACTTGACTTATGAATTATATACTTACAGATATAAACAATTCTAAATCCATTGCAAAATAGGGACCAGCTTTAATAACTACATTTTCCAAAGACTTAAAGTGCGCCAACTTTAAAATCGCCAAAAATTTGTTATTGCAGAGGTACCAAGGGGCGTTGTACATTGCGGTCTTTAAATTTTCGCTCTGCAATAATATAAATTAGAAAATTTCATGGTAATTAATTCTAAAATTACCTCTGTAGTTAAGACTTGTCCAAAATACGTCATTATAAATGTTTGTGTTAATGCGGTCATTAAATATTCCGCTAGTCCCAAAAACGATGAACTATCAGTCTTAAAAGTAAAGAAAGCATAATTAAGTATTATAAGTAGCAGGTATAAAATTGATTTATACTCAACTGAAACCAGTAATGTGAAAGAGATAAATATAATATAGAATAAACCGAAGGATAAACATGGTAATAACAATGGTGCGAAAAAGTCGTTCATTCTCTTGGTAAAATCTAAAAGATTTTGATGCATGATGATACAATTGACGAGCCTCCGTTTTAAAACAGGTGCGAAATCTTCGGATTTGATGGTTTCGATCATTTCTACATATTCCGCACTGATTTTTTCTATTCCGTCCGAACCATCTTTCATCCTTCCTTCAGCACCGAAATCGTTAAAGGTTTTACTAAACGCTATCACTTTGTCTTTAGTAAAACCGTAATCGATTAGAGCAGAGAAAATTACGTTCTCAAATTCCCATGCTTGAAAAAATTGTTGTATTGTGGTTATGATAAAATTTATAAATTCTTACCAAGTAAATTAAATTGCCCAGCTGTTAAGTATAGTGCGCAAGTGTAGAATAAGTCGGGATTTCCGTAGGCAAAACCCATGAAAAATTGGGTCAAAGCTTGAGTGAACATGGTGAATTCATACCAACCCGAAGCTCTCCAGTCGTAAGGGTAATGGGCTTGGATTGGTAAAATTCTATAAAATGTTGTTATTCATCAACATATTTGGTAAAGTTGATATTTTATAGAACTAAGGTAAATATTGATATTTAGAAAATATATATGATGATAGTATTAAATTAATGTTTCGTGTATTAGATGATTAGGTAACGACCGTTAGTAGGTGATAATTGATACTTTCACATATTTGTGGTAAAAAAGATAGTAAGCTTTGTATGCTTTCTTGAAGTTTCTTTTTGGATCAATAAAATTTGTTAAAAAAATTATTTATAAGCTCATTAATAACTTACGTCAACTAGCTTCAATTTTTATGTTTTTATAATTTCTTTTAAGACAGGGCAGAAAGACCTACGGTGGATAGCCTAATCATACTGTATATATGTTATTTTTGTAAATGTGTTACTGTAATAAAGATGTTGTAAATATAACAACTTACTTCCCAGTTTTCTTCAAGAATGCTAGAGGCAACAAAGCAGTAAATTCTCCGGTGAAGAAAACAACAACACCCCAAATAACTGTCAATATAGTGCAGAAACGTTTATACTGTTTCATAGTCTTCTCTTGATCCATTCCAGTATTTGATTGATCTTTAAACATTTCATTCATCCGCTCAATGATTATTTTGGATTTACTATCAAATATATAGTAATAAATGGTCCTGATAGCTGCTCCAATGAAAATACCTAAAGGTTTTTTATGTTTATATTAAAATGAAGATAAAATATAAACTGTTCAGTAAAATGCAAAATTCAACTTTTTTTGGGAGATCGTTATTACTACCTTTATATTATTTCTTTATTAACATGAAAATTACTTACCAGCATTCAATATGTTTCTAGAAATATCAATGAAAATAAAATCCGTTCTTAAATAAATATCAAGCAAACATAAAACTGCCAATGAGCCTAAACCCAAAATACAAATTAATCTCCAAAAATACAACAAAAATTTAATAATCCAATGATAGTCTTTCGAAACCGCGTACATAGCCATTAAGTGTAATAGAAACACGTTTAATCCCATGTATCTCATTTTCATTCAATCAAATGCGGCGATTGGAAAATTATTCAATCCGTTATTTTAAGGAAATTGTTGCCAAGGACTGTTAATAAGGATGCACGATTCAATCAGCTCCTATGGAGGTCATAAAGACGATTGTTCCTTTCGTGATCTCTGGCGGAACGTTCAAGAATAATGAAATAAATCATACATTTACTGGCACAAATTAAAGTTGTTAGTGACGTGTTCTTAAACACCAATAATTAATCTGTCTCTCGGAGCTTTTCACTTATTTAAAACACTTGGTACGAGAAGAGGCGTATCTTATTCTGATAGGTTAATTGGTATCCTGGTAGGTATTTGCATCAATCAATTTTTAATATATTTATAAATTCAAATTGTGTAATATATATATTTTCTCTAATGATTTATGTCATATAAAAATATGTACTATATAAATTTAATTATTTATTTAATAATATTCAAAATTTTAGCCTTAATTAAAGATTAATTAAATCAATTCAAAACATTACATATTTTTGTATTTCTGAAATATATCTAAACACCCCAGTAAATTTAAGTAAATTCCTATCTGGGTAAAATATGTGCTGAGTTTTATTTTATTTGATTGAAATAGATTTATTTTCTGATCATTTGTATTCATTTCAAATAAATTATAAGCTTATATGATTTTAAAATTTGTTATTTTTTTATGGTGAACTATTATTATTAATACAATAATTTATTCACTAGATTATGGATATAACCAGAAATATATGAAATATTGCATGTTCTTAGTTTTTGTTACATGTTTTATCAAGAAAGCAACAGCCTTCATTCTACATAACAAATATTTAAATTCGACTAATTAGGTATGTCTATATTTTTTTTGAGGGTATTAATATGCCTGTGAAAGTAGGTTTTCTATAGATGTCAAACTTGAATACATTTTTTATAGTTCTTATTATAGAGAGGATTAAAAAAATAATTTTTATTGCAGATTTTAAACTTCTTGAAGTTATATTATATATAATACCACTGTACTACATTCTTGGAATTTCAAATGTAAATGAGATTACCTACATTACTAAATTTAAGTATATTTACTTATTACTTTTGCACAAAATTAAATAAATATTAAGACCAGAATGGTTTACTGAATTATGATTATGATTCATCTACGAGATTAAGTTTTTATAATATATAAACGTCAAAAAATCGCAGTCATTAAGCATTCTACAAAACACTTAAATAAAACATCTCAATATTAATCATAATTGTTAGAAAGATTTTTGAAATATAATACACACTATGAATGAATGTGATAAAATATTAAAAGTCTTATCGCTTATTCACCTGATACACTTAATGAACACAATAAATAATTACTTATCAAGCTTACATATATTTGGAAAATATTTCGTATTCAAATATCTTCCTTCAAATTCTAGTTATTGAAAACGGATTGGTATATTATTGTTATTATAAATAGTCGCAGAAAAATTTATTAAAAGGAAAATTTACGAATTTATAACAATATTCAAAGTACCACCAATCTATCAATCTGTCTTTCGATTTTGGACCGTAGTAATTCCGGGATATATCAATAAGAGTATAATTTACCATAACATCTAAAGATGTTCTAGTATTATAAGTTTATATATTATATGATTATATAATTATCAAGATTTTCTCAATAACTAATAATATAATATGAAAATGTATAGGGAAGAAACCATAAATATTTCCGATAGATCGATAGTCAAGGGTAACTGCGGGTATGGTATAAATCCAAACATGACAGCTTAGTTTTATCAAATGGTCCTAGGGGTGTTACCATTTCCCAGTGTCATTGACGCTTTACGTTTCTGTAACGTGCTGCGATCTTCAAAAAATGATGAATCTGATTGGTTGCTTAATTATGAGGGAACTTATCTACTGAATTGGAAGTTGAGCCCAAAAATGTGGTTATTCGTCAAACTCGTGAAGAATCAAGTTTCAGAATAACAGATGAGGGACCACTTTAATTTAATTATATATTATATATTTAATTATATTTGTCAATCTGACATTAACTGCCACGAGTTTCCTCCAAAAAAGTGGATCAATTAACCAACCTTAAGCAAAATATAATCTTTTCCGGATGTAGAAGCCAGATGCCAGCTTCTTACAGACGGTACAAGGAGGGTTTGAGTGGAAGAGCGTATTTAGGGGTCTAGCTCATATATGATAATAGGTTTATCTGGATTTTAGTTTTAATTTTGTTTAGTGAAAATCATTAATAAAGCTTCAAGGAAGGAGGTATAACTAGGTACGCTTTCATTAATTCATTAATTATTCCAGTAAATTACTTGGAAAATTTCCCTATTTATTATCTTTCAATATTGCTTCTATTTGCAATATTTAAACAAATAAAAGTGATTATAAACCTAGTTTCAACATTTGTCTTTCGGCATTCAAAATAGGTTTTCTTAATTGTTAATCCTTACTCCATAATTTTCTATGGCCGGACATGCAAAATGCACCTATTTTTGGAGCGGCACTTACCGCCTTAATAAGAACTTCGCCCGTGCTTCTTTCGTCCAAAATTTTATGTATGTTTTTATAATTAAATAAATAAACAATAATTATCAATAATGTTAACTTTCATTGTAAATATATGAATGGCTAAACGTTAATGAAATTTCTACACTAAATATACTTAACTTTGTGGTTTCGTCTCACTTTCCACGAACAAAATTCTAGAAGCTCGTCTCCTAACTTACCTTCAGACATTGCCAAATCCAACTTTTCAGCGGGATAATGCTAGCGCACATATTACAAGAGCCACAATAAACTTCTTTCAGCACTGGCCACCGAAGTCAGCGAATATATCTCCAATTGAGCATGTGTGGGATATCATGGGCCGAAGACTGTACTAGCATCTCCAAGTATTTTTTCCATCTTAGCCACGTTTAGGTTAAATGGCATTGAGCTCAATAAACACCCTTATCCCACCCCAAAATCGACTTAAATATCATGTTTCTTTATGTCCATCACTAACATAACATACAACTCGATTTGATACATGTTTTCCATTTTAAACTCCCCATCAACAACTTCATATCTACCGAATATATTGTACAAAGAGTGTATTAACTGATGAGGCTTTTATTCGTTGAAAATTCATATTCACTTGTTTAATTGTTAAAGTAGAAACAACACTTAAATTTTGAAAACCCTTTTTTTTCTTCGCCTGAAGAAGCAACAGTATGGCGCAAAAATTGTTGCGAATTTAAAGCAATAATAAAGTGTTTTGAAAATGTAAGTGTTGTTTTTACATTAACATTTAAACAAGTAAAAAGAGTGAATACATTCCATTTTTTTTTTCAATCATTAATCTAGTTCATTATAGCTATAACATATACTGAACGATTTTATTTAAACTTAAAGTTGCTGTCCCAAAAAGTTTATATTTAGTGGACCCATTAAAAAATAACTATCTTTTTAAAACGTTTTTATTATTTATTAAACTATATAATTTGGCAATTTATTTCTTAAAAATAATAACTATTGCGGTCACGGCAGTTATTTATTCGAACACAAAAATTTGCTATGACGGCTCGACAGGTAGACTCTGTGATTTCATGATAGATATATTCTTTCAGATGCGCTAGAGAAGTTGGTCTGTTGGCGTAACCTTCAGATTTGAGAACTTTCCATAGGGTTTAAATCAGGACTGTGTGGCGGCCAATTTATGTCACCTTTTCTGAAGATCAATTTACCAGGAAAAGTTTCACTTTGAACATCACAGGTGCAGCTGTAAGAATTTGTGTATAATATGGTGTAATGGCGACCTAGGTACTTTTAAAATGCTTGCGCGATTCACTGTCCACGTTCTGTGCCATTCTTGATGATCTTGGTCGACCCGTTTTTGCTTATTTTCAATGTTGCTCTCTTTAAACATCTTCTCCCATTTTCGAAAAAAGAGGTATGATTAGCATTTCATTTCAGTAGCTATAACCTCTGCTACAGTGGTCTAATCATAATTTTAGTAAAACTCTCAATTGCACAACGGTTTGTTCCTATAGCGACTAAATTCCTAATAGCCAAAGTACTGATTTCGTTGCGTTTTTACAGGAAACTAAAGAAATATAAACTAGTTTTGCAATACCCTGTACTTCTCGACCAAACCATAAATCAATATCAATTCATCAGTTAATTTTCAATCATTACAAAATCCCAAAAATAACTTGTTAACTTACATAAAAATACTCAAAAATGTATGTACAATAAAAAACGACCTCAAGTAAACACATACTATCGATGCACGATTTTTTACTAAAGGCTTTTTAGATCTTCCTATAAAAAATAAAAGTTTATGTTTAAATTCTATTTTCAGAATCTTTCGCAATTTTTGAAATGCGGCATCTATACATATATCAAAGGTGGGCGAATTTGACTTAACACGTCGCCCATAAACGTCTGACGGCTATGTTTCCGCTGGGGCCCCGTTACCCATAAAAGACTGACACTTTTGTTCGTGTAATTAAAAGAAGATTTTGGTACAAGTTTATAGTACTATTAGTTATAATACAATTTGATGAATACTTGAGATAAAGTAATAATTTATTTAATATAATTTTACAAACAAACATGAATAACACTTTAACACGTTAAACGCCACTACAAAAGGATGAGTGACGGTTATGTGTCCGCTGGCGACCCATCATCCACAAGTGGGTGATACTTTTCTTTGTGTAATTAAAACAATGTTATGCTGGTAGCTTATAGTAGCGTTGCTCAAACACGATATCACAGATTTGGGCCCCGGGAGAAACTCCACCGATTCACGCTGGGCGTTCAACGTGTTAAGGAACCTCATAAATAATTAAGATAATTAATTAATGAATCAATTATTATAATTTAAAAAATCATTGTTTTAGTACGTCATTCTTTAAGGTTAAATAAAATCTAATGTATTTAGAAATTAGGGAATAAGATATTATTTTTTTAGGACAATTAATAACTAACATAACATAGGCAACCGAATATACAAATTGGATTTAAAATATGTGCGGTATATGTTGCACGACATTTTCATATTTAGTTTGCTGATTAACTGAAACATAACAATAAGAATAAAAATACGGTAGGGTACACTTTATACAATCTGGAATGTATTCATTAGTAACGATAGAAATCGAGTCTTACGAGGGTGGATTGAAAAGTTTCCGGAATGGGCAAGAAAACGCAGTAAACAGGTTTTTTTTAAATATAGTACCCTTGCAGGGCGATACACTTTTCCCAGCGGTGCTCCAACTTTTTTAAGCCCTCAGAAAAATATGATTTCAGGAACTCTGCAAAATAAGCTTTAGTGGCGTCGATGACCTCCTCATTTGACGTAAAGCGCTTGCCTCCGAGCCAAGTCTTCATGTTTGTGAACAAAAAGAAGTCGCACGGGGCCAGGTCTGGAGAGTACGGGGGATACGGCACCACCTCGTAGCCCAATTCAACCAATTTAGCCTTGGCGATTCGGGATGAATGGGCCGGCTCGTTGTCGTGGTGGAAGAGCACTTTTTTCTGCTGCAAATAAGGCCGTTTCTCCTTCAACATGCCGTTGAATTGATCCAATAAATCGCTGTAGTATTGTCCCGTGATAGTTCTTCCCTTCTGCAAAAAGTCGATGTGTATCACACCTTGCGAATCCCAAAAAACGGTGGCCATGACCTTTCCAGCCGATGGGACAGTCTTTGCCTTCTTCGGAGCAGATTTGCCTGGAGAAATCCACTGTTTCGACTGCTGCTTGGTTTCTGGTGTCTAGTGGTGGATTCATGTTTCGTCCACGATCACGAATCGACGTTGGATTACGCTTTAACAAGGCCAAACACTCTTTCGAAGTGGTCACACGATTTCGCTTGTTGTCCATAGTCAGCAAACGCGGCACCCATCGCGCCGACAGCTTCCTCATGCCCAAATGTTCGTGCACGATATTTTGCACACGTTCATATGAGATGCCCGTGGTCTCTACTATTTCGCGCAACTTCACTCGTCGATCAGCTAACATGAGATCATGGACTTTGTCGACCATTTCTTCATTTGTGGCCGTTTTTGGAAGTCCACTGCGTGGTTCGTCCTTGGTGCTCGTACGGCCACGTTTAAACTCACTCACCCAGAAACTAATAGTCGAAAATGAAGGTGTGGATGTGCCATGAACTTTCTGCAAAATATCTCGTATCTCCGTCGCCTTTTTCCCATCCATCCAGAAATGTTTGATGACTGCATGAAATTCGTTTTTTATCCATTTTTGCAAAAGTGATCCTAGCAAATAAAAACGGAACGACGCACGTGTCTGAAAATTTGACAGCTTACCTAAAATATGTTAGCCTTGACAACCATCATAACAGTTTCACGATACGCGCGCCATGTCTTTACTTATCAACTGAATTGGAAGCTTAGCCCAAAAAAGAAAACGTGGTTATTCGTCAAACTCGTGAAGAATAAAGTTTTAGAACGAGAGATGAGGAAACACTTTAATGTAATTATAAATAATATTAATGAAATTTAAACGTATCACTGCGTTATCGAACGAAAAAACGTGGGAAGTTATTTTTCAACTAAAATTCCTCGTACTATCATCTTCAAGCATTTTCCCCATCTTAGCCACAATTAGGTTAAATAGCATCGGGCTTAATAGACACCCTTATTGCACCCCCAGATTGATTTGAAGCATTCCGACTCTAATCATTTATCATGTTTCTTTATATCCATTACTAACATAACATCTGATACATGTTTTCCCTTTTACATTTTTAACGACAATTGGTATATACCTATATATATATGTATATATTTTCGAATGTGCTAAATTTGTTTGGAGTTTGTTTTCAAAATTCCTTATTTCAGAGTACACATAATAGTCGTCATGAGCAAGAATTCGCTTTGTCGCAACACAGATTGAATACATATAAAAATGTGCTTACTATTCATGTATAACAAAAGTAAACAGCCTTCCAAAATCAATCAAGGAAATCCCAATTTTAACAAAGAGGTAACGACGCTATTTCAATTTCTCTGTGAATTAGAACCTTACAATATGTTTTCATACAGTCTGTAGAATTTAAGATAGTTGGAATTTTTTTATATTTAATTTGTAATTATACAATAATACAATAATCTTTATTTGGACAAAGTAATACATAGTAACAATAACAATCTATATGAAAACAAATACATGGTGTTAGAAGGTCTGCGTACTTTCTGTCCAATTTGTAATTATTTTGCTTTTGATTATTTTGTTTTTGGATGTTGTACATAGAAAAATAAATTTTCGTTATTATTATTATTCTTTACCAACAACATCCTATCCACTATACAAAGACTAATCACTAATCTAGTTTATTTATATGCGGAACGATTTTTTTCGAACTTAACGTTTCCCCTTGAAATTCTAAAAAAATACTTGTAACTGAGGTTCCATAAAAAAAACTCAAAAATGTATACAATGTGTCCCCCCTTTAGTATGCAACATATTGGAAACTTTTTGTAATTCATTTCTCAGAATATTTTTTCTTTTATAAAATGACAATAGATGGTATATTAGCAAGAAAATGAACAATTGTTAAAACTTTTGCACTTTTTAAGCGAATTTTATCAAGTATTCTTAGTTTTGACGTATCTGTATTAACTATGGAAGAGCGATTAACATTACAAGTCAGAGCAGAGTTGATTCTAATATGTGGCGACCTGCAGAGAAGCAGCTAAAACCAGTGAGAAATGTGGATAATTCGTTGGATATCTTGAGGAATGGAAAAGTCAACAGTACATAAGATACGGTTTACTAATGAAGCTACATTTACTACAAATAGTATAGTTTCATCACAAAACTGTCATTGTTGGTCAACAGATAATCCAGCATTCCGAATTATCTGCAAAAATCAATATTTTCGAAAAATAAATGTTTGGAGTACAGAGTTTAAATTCAGAAATATATTTAGAATTTTTAAATATTTAATTGGAAAATGAATTTAACATGTTACCTTTGGTTATAAGAAATTCTCTTTGGTTTTTGCAGGATGGGGCACCTGTACATAGTGTTCGTATTGTAGTTGAATATTTAAATGAATAATTTAATGAGAAATGGATCCTAAGATATTCAAGATTTCCATCGCCTGCTCGCTCACCCGATCTAAATCCACTTGATTACTTATTATGGGGGGGGGGGGGGGGGTGGTTAATTTAGAGGATTTAGAAATGATGTAAGATGTTTAAATAATCATCCCAATATTCTTGAAAATCTAATTAGAAATTATAACAGAAGAACAAATTTACGTATTGGTAGGGAAGGGGATCACATCGAGTGATTATTATTTAACTATTAATATCGTTAAGGTTGTTAAATTCAAAGAAAAGAAAATTTGTTGATTAAAACCATATGTCATTTGTTTTGTCTTTTTTGCATCTTTAAGATCAAGCACCAACTTTACGAACGACGATTAAAGTTTTTGAGAAATTAATAATAAAAAAGTTTCCTATATGTTCCATACTTACGTGGACACGTCGTATACAATAAAAAACGGCCTCGAGTAAACACAACCATAGGTGTGCGAATTTTAACCAAAGGCTTTTAAATGTTCCTATAAAGAATAAAGGCTTATGTTTAACGTCTAATTTCAGAACCTTCAGCGATTCTTGAGATACAGCGGTTAGGGATGGAAACATACCCGCACACATACGGCTAGATACCAACAGCGGTCAAATTTGACTTAGGGATCCTCATAAATAATTAAGATAGTTAGTTTTAATATATTTTAGTTTTAGTAGCACATCTTAAAAGTTAAATAAAATTTAATGTAATTAGAAATTATACGATATAAGGAATTAGTTTTTGCCGACAATTAATGACCAACATAGGCAACCGAATATACAGACTGTGTTTAACATACGGTAACATTATTTTAAATCATAATATTAATTTTTGGTTTTAGTATTAACTGAAACATAACATTAAACATAAAAATACGGCACGGTATATTCTATAAAATCTGGAATGTACTCATTAGTAACAATGGACATTTATGTGTAAATTAAATATTGATTTACATGTGCAGTATTATGAAAATGGAAATACAAGTAAAAATTAGAATTAATTATTTTGAGCGTTTCTGCACCCTAGTTTTACATTATTATAATGTAAAAACTACAAATAGACATTTAGTCTTATTATCTCTTAAATATTTTAAACCTATGATGATGAACTAACAATAATATATTTGTAGAGTGTGATATTTAAAGAAATAGCAACATTTAAAAAATTCTAATATATAGTAGATTAAACTTATTTCTTATTTACATTTACATTTAAACTCTGCCAATTCATAAAAGCAATTAAAAATCACAACCATAATTTCCTCATATTTGACATTATTTCAAAATAATTTTATATTTTTCTGATTATTATATACTTTCCTGATTATTTACCATTAGAAAATCTTCGCTTTTTATTAAATTCTTCGATAATTGGTACATTATCCTTTTCTGATCAGTCCAATAATTTGTCATCACTTTCTTCGAAATTACATGACTATATCAAATAATAAAAATTAGTGAGATGGTGATATTAAAAATAACTACGTAGTGTTTTCTACCGAAGAGTTGAATTACTAATAAATAAATATGTCGTTCATTGAGATACAATAAATAACGATTCAGAGTGACGGGGAGGATCCTTTGAAATAACAAGCTTATTTATATACCCACACACATATAATAAGATATATTAATTCTAAACCAAACTTTTGAGGAATAATATGCAAAAAAACTTTTTAAGTTATATAGTTTAATTTATTATTTTTGTGAAAAGCATTCTAAATCATTACAATAGTACATGTATAATTGTACCAGGCAAATATAAACTATTACACATTTAAATTATAATAAATTTTAATTGTTCAAATTAATTAATAAACTACATAAACGAACTACACGACAAATAATAATTTAATAATTATATTCTTCACCTCAAGAATGCAAAACAATTGTAGTGAGTTAAAAAAAAATTGAAAATCAACTACATATTTTTAATTACATATACATACCTAATTTTCAATTAAGTGCCTTGTCAATCAATTCATTAAATAATTATTGTGAAAACTGCTACTTTGCGTAACTTATCATATATCATACTGATTGTGGAGGCTTTGACCTGGTAATACCTTTAGAATAATTCTAATAAATGATGATATTGAATGATAAAAACAAATTAAATTTATAGAAACTGCATTTTTTAATGATGACAACAAATTTAATTGTTTTTTTTTGCTTCATGAGTATATTTATAAGTGTATAATATGTGGTCATAAAATGTACCTTTTACAAATATATTTTGCTTTAGTAGCATTAATATTTGGTAAAAAGCGCACTAAAGCCGATTTATTCAGTTACTTGTCGAAGTACAGCAAAATACGATCCAGCCGTCTTACATATCTGAAACAAAAATAAATTTTGTTAGTTTAAAGGATGCAAAATTGTTTGCTTGTTAAACATAAATAAATATATTATTAAATAAATATATCATTTATTTTGGATAATATCCTTTAATTAGATCTTATAAAAAGAAAACATTATATAAAGATATATACTTACACTGAATTTTTAAATTTAGTGTAAAACATTATATAGTGATAGAAAAAGAATTAATTATATTTTTTTAGTCACTAGCGGTGTAAATCGCAGACTTCTTTAAAACATAGAATAGATAACATTATTGGTAACAATATTTATTTATTTTTTAAATAATTGTAATAAACACATCCATAATTCCAACGAAAAATAAAACCTTTATTTGCATTAGAACTTTCACATATAAAACAATCTTATATTTTATATGACATAAAGAGAAATAAAAAACTCTATTTATCTACGATCGTACAGAAAGTATACGCTTTTTGCATCATTTTTCATTGTAAAAGTGGCTTTTTAAAGCACTAGTGCTTTTTTACGTTTTTATTGCACGGTAATGTCAAACTGTTTTTATTGCACAGAAATGTCAAATTTGACAGATGAATATATTATAGCACAAATTTCCGACGAAAAACTTATTTTTTTATTAATTGATACAATTAACTAATAAACTATAAATAAAATATATAATACATACGAAATGGCAGATTTAAGAACTCTGAAGATTTCATTTAATGCAAGTCGGAGCGATTACAATAAAACGAACATTTTTTCCATAAATCATAATGGCCGCCGACATTTGTGCAACTTGTTTACTGGTTGCTAAGTAACGCTTTAATTAGTGCACTCCGGGTAAAATATGTTTTCATTAATTGAATTACTGAAATGATATTAAAATATTACTCATAAGAATATATTCTTTGAAATCCTTTACGATCGAAGATAAAATGATGTAAGGCACACGTGTAAAAAGTTTCATTATTGCACTCCTGGCTTTAAAAAAACCTCGCTCGTTCCTCGCTCGTGTTTTTAAACGCCAGTTCGTGCAATAAAGCATCACTTTTTACACTTGTACCTTAAATAACTATTTACTTATCCCTTTACCTCCCTCTCCCACTTCACTCTAGCCAACATCTTTACACCAGCTCCCCCATGCCTCATACATTCTGTTACCTTCCTGTTTCCCCCTAACTTCTCCTCACATACCCCTTTACACTTTTCTCCCAAATTCGTGCACATATCTTTTCCCCATTAAAATCTTCTTTCCTCTCTCTCCCAATCAACATCTAGCTCACGCCATGGTAATCTTGTCTTCATTTGAGAAGACACTATTAGTCAATTACTCTGGCAACCTTCCATACACCTGCCATATTTCATACATTGGATTGCACGAGCTCCTCCCGATACATCTTTGCCTCTCCTGAATCTCTACCTCTTTCTACGTCTCGTTCATTCGTGCCTGCACATTTACCCTATTCTCCAATTATTCATTCATAATATTCTCGGATACTCCTTTCATACATCTGTCTGCTGTTCCCTCCTCCACTCACTCAACACTTTTTTCATACACGTTCTCCAAATTTCATCTCATACTTCATCACCCTCTCTATTACTTCCCCATACACAGTTATTCTGTTTATTTACTGAAGAAGAATGCATACAGGCGTTGATCTTTCAACCCCCAGAATTTGCTTCAGGAACAACTACTTCTCTCTCATGTTTCTATATAATACAGCAAAATTTATACACGCATCCCACAGCTTGCACGCCAATTAGAATTTGCCTAAAAATAATTTTTCCCACTTCATCCTCAACATGCCCCATGCTTTTCTGTCTTTCTTCTGTACACATTTGGCGTGCTCACCATATCATCTGTGCATTTAAATTTGAAGCCTAAGTATTTAAATTTCTTCACTTTCTCAATCACCTGCCCTAATTCTAATTCACCCAGTCTTTCTTTTCTTCCAATATTCCTAAATCGTATCCACTTTATTTTCCTTGTATTCACTTGCAGACTTCGTTTGATCATATAGGGGAACATGTGGCAGAACCGATCGATTAAGTACTTAGGCGTCTAAAAACCACATTTGATGAAATAGCTCAAAGTGTTTATTATCATTGGAGAGCTTGTTCCTTTGGCTACAGCCACGACCATTTTTTTGTAGCTCGTTTCTGTGCTGAGTTATAAAATTCATACCAAACCCTTAAATATTTCGACGTTTAAAAAATATGGGGCAGAACCGATTGCTCATTTGGAAAGGATATTTTGATAAATTTAGTCTGATAATGAAAATGATGGTAGCGACCGTTACTATGTGGTAATTCATTTTAAAAAGGGTAAATAAAAACTTAAAAATTATTTTTATTTACCCTTTTTTAAGTCTGATAAATGGCATGTTTAATGTTCGAATCGATTGAAATGTTTATTTTGAGTAGAAAAATGAAACAAAAATTGAATTCGTGTTCAAAACTAATAAATGAATATGGAATTAAGGAAATTAATCACTATCTGACGATAAAAGCACCATTTTCAGATGTCAACGTACACGACTACAACGTCCACGCCCACCACCACAAGTAGATGGTAAGACATTAGAGGTGGTTGGTGTATTAACCGCGGTAAATCCGCGCCCACCACCACGACCTGGTTCCATCAAGAGAGTAGCTCAACAAGTATCAATTGTACAAATTGAATTGTTTGGCAGCGTTCGTCACATCTATTACGCTGCTGTCAACAATTTTTGATTCACGACCTTTGGTCTACTCCCAACGCGCTTCTATGCATCGCCGCAATGTTAAATACTTCAAACCAAACTCACGAGCTGCACTTTGTAAGGATTGACCATTTGCGACCGCTCTTCTTGTCCTTTCCAATTGTCCTTTGTGGATTGCCAGATTCTTATATATCACAAAATGAACGCAATACTCGTGTTTAGCCCAAAATTTAACTTCGGAATACCTATACTGGATACATTTATCTCAATTATTAACCAAGTTATAGCACGACCAAAGTAGCAAAACAAGTAAGCGACTGACACAAAAAGTCATTCAATATTATGGCGCCTGAAAATGGCGGCGCTGGCAGCTCAAATTTTCTGTGTAACGTTTGCTTCACATGACTACTCTATATAGTAAATGTCGTACTAATCGGGGCCGTAGTTTTGTTTGAAAGTGGGGTAATCGGTTCTGCTCCGTAATCGGTTCTGCCTTATGTTACCCTACCTCTAATCTCTTTTATCTCTATCCAGTCTCTCGCAAAAATTACCATAACGTCCGCATACGCCTTAAATATTTTCTTTGATGGCTTCGCATGTTGGTCTTTGATGGTCTCTTGCTGCAATAATTTGGCTTTTAGTGGGTCTTAATGGTATTTATTTTAAAATTATCAACGCGAAGTGAGAAGTTCTTATTTATATTATCCTTAATGAGATATCCTGTATGTTAAACGTGATATAAAGGTGGTATGAAGTATGAGAGATATCATAGCATAGAAGAGATGTAAATTGAATAGATTAGTGGTCCTATGGCGTAGGGATGTGGCGACCCCACCGCCCAGATATCGCAAGATCTCTGCAACCAGCCTATCGAGTGATCACCGTTATAAGGGATCCCCCGCTAACTGGTCAACAGCTACGGGAGGATGAACTAGTAGAAAAATGGAGCACCCCTTTTGCCCTGAGATTGACGAAGGCAAAGGAACTACCAAAAAGTAGTAAATTGCATAGGGATGTGGAAAGCCACCAGATGACTACTACATTAAAAATCCTGAAGGATATCTCTAGATAAAAACTATCACGCCATTAGTGAAGTCAGATGGCCAGATATTAGGTCATTTTAATTAGGTTCATCAACAATATATTTTTCCGGAAATAATATTCACTCCCCCTATAATGGAATTCTACACTCGGATCAAATGATGCTTATAAAAATAGCAGCCTATCTTGAAAAGATCAATGTTGTGGAATGTTACGCACCGACGGCAAATAAACCTGACAATGAAATAAAAATGTTTATAAAGTCTTGAAGCATCTTCTAACATAAACCAAGCAACAAGGAGTAACACTAATAATGGGCGATTTCAACGCAATGGTGTAATCCTGTAGCTAGAAATATAAGAATTAAACTAAAAAATCAGCGAAAAACGTCACAAGACAGTAGATATTACAAAACTATTAGATCTGATTACTAATGAGAGTGTTAAAAAGATTATCAATAGTGAAATTTTGGAACTACAGGACATGAACAGCGATAATACTCAGCAACAGTGGGACCAGCTACGTGAAATTTTACTTATAGAGTAGAAATAGAAGAAACAGGAACTAGAGACGTCGCCAGGAAAACGAGTGGATGGCCCAAAACAACTTAGACTTGATAGAAGAAAGAAGAAGATACAAAAACCAGAATGCACAAAAATACAAAGGGATCATTACCATAATAAAGAGAGAAATTAGTCAGACCAAGCAGTCATGGATAAGGAAAAAGTGTAAAGAAATGAAATAACTACAAAGAAAAAGTGACTATGCCGCAATACATAAAAATATAGAGAAGTTATTGGGAAAAAAGACTCCTGCAACAATAATAGATAGAAATAACCGAATCATATTTTATCTTGAAGAAGTGAAGATACACTGGTAAAACTATATACAAGAATGATTCAAAAGTACAGAAACAGGCGATATTAAAATAACTAGAGCAGAAATAATAAGAGCCATAAAAAACAGTAACTGGAAAAAGCACAGGTCTAGATGAAATACATATGAAGGTCATTAAATTATTAAAGGAAGATAATTTAGATGTTCTGGTAAGACTTTCATATATTATAATCGAGTTAAATAAAAATATGCAAGTAATCAAAACTCTGTATTGGAATCAACAGTGATATATCATAATATAATCTCTCAACCAGCTATAATAGAAAGAGAAGTACCACAAGTACTTCGAGCACTGTCACTCAGAAAGCACTTCAATCTGCGTTACTCTAATGATACCATCATTAGCAACGACTGCTAGTAAAATGCTACCACCTGCATCCACCCACTTAGGCCTCAACATCAATGCTGTAAACACGAAGATTATGGTAATCAGCAAATCGAGAGAACCGCCCCCGAATATTGTATTAAATGGAAAGGTCATTGAAGTAGTGAAAATTATCTAGGAGCCTGGATTAACAATAACCTAGAGCCAGATCTTAAAATAGGATTCAAAATAAAACAGGCAAGATGTACTTCCAAAGAATGAGACAATTTCTTTGCAAAACCACTCTTTGTTTCAAACTTAGATATCTATTTGTAAAATGTTACATATATTCTGTGTTGTTATCTGGTTGTGAGGCTTGGGGATTAAAAGTCTATGAATAGGATTGAAGCATTTGAAATGTGGGTTTTACTTAGAGTGTTTAGGGTTCCACGGACTGCACGTGTTGCCAATTGCGAAATAATGAAGAAAACCATATCAGAACGAGAAATACTTACATCTATAAAAGAGAGAAAAACTGCTAGATGGACACATAATGCCCAGTAATAAATACGACCTTCCAAAATTGACAATGCAAGAAAACATTGAGAGAAAACGCGGCATATGTACTCATAGCTAAAAAATATACGTGATTGGACAGGCTTGGACGCTCATTCCTTATTCCTAGCTGCAAAAGATCGTAAGGGTTTTGCAGAGATAGTTTCCAACCTTCATTAGATGAAGATGGTACTACAAGAAGAAGTGGTCCTAAAATAGCACCCTGCCAAGTGCAATACCATAGTCAGTAGCTTAAACAATATGATTAAAGGCACTGTAGCAACTAAAACCATATCTAAAGCAATATTGTAATTCGGGCAGAATATTATGGTCTAAATGATTACGTAATTGTTTCTCAAGTATTTTTTCAAGATTTTTTTAAAGCCCAGGTAATATATTTATTGAACTTGAATCATTAGTTGATTGGAGGTTTTGTTTATAAGTGTAGGAAATAACTTTTGTTTATACATGAATTAATTATATGTGTCACGTATTCCAGTGTAGCAGGACAACATATTTTAATTAATTGAATATTGATACCGTCAACATCTAATGCATTGCATTTTACAAATTTTTTAATATTTATGTTGTGATTGGATGTGATATAATGTTATAAAAAAGAAGAAAATGTATTGCCTCTCTCCAAATTTCATTTTTATAATTTCATTTTTATAAATTAGTTTTCAATACTATGTTTTGTAACACTTAATAAAAACCATTCAGTATATTTGCGAAAGGCGAATGGAGATTGAAAAGAAAGGAAAAAGCGATGTGCTTTTCAAGAATGTATACAATAATCCCTTCTAGCAAGTTTTACTACTCCGTATAAATAGTGTGATATGTTTCATAGATATTTTAATAGTTAGATAACAATTGTTTAATACATCAACTCATAAAAATACTACCTCTGACAATAAAGTTCGGTGAATTCATCGTCACAGATGAAATATTAACGAAAATTATCTTACCGTCCTTTGAAATAGTGACTTCCCATAACTATGCACCGCTGATATCTGCAATACATGTCCTGGAAACATTTCAAGAAGACTTCTTTTGAGATGGAGTTCAAAAGCCTCGTCATGTTTCGTTGTATATCAGGAATATCGTCAAATCTCTTTCCCGTCAATGCTGCAAAGTACATTGAAATTTTGAATCCTTCCACGTCTACATAGTGCGCATAACAAGGGTTATGTTTTGTTCATGACAATGCTCGCCCTCACATGGCCAATGTCGTCAAACAGTTCATTGCA
Organism: Ontholestes murinus; assembly: GCA_963969525.1. Lineage (NCBI taxonomy): Eukaryota > Metazoa > Arthropoda > Insecta > Coleoptera > Staphylinidae > Ontholestes > Ontholestes murinus. The sequence goes on from OZ018396.1 coordinate 25,375,354, forward strand.
AAAATCGGGGTGGTACAAATTGAACATCCATCATACTCGCCAGATCTCAATCCTTCAGACTTCTTGAAAAGTTTCCAGGACCTGTATAGCAGATCTCAGCAGTGTATAGTCATGGCTGGTGACCATTTGGAAGGACAGTAAGGCAACTTTCGTTAATATTCCATCTACCATAATGTTACAAGACTATTCACCGAATTTTATTGTCAGAGGTTGTATACTGGTTGAACGGAAGAGATTATTGAAACTTCTATCTCTGGGATAAACTTCAATCATTTAAAGCACAAATTTTAATGTACTATTACATCTATTTCAAATTTGGTAGTGATTTTCTTCTCCAATTATTTGTTCCTCGGATATGCAAATATTAAGTTTTGGTTCTAATATTTCTAACTTACTTTAAAGGCATTAGAAATTTGTTATGTAGTGTTGGTACCTTCTAATTAGATTAGATTTGTTAATAACAATAAGTCTTATTATGATTACATCTAATTAGATATAAAAAAGATTATTTCTATAAAATAATAATTAAATTATTTGAAAGCAAACCTACCGAAATAAATAAATCGTGCCCCATTACAAAATACGACCCCGCTTTCATGACTACTTGCTCTGAAGTCTTGAACTGCGAGAACATCAAAGTTGTCATATAGTTTTTCTTGCATAGGTACCAAGGCGCGTTATACATCGCATCCTTTAAGCGTTCACTCTGCAAATAAACATATTCAAACATGCTTCCATTCTAGTTACAAATCAACTTACTTCGTTAGTTAAAATTTGTCCAAACGTAGACAAAAAGAACACCTCCGCTACTGCCATTATTAGGTATTCGGATAATCCCATAAATGAAGATTTGTCAGTCTATGGAGAAAAAATAAAAATAGTTCGAATTAGTACACTAATAGTAACTAACTGACAGAAAATTTAAATTCTTTTTACCGTGTTGCAGTGATAGGCATAAGAATAAGTGAAATCTTTCCATGACAGTTTAGGATATTTGATTTTAATAAACATTCATATAAAAGTATCAAATATAAACAGTATTCCGTCTTCAGCAAAATCAAAAAAGCGTACTTTAAAATAAAACAATCCAGTCAGTAAAGATCAGCATTTCAGATTTTTTGCCTAAATGTCACGATGCAGATTAATTTAAATCTCGAAAACAAGATCTATCAACGATGAAAATATATATTTGTCAAAATATAACACTACAATTATAGTTAATTTTATTAAATTTCCTATTTACGAGTATTAATGGCATGTAATTTACTTTAGTTAACATTTGTTTAGAAAAAATTGAATAAATTATCAAGAAATTTTATATACGTTCATCAAAAAACTACCCGAACTACACTCTGTGAAATTCTTTTTTTCTTTTATGTTTGTAATCAGTATATGTAATATACTAGAATGATTTAATTACTAATATTTTAATTTAATTATTCAATTATCAATTAACTATTAATAAAAATATGTATTTATACTCAACTGAAACCAACAGCGTAAAAGGGATGAATATCATGTAGAATAAACCGAAGGATATGATTGGTAGTAAGACTGGCGAAAAGAAGATATCGAGGGTTTTACTGAAATTAAGAAGATCTTGATGAATGACGATACAACCGACTAGTCTTCGGTGTAAAATTGGAGCAAAATCTTCTGATTTAATGACCTCCACCATTTCCAAATATTCTGCACAACTTTCCTTATCTGTACCATCCGAACCGTCATTCATCCTTCCGTCAGCACCAAAAGCATTAAAGGTCTTACTAAAGGCAACCACTCTATCTTTATCAAATCCATAGTCGATAAGTGCGGAATAGATAACGTTTTCAAATTCCCAAGCTAAAATAAAGTATATTAATTCTTGACGCTGTTATACGCTGATAACAATATTCACTTGTTTAATTGTTAAAATACTGTCTTGTTAAAATAAAAAAACACTTAAAATTTAATTTAAAGCAATAAAAAGTGTTAAAGTAAAAAAAACACTTAAATTTGATTGCTTTAAATTGTAATTTAAGTGTTGTTTTTACTTTAACAATTAAAGAAGTAAAATAAAGTATATTTATCGTTGAATTATTCCCTTATGCCGAATGTTTTATTTTTGAATGTTGTAAAATCCATGTAAATTAATAAAAATAGTTACCATAATAAATATTATGAATTCATCTAACATAGTATTGACTTACCAAGTAATTTAAATTGTCCAGATGTTAAAAATAGACAACACACAAAAAATAAATCTGAATTCCCATATGAAAATCCCATGAAAAATTGGGTCAGAGCTTGGGTAAACATTGTGAATTCATACCAGCCATCAGCTTTCCAGTCGTAGGGATAATAGGCTTGGATTGGTATACTCCTAAAAGATTTCTGAATATAGAATTTAAAAATAGAAAAAATATGAATTATTAAATAATATAAAGTATACAACTGGATAATAAAAATATTATGTATAAAACTTGTTTTTTTTTACAAAGACACGGAATTGTTATTCGTTTTATTGAAATAAGCTAAAACTGAAAGTTTCTACATTATTAAATATATATAATAAAGTGAAACCTTATTACATTAAAAATTAAATTAAGTACAAGTAAAACTCTCTCAATATATAGGCTACTTTTAATCCATTGTTTTCTTCTATCCGGATAATATTAAAAATACAGACCTTTTTGCTTTAAACGTCGGAAATAGAGCTAAATATGTCTCGACTTTAGATTCTGAATATGACTTACTGTATATTTTCCAAATTAAAATTTATTAATAGTATATCGTCTTTTCATTATTTTGTTTTGTTCCCCTTTTATTTGCCATTTCAAGCATCGGATTTGGGTTCTATGAGTTTTCATTCACCCATATTTTCTATTCTTTTCTATTTTTCAAGTTAACACTTTCATCTCATCCATCGCTTTCCCTCTTGTTTAACTCTTATGTGTTTTTAGTACTCTTTACATTGAATATGGTTTTTGTAAACCTCTTCGTTTGAATTTTCATCATGTGTCCATACCAGTTTAATTACATTTTTATTATTTATCTTATTTTCGGTTCCTGCTTAATTGATTGTCTGATTTCTCCTTTGGTAAGTCTATCGCATATTGTTCTTCCTGCTATGCTTATTAGGTGTCTCATCTTCATTACTCCATTATTTTGTTGTCATATTTGATCTGTTTTATCCAATTGCGTACAATATTGTGGTTGCTTTCTTTCATTTATGTGCATAATTTTACTTTTTTCTGTGTTGATTTCCATTTTTAATTCTTCTATCTGCTATTAATACAATAGCGTCCGCATACATTATTGCTTAAATTATTGCTGGGTGTAGTATGTGGTATCCTATTACGGTTGTGAAAGTCTAAGAAAGGGCGTTACTAGTATTATTTCGCGTCGTGTTTATCCGCGACTATATTTATTTGAAAGCTACTGCCATTGCGCGACTTTTTTAGTATATGTAATTTCATTGAAGCGTAAAGAACATTTTTTTCTATTCATTTGAACGAATCGAACTTTGTGCCAGAAAAAGTGTTTTTTTCATTACTTTAACATGAAGAAAAGTGCTACCGAAAGTCATCGTATTTTAGTAGAGGTTTATGGTGACCATGCTCTTGCTGAAAGAACGTGCCAGAAGTGGTTTGCACGGTGTGAAAGTGGCGATTTCAACTTAGAAGACGATGAACGGACAACCAAAGAGGTTTGAAGGTGAAGAATTGGAGGCATTGCTTGATGAAGATGCGTGTCGGGACCTCTACCGAACACAATTAAACAAATATGTAATCAGAAACGAATCCATAATTTTCCATCATGACAACGCTTGGCCACATGTTTCAAGACCGGTATTTGGAAAACACTGGGTGGGAAGTTCTACCTCACCCGCCGTATAGCCCAGATAAAGCCCCTTCTGATTACTACTTGTTCAGATCAATGCAGAGTGTCCTCACCAGAATAGGCTTCACTTCAGAACAGGATATCAAAAATTAATTCTTCGCCACCAAGCCGGATAAGTTCTTTTGGGGTGGAAACCACAAACTGCCAGAAATATGGGCAAATGTTGTAGCTTCCGATGGACAATACTTTGATCATTGAGTGTATAACCATTTTTTACAATAAAGCCTTAATTTTCGAAAAAGAAGAAAAAGAAACAGCATGAATTAATGCATACTCCTGATATTTGTACTCTTCCCTTTCCTGTCTTATAAACACTTCGTACTATTTTTATTAGTTTTCTAAGCACCTTAATTTTTAAAGCATTTCTATATTATTTCCCTTCCAATAGAGTCAAATGCAACCTTTAGGTCAATGGTTCCTTTTATATACATATTTGCACAATTGAATTTTTTTATTATAAACTTCAGGGCTTTTCTGCCTTTCCTATGCCTCTCTATATACTTCCCATAACCAGTTTGTATCTTCTTCTCCCATGTACTTTATCATTTTCGGCTCCAAGTCATCTTTTCCGCCGGTCTTACCTGTTTTTCCTTCATCTATTAAACGAACTTTTATTACACTAAAAACAGTTGTTAGAATACGTACATTAGTAAAATCCTTGGTAATTTATTTAATAAAATTAAGCAACTTATTAATTAGAGCAATAACTATTTCCATATGATATGGGAATGAAAGTCCTTAATACTGTCTACTGCATAATCCATTTAAGTTGTAAATGATCATAGAATCAATTAGTTTGCATTACGTGACATTTATCGATGTTAAATGTCATATCATTATTAAGACACCATGTATTAATAGTATCAAGATCGGATTGTTGTACAAAAACATCATTAGTGGATGAAATTTTACTGGAAACTTAATATCATTAGTTGTGGATCCAAGTAAGACTCTTGTGGGATCCCTGACGTAGCAAAATAGGTATCAGATAAGAAGTTACGTATAAGTAACTTAATGTTTGTGACTAGATAAGTAAGATTTGAGCCACATAAGTAAAAGTTCAATATTGACCTTATCAAAGACTTTACTGAAATCCAAGAATACTGAATGCACTTTAGCTCCGTTTTCAACTGAATTTAAAATGTAGTTACTATATAAAAAATGATTTGTTTCAGTCCATCTTCCATACATGAATCGCTGCTGTGGAATTATAATATTTTTGAATATGCTTGAAATATTCTTAACATCAAGGGATTCAAATAATTTTGGAATTGTCGAAATTATACAGACCGCTGTAGTTCTTTATGTGATTTATATCCTGTTTTGAAAATAGGCTAGACATAAGAAGACTTCCATATCTAGGGAAATGTACCTTGGGTTAATGCAATAGAAAACAACATATGAAGAGTATAAACAATGCTGAATGGCATAACTTAAGTATTGCTGGTGGTATTCCATCAGGTCCGGCACTACCATTAATGTTTATATTCTTCATTACCGTCTGAACCATTGAAAGAAAAATTCGTATTTCAAATGAATTAAGATTTGATTCAATATTCATATCGTATATAATTTGACGTTTCTTATACACAGAAGAAAAATATTTAGCAAACAAAATAGCAATATCAAAACCATTGTCTACTATATAGAAGTAATACAATTTACCACGAGTTACATGAGAAACTAATTCAAGAAACATTGTTTAAATATTTATAAACAAGAAACATGAACAATGGTAGTTTCACCGATGTAGATTTAGGCTTTACAAATTCCAAAAGTGATTCTTCTTTTCGTCTTTCTCTTTTTATATTCATTATTTTTGTCCAGAATACTCTGTTATTTGTTATATAGACTTTCCGCAGTTCCTTTCCAAACTTCCTATGTCTTTCTCCTTTCATTTCCTAATTTATATTTTACTATTCACCTTTGTTTGTTGTATTCTTCTTTATCCTTTTTTCTCCTTTTTGGATGTATTTATTTGCCACTTTCTTCTTATTTACTTCTTCACTTATGATCTTGTTCCGTCACAGTTTTTGATTACACATATTTCTGATGCTGTGCTTTTCATTGTGTCTTTAAATACGTTACATCTTTCTTTCAGTGTCATGTGTCCTTCTGTTTTTGCAGTTCTTTAAATCTTTCGTCTGTCCTCTTTCCATATTTTCCTGTTTTCTTTCCATTTTGTTCACTCTCTTCTATTTTTACGTTGATAATTCCGGCTCTTATTTTGTTTTGACATTATAGGTTTCTCGTGAATACTATATAATCCATCAATAATTTCTCATTTGTCTTCGCTGTAAAAGTTTATTTATCTTCAATTTTCTGTTCCTAAAATAAGTTTTCTATTAACAGGTTATTTGTTTTACAGAATTCTAGCATTTTGACTACATTTCTATTTATTATATCTTCTCCGTGCTGTCTTATACATCCCAGTCCTATATCTACATCTTTTCTTAATCTTGCATTACAATATCCTATTATTATTATTACTTTGTCATATTTATTTCCTATTTTATCTATTTTTTCTATAGTTTAGTATACAATTCTTTTATTGCCTCTTCTTCGGTTTCCTTTGTTTGTCTATATAACTGTACGAGTCCTATTTTGTAATTTAGTTCTACTTGGGTACTAATGATTCTTAAAGATACTGTTTTGTGTTTTATTCTTGCCTGTTAATTTCTATCTACTACTTATCCTAGGCCTTCATTTGCTGTCTGTCCCCGTTCCACCCTTAAATAGTAAAGGCTATATTTTTCATTTAGTTTAATGTTTCTTTTTCCTTTCTTTTTGATTTTGTTTATTCCCATTATGTGCACCTCCATTGCCTCCATTTTTTCGGTTACTTTTATTTCTTTGCCTTAGATTAATGTTATGTTACATGTTGCAAATCCTATGGTTTCCATTGTATTCTGCTTGTTCTTGTTACTACCATTTCTCTTAATGCCATTTTCTCTATCTTTTCCTCTAGTTTAATGTCGTATCATTTATATTTATATATTTGTTTTTGTGGCTTTCATTATGCCATTAATATCATTATTACTATTTTCTATACTATAATATTATGTCTTAGTTTTATGTTTGTGTCCCCAGTCTGTTTTTACGATTATGTTTCTTATAGCCTTCATTATTATGATTTCCTTGTTACTCCTCGTTCCTATCCCTGTCCACATTATATTCTTATATTTTTGTAATATTTTTCGTTCAGTTTTTTTTTATTTTCTAGTTCCTTGCATTCCTGCACTTCTTTCTCCTCTTGTGCTCATTTATTATTATTTATTATTATTTTTCTGTATGCAATTTTGACTTTAGGACCCTTTACCTTTTCCGCTCTTTTTCTTATGTTTATTACTTCTTTCGGTGCGAAAGTCTCTTCTTTTATTATAACTTCAAAACCTCATGTAATTTTGAGCTTGAATTTTGCACATTCACGTGTATACTATTGAGAGTGAAAATACCCCTGTTATTTTCTATTCGTTATGTACGATATTTTACGCCGTATAAAAAATTAGGTTTGTATCGGTATTACTGTTTTTTTTTATAACTAGTTTACATATATTAAAAAAACAGAAGTTTTGATAGGCTTCAAAAATCAAAAAATCAAAAATTAAATTTGAGCTTGAGCCAAATAATTATTTTTACAACTGAAATTTCTTATTTGAAGCATGCTATACATAAAGGAGTTAAACCTCATCAACACAAAAGCCATACAAAATGACTAGACAAATTAAAGACGTTCTAGAACTATTAGGTTATTACATATATATATATATATATATATATATATATATATATATATATATATATATATATATATATATATATGTATATATATATATGTGTGTATATATATATATATATATACACATATATATATATATATATATATATATATATATATATATACATTATCATGAAATATTAAAAGAAAACCACAATTTCTAATACTAAAGGATTGAAATACAAAAAATATTTTATTTCTTTTTAAGTTCTAGCAAAGCAAAGTTCTGCTGCAATATCTACACTTTTTAAAATCATTTGGACGACATTTAGAAACATGTTTCAATTGGAAAAATAGAATTGAAATAAATATTAATAAAAATATGTACATAATTTAAAAGAGTAGGTAGATTCTTAAATTATTGTAGTACCTTCATTAAAATTTAATGATACTCCAATAGTCATCAAGCCCTTTAAAATAATTACAAGGTTCAAAATGCCTCACTATAATGGACACAAATCTAAATAAATAACTATTTATTAAATAATATTATTGATAGGTGAAGATTTCTTTGTGATACATCTTGAAATCAGTAATAATAAAAGTAATTATATGAATTATATAACTGTTAGCTGTCGTTACATGTCTCAAATCATATTCAGCACAATTAATATTTTATTTTATTTACTCTAAAAGAAACTGCATACATTGAATTTATTTATGACCATAATTTCAAACTTTACAGGGCCATTATTAAACTTGCAATGGATCCATCGCACGTTACATAATTTATTTTAATTCAATTTATTTCCAATCCTAACCTTTCTGCAACTTGAATACCAGTAGATTAATAAGAATTATATGATAACGATAGATGTTTATAAAATTAATTTTTTGGTAGTCACATATTAGCTCCATCATGTACTATACCCTTGTTCAGATTCTGTATGCAATGACATTGAAATGATAAAAACATGTTTTTAATTTGAATTTCTGAAGAGTTTCAGTAGAATGGCAAGAGTTTTGTTTTTAAGTAAAGTAAATTTCATGTGACGTTTTTAAGCACAATTATTAAATCCAATAGATTTTTCAATTTTGATTTTCATTTTATATTTAATTATTATCGATTCAAAATATGTAAAATTAAAAATAAATGTGCCTTAATTGATATAAATTCTTTGTTTAATAAATCTTGCATATAAACAGTGACAATCTCATTTTTCTTAATTATTGATATAATTTGGTTTAATTCTATTCATATAGATAATTTTGTTAAATTAATTGTAAACATGTTTTTTTAATAATTCTGTTGTCTTTGAATTTAAAATAATATATCAATACATACTTTCCATTCTTTTCCAGGAAGGCCAGTGGCAACAAAGCGGTGAATTCTCCGGTGAAGAAAACCATAACAGACCAATATAAAGTAATTCCAATGCAAATATTTCTATACAATTTCATATTCTCTTCCTTGTGCATCCCGGTGTTTGATTGATCCCTAAATAATTCATTCAACCTTCCAACAATCATTTTAGATTCACCTTCATACATGTAAAAATATATTAGCCTTATGGTTCCACTAGTAAATATCCCTAAAACAGAAATATAATTTTAATAAAGTAAACTATAAATATATTATTACATTTCGCGTTTAGTAATAAAACAATACGTACCAGCGTTTAAAATATTGCTGGATATTTCAACAAAAACATAATCTTCTCTTAAATAAATATCCAATAGGCATAAACACGCTAATGATGATAAGCCCAAAATGCATATGAATCTCCAGAAGTATAATAAAAATTTTAAGACTATATGCGTCTCCTTCGGTACAGAATACATGGACATAAAATACAAGAAGAACACGTTCATTCCTAAATACCTCATTTCAAACAATTTAGAAATAGATCACTTGGTTGACTTGAACTTGTCCGTCTGATGAATATATTCTGGATATCAATTATATGAAGAAATGACGCGTATCAAACATTCAGGAGAGTAATTACAATTCCCATACAAATCACAAAGAAAAATGATTTAATTTGTGTTTCCAACTTAGTTGGAAAAGTTTATTTTAATTATACTGTTCTGTTTAGAATATAAAAATGTAATTGTGGGTTCCTACTAAACCTATTTAAACTGTTTAATTATATCCTAGTAATTGGGTTGTAAATAAATTAGGAGTGGAATGATATGATTTATAAATATTAAATGTCCGAATGTAGTAATTAAAGTAAATTATATTTGATGGAATTTTATGTTATAAATTTATTGATAAGTATGTCTAATTTTTATAGTGTTTTTGTTAAATTTAATTAGTGAAATTGCATCAAATGTTATTGAGTAATTACTATAATAAATTGAGCATAAATATCGAAAGAAAAATTTTACTTTCATAACTAAATTTAGAAACATTAATATGTACATCACTGTTAACATTGCTAAAATATTCTGCAAATAAATCAACATAATCATTACCTGAATCACATTCCTTATTATAATGGAATTGATTAGGAAACCCCTTAATATTTTTAGATTCGCTTACAAATGACAAGAAATGTATTGAATTATGTTTGATTCAATTTTCAGATTTAATAATGCAATCACGGCAGAAAGATTTACTAAATTAGAATATAATGAGAGTAATTTTGTAAATGTATCATATTCAATTAAATAACCACTAATTTTAAAATCAGTATGAGCATTCTTCTTTGCTTTTACTAATTGAATAAGCTCGTAATTGAACCAATTCTCCACTGCGGTCTCATTGGACTCCCGAGGATTGAACAAATATAATATTTAAAGCCATACCTTGATGATTTTTAATTTTATTGAACAAAACGAACATTTGTTGTTTGTAAATGTAGATAATTGCGTATAAGAGATCTCAATCTTCTGTAGTCGATTTTTTTATTCCACTGATTTAATTGTTAATTTCTTTTATTGCAGTTTTAACAAATCTTTCCATATTTTGTCAATGAACCAAGTATCAATAAGATGCCGTTTTGCCGATATCTTTTCTCACATTTAGGGGCAATTTCATAATTTCACAATTTAAGAAGGTCTTAAATTTCTATTTTCACAAGTTTCTCTTGATGCCAGTTTTGTACCAAAAATTTTCAACATTTGAAAAATAACGTGATAATCCTTTGTTGCAAGTCAGCACTATACGGCGGCTGCAATAGAACCTCCTATCCAAACTCTCGGAGTCAGGCTGATCATAAAATATATTGGCGTTGTTTTAATTAAACCCAATACTATTAGGCAATTGTCATGTCAACCTTCTCCTTCAATCGAGTTATTTGTTGAGAGTAAAAGTCTTAATTAAGTGTTTAACCCGATGGTAACAGCCCATGGTGAGTGATTTCTATTCAATTTCACCAAATGTAGCTATTGTTCTTATATCTGATCCATTTTTCATCACCAGTCGTCATCTGCATGAAAAATGGAACTACTACGTTGCATTGTTTCTTCTTTAGAACTTGTATCCCCCACTGATTCTGCTATATCTGCATCTTCTTGAGAACTTGTATCCTCCACTTTCTCCACTATTTCGGCTTCCTTGCTGTCCTTCACCTGTACTTGGTTTTCTGTAATGTTTTGCATTACTACTACCTTTCTACTTGTGGTTACAATGTTTCTGTTGGCATCGTACAATCTGTACCCATTTGTTGTTTCACTGTATCCTACTAATATCATTTGTACGGACTTATTTTCCCATTTGGTTCGTCTTTCTTTTTGGAATATGAAACATTACAGGGCTCCCAAAGATTCTGAAATCACTTACATCTGGTTTGTGACCAAGCCAAACTTCATAAGGAGTTTTTCCTTCTAAACCTGATACTATTGATCTGTTTCGCAAGTAAACTGCTGTATGTATAGCCTCAACCCAAAATTTGGTTTTTAGGTCTGCATCAAATAAGAATCACTTCGCCTTTTCTACAATAGTTCTATTCATTCGTTCCAAAAGACCATTTTGTTCAGGCGTATAGAGGTTTGTTTTCTGATGTACGATACCACTTCTTTTGAGTAATTTTTCCATTTCATTATTGCAAAACTCACCACCATTGTCTGATCTTATTTATTTTTAATTCTACAGTCTTTCTGGTTTTCCACCATTAATTGGAACTCTTTAAATTTGTTGATAAGTTCATCCTTTGTCTTCAGAAAATACACAAATGTCATATGATAGTAATCATCCTCAAACAACACAACCTCACTGTGAATAACTTCCAAGATTCTGTCTGCCCTTGTTCCTTTGTGTTTGAAGGCAGTCTCGCCTGTTTGCCTTCACAGCAAACTACACACTGTTTTTTCTGACTTTCTTTATATTGAATTCCCTTAACCACTTAACCACTCCACCTTGCAACCTTTTAAGATCTGCATAATTGATATGTCCATATCCGCGATGCCACACTTTTATTATTGTATTTTTTTTGTATGTATGTACTTTTTTATGCCATATTCTATTACAAAAGCATGTATAATAAAGACAAATATAATAATAATAATAAAATAGCTGAATATCATACAATAGAAAAGATTTATGCAAAGGGTTTTATAGAAAACTACTTCACCACAGAGAGAAATTAATTGCATGCCCGAAGAAATCTATTAGAAGATTTAATTATTCAAGTCAAAAAATCTTATATTTTCTTACACGATCGGAGATAAATTAACCAAGATCCATGGAATTTTTCTTAAAAAGTTAATCGAAAATCGCACGAAAAGCAAAGTTATGGTGAAATTTTTTTCCGACATTCCAATTTTAATTTTGTTAATACTATCCATGACATAATATCGAATCATTTTACTGACTAAGGAAATTTTAGAATCCTAAGGAATAAGTTACACGTAATTCAAATGCATGCCTATAATTGAAAAGTTACCTATCATTAAATAAAGAAGAGAAAGCAACTTGTAGAAAAATTTAAACTGTGATTCTATGCTGATCCATAATATACTTATTTTTTAATAGATTCGTTTATCTGTTTTTCATCGAAATGAATATAATTATTAAAAAATGCTTTTATGATATACAATATTTCTCAGAAATTGCTAGTATTTTTATATAGAAAGTCTGAATTTATGAATGATAAATAATATTATTTTCAATATTTAGTCAGCAGTCTGATTAGATAACTTGAACTTTCTGCACACAATAATACTTACCATAAATGACCTGATAGTGAAATATATGGGAATGTAAAAGGGACAAACATTTTGTGGTCAAAGCAAAATAAATTCTGTTTGCGCAGAAAAATCTCAAGTTCTATTATATTTGTCTCCATGTGCCTTAAAAGGCACAATCTTCAATTAAGGATACAAATTTTCTAGATAAAATAAGATATAGTCCATCTGTTGGATCTTCCGTACTACGTCACAAACTATCGCTTCAAAAAACGACGAAAGTTTTACAGTGCGTTCTTTTTCAAACGCATTTGGTTTACTTTAGACTGAATGTTTTTGTGTTGTTTCTCGAAGCGATATTTTGTGACGTAGGACGGAAGATCCAACGGATGGACTATAGATTACAAATAATCCAAAAATAATAATTCAAAAATATTAAACCATTTCGTAAATCTACAACAATGAGTACTCATCATTAGTTAATTTTCTACAACGAATTAAAGGACTCAAATACATTTTATCATCCAAAACTATATCGACTCTTTTAAATAAAATAAGTCAATTTTTATTTATATCACTCACTTTATTCTTTTCTTTGTGTCATTTTGCAAAAACATAAATAAAACACAAGCTGCTATTCTAAATTTTTTAAAACAAATATCTGCTTAGAACCTACGGACGTTTTTACACAGGAAAATTTACTTTGATGTATTAAATATACTCAGATACATCCTAAAATCCTTTCCATTTTACATACATGACTACATACCAAATACTAATAATAAACGTCTTTATTAAATTAAAAAATAGGCAAGTTCAGTCAGCATTATCTGTTACTGTTCTTCCACTTAACCTATTATAATTAGTCCAGTTGAGTATACAATGATATAACATGAGTATTTATAAATATATACAAAAAAAAACGTTTAGTCTTTGGTTCACATACCTTACCAACCTCAAAGCTCATCTTGGACAATTAATTTATTTGCATATCTGTATTTTGAATGCTGGTATTGTCGCATATTTCAGGTTTGAGGGGATTATGTTGTATAACTTATAAATGTTGTAAGTATAACTTCTAAAAAAGAAGGCAGTTTTATGTTTCGGAGGTGATATTAATTATCGAAACCTGACGTTTATATTATGAATGCCAATTCTAAAAATAATTCTTATGATATAGTGTGTAAGAGTGAAGTTGTCTTCGATTAGCCATATTAAAAAAATTATGTTCGGAACACTTTTCACTGATGTGATCATACTTTCTTATCCCAAAAATTAATCGTATACACGAATTTTGGACTCTTTGTATACGGTCTTTCGTCACATTGTCCAGGCAAGCGCTGTAGACGACATCAGACAAATTGAAGTGACTTAATACTAGCGTGTCACAAAGGGTGCGTTTAGTGTTTTTATTTAAACATTTTCTATTAGAGTATATAATTCTTAAACTGTTATAAGCTCGCTTAATACATTGACTGATATGATTTTTAAAACGCAAATTACAGTCTAGGATTAATTATAGGTTCCGTACTGATTCTACAATTGGTATAGAGATGTTATCGAGTTGAATATTTAATGACTGTCTAGCATCAGACAGAAGTTTCTTAGGGCCGAATAAAATGACAGATGTTTTACTTGGATTTATTATTAAAGAGTGTTTTTTGGATATCATAGAAAGATTAGAATGGTCGTTGTTTATATTACGATCATGGCTACATGATCAAGCTACTGTAGGAAAATGAATATATAATTTGTGTATCATCAGCATATTGAACGCAGGAGCAAAAGTTAAGAGTAGAGAAAATAAAAGATGAGTAAATAGAAAATAAAAGAGGACCTAAAATTGAACCCTGAGGCACACCCGCAATAACATTTAGTTGTCTGGATGTAATTCGATTTATTCTAACCTGCTGCTGACGATCAAAAATAAAACTGCTGACTAGGTCTAATGAATTTGGATCAAGGCCGATATATTTTAACTTTGCTAATAAGAGAGCGCGATTGAGAGTATCAAATGCCTTACTGTAATCAAACTATTATTCTTCAATCAATCAAACTACTATTCTTTTTTATATAAAAAGTAATACTTCCTAAATGTGTAAAAATTAGGAATTATAATTCGTATCCCAAACCCAATCACTCATTAAAAAAATGTTTCTCTGATTTCTAAACACAGTTTCCAAACATCAAGTTTGTTTTCTTCTCCAACGACCAATACCTGTGCTACTCATCATTCTAACTTTACATACACAAACTATTCACTTAAAAGGTAGAGCTTCCGCAGATTTACTTTTCGATGACCAAACAGCTTTTGACTCTGTTTTGAATCAACGGTTCCACTGTACAACAAATTTTTGTTTTATTTATTTGCCAGAACTTAGCTGGTTTCAAATATGTATTTAATTTTTTTGTATAACCCTCCATATTTTAAGATAACTTAAAGAAAAGTCGACATAATGCATTTTATTACAATTTTAAAATATTATAGTGAATACAATGTATGTGGGTTTCATAATGTTTTTATCGTTTGGGCTTATAACTTGTCTCAGAAGTCTTCTGTATTATAGACCAGCAGTAATCTCCGAGAATACTAAGATTCCATCATTCTTGATATCGAATTTCCACCCTTAATACAAGCTGATGGAAACTCTATCTGGGCGTGTGTTAACGACACCCAAATTAGGTGGAAAAAAAATAGATGGAAATGTAAAACGTGAATCATGTAACACCCCAAATTTTTATATGCCCTTAACATATTTTTTTAGAATAGTTATATAGTTTACAGTATTTTTTGTATCACTTAAATCATATACCACGCCGTTTTTTTTCTTTCAGTTGAGATTCTCAACCAATATTGCATCTTGCATTATACGTCTTATTTGGGGGATGAATATTTTTTTTTTATTCTGGATTTTTTTGTACATAAATACTTGATACTAATAAGCCAGATTTTTCAGGAAATTATTTTATTATAAAGTTTTCTCAAGTAATGTATGAGTTAAGTGTTAAAATATTATGAGAATATTCATGAATATTCAAATGCGATAATTTTTTTTTATTTATAAATTTTGTCGTAAAATTTTGCCTACAGTTAACTTATACATTTGCTAAGAAAGGTACATCGATTTTGTCCCCTAACATTAAGGTACTTTTTTATAATAAAATATTTTCTTAACACTGTACCTAAAAATCAAATAATTTTGAACGCTATCGTATAAGTAATTACTTAAAAAAAATAGTTGTTGGGCAATTTCAAATATGTTTTCATGATAAGGACACTTTAATAGACAATAATTCCAAATATCTTCTGCAATTACTGTCAATATACTGTCTTAATTGCACATGCTCCTACTTAATTAAAGGCCATTCAATCCATGAAGAGCTTATTGACTCTTATTAATTTTGGTTGGCAAAATTCAACCCCTTAAATTACATCTCCCAATTCTTTATTATTGCACCAGTAATTCTCCTTATAAAGTCTTAATTTCTCAAACTATTATTCTAACTTATTTCCCGGTAAGTACATAGATAAAAAATAATTTTAATATAGATATCGCAAAATCAAAGGTAAAATAACTTCTGCGTGGAATTTCAAAAACTTAACGTTTAAAAATAGCTGGACTATACAAAATAATTTGACGCTCATTACTTGAGTGACCCATATCCCAATTACAGTAACTCAACCATTCACAACATTTAAGTAAGCGTCCCTTCGTACATTAACAGAACATCATCATCTTGATCCTTTACATAATCCTTTAATTCAGCTCCTCTTCATACTACTTTAGTTATTCCCATCGAAGAACTTCATCGATACCTAACCGAAAAATTTGTCATAAATCCTTTGAACTTTCACATCTACTCATTAACAACTGACGTAATATGACTGAAAAAACAGAACGCCCAGCGATTTGGATTTGGTAAATCTCGACGTTTCGGCCATCATTCGCCATCTTCAGGAGTTTTAAGTTATGAAGTTTAACTGATTTTTGATTGCGGTATTTATATGATATTTTGTTTTGCTCGGCTTCTTGTGATTGGTCCTTTTCTGTCTGGGGCATCATTACGGCGGATTAGTGATTGTCTATTCCTCGGAACTGTATTTTGGGGATTAGTGTTGCTAACGGGTGGATTAGGTGGCTTTGTCGGGTTGATCTTAATCGTAGGCTTTCAGGTAGGTGGTAATCTGGCGCCGTCATCCCTTTTATTAAAATTAAGTGGATTCTTTTCGATTTCTATTGCCTCTCTAATGATCCTTTCGCGGTAATTGTTAATCGGGGCTATTAAGATCGTGTTATTGAAATCTATTATATGGTCCGTAGCTGCATATGTTGGAAAATTGAGGAGTTTGTATCATGTTTTTTTTTACTGCTAATATATGTTCTTCTTTTCTGGTACTGACTTTACGATTTGTTTGACCTATATAGAATTTATTGTAGTCTGTACAAGGAATGCTGTAAATACCCTGGTTTTCGAGTGGGATTTTGTCTTTCGGGCTTCTGAGTAGGTTTCTTGAATTTTCATAGTACATTCCCAATTTTGTCTGTAGTTCCTTTTATATATGGCAGTCTGTTTTTTGGGTTTTTCACGTGGTGGATCAATTAGTTGATGGTTGGTACTTTAAAATTGTTTTGTTTGAGAGCGGTTTGGAGGGTGTTCATTTCATTATTTATGTTCTGCTTGTCGGTGAGTCTGATTGATCTTGTGATCAGAGTTTTTGCTACAGAGTGAATCTGGGTGATGGGTGGTGATGGATTTCGCATTCAGGTATCTGTTTGTATGTGTCTTTTTCCTATAGACCGTATGTCCTAGGTGGCCATCCTTTATTTTGATTAATTGTATGTTCAGAAAAGAGAGCTTTTCTTCTTTTTCAATTTCCATTGTAAATTGTATTTGGGTGGATGTTGTTGAGGTGATTTAAGAATTCATCAATTGCGTCTCTTGCATGACGCCATATCACGAAGGTGTCATCCACGTACCGGAGCCAAAGTTTGGGTTTTTGGTGTTGGGAGGCCAGAGCTTTTAATTCGAAGTCTTCCATGAAAAGGTTGGTTATAATTGGCGATAATTGAGACTTCGTCTGTTTGCTTGTATTTTTGATCGTTGAATGAAAAGTATGTTGTTAATAGGCAGTTGCTAGCTAGGTCCATGATATCAGCTGGTGGGTTGTATTTGTGTTTGATTATTCCTAGTGCTTCTTTTATCAGCACTTGTGTAAAGATATATATATATATATATATATATATATATATATATATATATATATATATATATATATTCCTACTAGAATCGATATCGGATAGGGTAGGGAAGTGTGTAAAAATACGGGCGAACTAACTTATTATTATTATAAAATACGTGTATTTTTCTTTTAAAATTTAATTAATTGCTGTATTTGAATAGTTAAACGTTAGTGTTTCTTGGAATTAGGATTTCCTTGTCATTAAGTATTTAGATCTTTAAGAAGAATACTTTTTATATCATCAGGATACATTAAGAACAAACCCCTTAATATTCAGATAAGGATTGAAATTGAAGATATATTCTGTCCACTTCTGAAAGTTTCATATCCGTCTCATATCCATAGATGGGGATGTAAATTTATTAGGAGTAATGTCTACATCAAAAACTTAATTTCAGTTAATATATGTGAAAATGTTTTAAACGAAGCAACTTATATAGTACATTTACAATTAGTATACAAGGCATAATCTTTACATCTGCCTCAATTAAGGTTAATATTTTGATGAGGATTGAATTTTTTTGGGCTGATACTAAAACATTCTGTTTACATCTAATACTTAAGTTCTATATATCTATAAGTACGCCTTAAGGTGGATTTTAAGATGTAAATTAAAATTTTGCAAACAAAGCAATTACGTAATATCTGCGCCTAAAACCTTTGCCCCGTATCCCTCCACAACATCTAGCATCACTACTTCCTATTCCGTAAAAAGCATGCTATTCAGTACTATTCAGATAAGTATTCTAGGTAGTACTATAATTCTTTTCGTGTTTTCAAACCCTGAAAATAGTACTTTAAAATGAGGATAAATATTTACTCATTGAAATTCTCTCCGATTCCAAAAGTTTTTAGAATTTTACAGATGTTTAGAAAATTATATAAATATATCTAGAAGCTATAAAATATTTATTTCAAACCTTAACATGATAATGTAAAATTACTAATCAAGGCAAGATAAAATCTAATAGCTTGTAAAATTAAGCTCTGCTCCGTAATTACCTCTTACAATTTACGAGTCATCTAAATTCATTACTAATATGTTAGAAGAAGTAATAATTAAAGAGTAATTTTTTTATAGCAATTCTTCCACCAAAATGGATTTAAACCACCTTGCTTTGTTCACACTCTAGTTACAATCTTCTTAATATATCTTTTCAGAGATTATAAGGTTAAGTCACTAAAATCTTTAATACAGTCACAAAATTTTCGCAAGAACTTTTCTGTCAATACCTCTTTTAATATTTGCAAATCTTAAAAAAAAATCTTTATGTTCTAGACTTCTTAAATATTAAATAAATTTCCTCTTGTTAATTCAATGAATTTATAGACCCAGATCAATCCATTGCTATTTTGTGGCATTGAACTGGAGTTGCGGGTTTATCATAGCTCAGTGGCTAGAGCGTTCGCCTGGAAAGCGAAAGGTCGTGGGTTCATTTCCCGCCTACAGACAAATAATATTTTCTCTAGTAAGTTAATTTGCATACCTATGGCATCGTATAATATTTCAATAAGTAAAAATGTTATTTAAGAAATATGATTTTGTTCATAAATAAATTTAATACTTCACATATTTGATAAATAACTATACAATAAATTAAAAATATTGGTTTATTATAAAAACTATAAATATCCTAACTTAATATAATAAGGATTGACAACACAAAACACAATATTTCTGCGTTCACTTCCACTGCTCTTGATATGTTCAGGTTTGAAGCACAGCCATTTTGTTCGTGTCGCTGATTGGAGTTTTCTTCATCTAGTGAGAAATGTTGTGTGTTTTGTCTAATTGTTTTTCGTAAGTACTTGGGATGTTTATTTTTGAGTAAGATAGTTTCTTTTACCTAAAAATAATTAAAATACTCATTAATAAAAAAATTAAAAAGTGTATAAAATAACTGAACACAAGTAAGTACAAAAGATCCCGGATGTTAAGAAGATACGTCCTCCCTCAACATCACAAAAAAGAAAGGATTTGAGTGGGAGGCTATGTTTAATTGTAGATTCCATCTGTGTTTATTTAGTCCAAAATTTAATGAATATTTTATTTTAATAAATATTTATATGTTATTTGTATTGTACGTAATACGAGAGAGTGACGAAATCTATATACAATTCTGGGCAGAATATCTCTGAGGTTATATAAAATTCAAGAAATTTGTTCTTATAAAAGACGATGTTACCTAGTTTATTAATTTCAGAATGAATATTATGTGTAAACTTTAAATCAAGGTTTAGACTAGGGATATAAGTTATAGAGACGAAATATTATTAAAATATATTAAACAGAAATAAACGTACGAGGGTAAAGAAATGAATATTTAATTCTAAAGATGGAAATTGAAAGTTTAGAAAGGTGTTCTTATAAAATACGATATTGCACAGTTTAATTATTTCCAGATGAATATTAGCTATAAACATTAGGCTAGAGATTAAGGATTATATAGATGAAACTTCTTCATAAAAAGCTCGAGACAAAAATAATTTTTAACAAAAATACGTATAGATGAGATAGATTATCATGTATGTTACTTTATATCAGATAGACAGTTCGATTATGACTTTATATGTGCTCCATTTTAGTACTTTACCTTAAAATTTGAATTATGGCAATCAACTGGAGAATTCGTAATGTAATAGTGCAGCTAGTAGGCTTTGAAATCCTGCGTTATAATCAATTGTGACTTCATTGTATAAGTATTCTTCTCTATCATCCTCGTAATAATCATTTGGGCCTGGACCACTAACCAGGGCTCCATAAAGGATTTGAGGATTCGCTTTTGGAGATTTGAAGTCATCCCAATCACATGGGGCCGGAAGATCCTTACATGAACTGAAAATATTATTATTATTAGTATTAGAATTAGTATTAGTATTAGAATAATCAATTTTCTAAATGAATTTTAATATGGGTTGACAGAGAAACAATAATTTAATTGTTAATTGACAGTTCTCTAATTTCCGGCGGTTCGTCTACTCAATTAGGAAAATTAGTGCAACGTTTAGATAATAGATGACATTAATGGTATCTTTATTCTTAATGGAGAACTGGGGGCTTATAAACTCCACAGTAACATTCCGTTCCTGTATCTTTCCCCCACTCTTAGTGATCAATTCGCTTGGGACCAGACTAGAGAAGACCTTTTGGTCCTGGACTAGTCATAGAACAGTGATCGCGGAGGAAAGGTTTTAGTTTACTATAAGGATGTCCATGCAGGATTTCCTCTCCTCTTACAAAAAAAAGTTCTTGTACCTTCAAATGCGCTGCACTGAGGAGACCCAAATAGGTCTAAATTTGAATGAATCTGTTGTTGATCGGTTAACAGTACTTTAGTATAGAATTAACTATTTAACAAACCAACATTAGCTATTTCTACGCTCTTTAGATGTATTTCAATTATTATTACCTAGCTGCGTGATGTGGCCTCTTTGGATAATTCGTACCAAGTCCTACCACATAACTAAACCCCGTAGAGCCGAGAATGTAGTTCATCTGTTCCTTAGCAAAATCAATGTACTCGCTATTGTGAGGATCTTCTAAATCTGCCGCCTGAATTTTGAAACACAACCTTTGAGTTAATTATAATTATTGCAATCGGCCATTTTACCTCCTCACCTGCATGCAAATCAGCGCGATGTTCGCAGCATGGGCTAAAGTACCGAACTTGTTTATGTACACCAAGCCCTTGCCGGTCCTAGTCTGATTTCTAATAGAATAGTTGCAGAAGTCGGTCACGGCCTCTTTGTACTCCGAACCATATTCTTGAGCTAAAAGTAACTATAACAGATATATGAACGTTCTGTTTGTAAGTAGTTATTTTTGTAAGTAAAATTAATGAGTTAAAAATTAAAGAATTAATAAGTAAGTCTTAATTAACTTAAAATATTCATGGGAAAAACAACATTGCTTTACTTCAAATGTGCATTACCTGAACTCCTGCATTTTTACTGTTATATAAGAACGATTTCGGCCTCTTCCCTAAATTATGTTTTTTGTACAGCTTTTTTGCCAAAGTGCCGTATTTAGTATACATTGTCGCTTTGTATAACCATATTGCAGCCCATCCAAGTTCATCTGTGTAGTCTTCGTTTCTGCAAAAAGTACATACGTTATGATTTATTTATGAATCATATGAAACAAACAATGTATAAGAAAAACAAAAAACTGGTTAAAACATAGGTATATTAGTAATTTGGTTACGTACAAATAAATTTTATCTAAATTTAGACTAATGAACCATTGTTTACATAATGTCTTTGTTGACAGTTTCTTATGATTTGCGATGATGATACACCCAACTAGCAATCGAATCGAATAGCAACGCTCAGATAACAATACTATATGGTACCTTCATGGTACCTAGAGAGCTAAAAACTTTAAAATAAAACATGTTCCTTGTTATTTTGCTTGAATTTTATGAAACTATGACTATGGACTATGCTCCAAAATAGCTATGTCCTGGACTAGCCATAACAGCAATCGCGGAGATGCGGTGTTAGTCGGTAGAAGTCCGACACTACCCTATTATAAGGATATCCATGGTAAAAAAATGTTTTCCTGTCTTTCACTGTGTTACGCTGATGACATCCAAAATAGATCAAAACCGATCTTTAGCTGTTGTAGACAAAGAACAATAATGCAATGTTGAACAACATATTACTTACCATGACACTAATAGCAATTAAATACAAACCAGATACATAACTGCATGTGCGTATAATTGGCATTGAGCAACTACGATGAAAAAATATATTATATTAGCATTACATGACGCGGTGGCATTTTTTGTTCATTTAAATTCTAGTACGTGTTTAAACCTTCAGCATGGTTTAATTAAATCAGTGGGTTTATCATATTAACTACATATGTAAAATGATCTGGTAACAATAATTTACTTCAAAGAAAATAATTTCCGTTATTTTCAAACATTAATTTTAATTATTTGATTTTGAAACATAAAATTGTCATTGAGATCAATTAATGAGTGTCCGGGCAATTGTTATACAGGCTGTAACATTACAGCGGTTACTAACTTTTATATAAAATAGAGTACATCTAGGAAATAGCTAACGTTGATCGGAAATTGCTGGTATGCGCGATAGATGTCACTACGTAAACCGAAGCAGCAATATGCAACAATAATATGCTTGAATCTTTCACAAGATTAAAATAAAATGCTTGTTGGAATATATAAGTTATGTACATAGTTAGGAAGCACTAACTTCATTTTAATTAAGGTAGGGTTTAAGTTTTAAGTCTGTACTTAATTAATACTTACTCGTGATAAAGTTTGCTCGATGGATAAGTCTCAAGGAAAAGTCCAGGATATTTGTTTGCAAATTCGAAAAGTTCTTCGCTATGATTCAGTAGCATCTTTGAATACCCACGGTTTATTTTTGAAAATACCATACTACTAGCAGCCAATGCTGCTGCTGCTTCGGCTGCTACATCGGACCCTAGAAAAATTCAAACTTGTAATTTAAGATAGGAAAAATGTATTTCTAATTAGAAAAGAATTAAAGGTTCTAATGACATCTCTAATAAATGCCAATTATTACTTCGTTAGTTTGATTCAATTTTTTTTGAAGATTGCTTATGGGGGTAAAAATAGTACACAAATGATTTTAGTAGCAACAAATAATAATATTTCAAAATCATGTAATAAAATTTCCAAACCTAAATACATAATTCTATAACATTCTAGTTAACTAATAATTACATTTAGAAATCATTTATTAATTTTCAAGATTTTAATACACTAATAAAACCGGCCAATCGCAATATAATATACATTATATATATTTTTTGTGTCATTGGTTAGAAGTACGAATCTAATTAAGATGTATAGGTCAGAATCAATAACATTTTTCTCTTACCTCGATTCTTCTTATCAATTTTATAAGGTAACCTGGTCATATTCAAGCCTTCAGGTCTCCCCCAATATTTATGATCAACAGGAAAATCACCAACTTGCGCATAAAACTCATCCGGAGCAACGTGACATTTAAGGATATAATCTGTGCCCCATTTGATAGCTTCCGCAGTAGCGTTGTACTGTCCAATTTTGGTGTAAACCTCTTCATAGGCGACCATACTCCAAGACAGCATAGTAATGGCGTAGTTTATAGATAAACCAAATTTGACAAAATCTGCAGCTATATAAAGAAATAATTACAATCAATGGCAAATATATTACATTGCAATATAATTGTGATATAGAATAAAAAGCTGTAAAGTTTAGTATTAAAATATTTTATTACCATCGTAATATCCTCCAGTCAGATCTTCTCCATTAAAGCCTTTGTCTTCTAATGCGGAATCACCTCTCCATTGAATTCGGTTATTTTCTGGCAATTTACCAGATCTTTGGGCTTCGTAGAAAAGGAGGGATAGTTTTAAGGCTTCTTTATAATTTTGGACATTTTGTGCTGGATAAGCCAAAGACCGTGATAGAAAGAAACAGCTTACCAGGTATATAAACATCTTTAACTGAAAAAGAAATCATCATATTTATTTTATATTAATAATTCATCATATATAATTGAAGTTAATAAAATTATACTTTACTTCTGATAGCTATTTTTGGTAATGTAAATCAGATGGTCTACAGTGCTCAAATATTTTCTGAGCTTTAGTGTGGATAAATAATTAATTAATTGTATCAATCAACATCGATGGTTATGCGGATTTTTACTCTATCTATTGGTGTAATTTAGATGAGTATAAACTAATTAGTTCTATAGTATTTTGAATATAAAGAAACCCTACCGAATAAACCTCATAGCACACGAGGCCAATGCTCTTTCATGTGTGTTGGTTTTGTTTACTTTATTAGCGTCCAGTGCCGATTTTAACGGCGGGATTCACTTTTTTTTACCCTTCCGTAGCCTTTCTGACAGTGTTCAGTCACTCTGAAGGGCCCCTGAGTGTAAAAAGTGTCTTTTTGTTTATCCCTATTTCATAACATTTTGAATTTATTATTATGTCTAATAAACAGGATAATAACAAAACTAGGCCTGTGGTGTCGGATCAGTTGTGCATAGGTACATGCGGTAAAATAGTTGCTAACAAAACCACTTGTCATAAATGTAGTAAATACTTTCACCCTTCATGCTTGGTTAACAACTCTTGTGATAGCGGTCATTATAATGATCTTATGTCTATAGTCAAGGATTTGCAGAAATCAATTGAAATGTGATCGATTGTGTTGTGAAAATGCTGAAATTAAATTAATTATAACGGAAATGACAAATTCAAAACGCGGAAACATAAAGTTGAATTCGACCATTGACCAATTATTAAAGAAAATATATGATTTGGAAGTAAAGTTGAATAACTCGCGAGCAAAGTCCAATAGTAATAATGGAACAACTGCTAGTGTATCAGCTCTAACATCGGATATCATTATAAATAAAATGAACGATCTTCCAGAATATTCAATATAATACTGTACAATGTTATGGAATCCTTTTCGACTGATATCGTGCAATGTATTAAGCATGATAGGGCTGTTACGAATGAGATTTCGACTGCCGATAAATTCGTTAGATTATGTAGTAAGAAGAACACCCCTCGCCAGCTGAAAGTTAATTTTAAGGAGCAATAAACCGTCTCCCATATTTTGAAGACTATCGGTCCTACCATTTATAATTGTTCCAAGCAGAGGTGATAGCACAAGAGAAATAGCAAGACAACACACCAAAAGTAGGTCAATTGCTATATGCTCTGACAGCCAGGCGCTACTAAGACAACTAAGCTCCACACAGGTCGAATCTAAGGTAGTGTGGGATTGTATATGTGCTCTTAATGAACTTG
The DNA here is from genome assembly GCA_963969525.1 of Ontholestes murinus. NCBI lineage: Eukaryota > Metazoa > Arthropoda > Insecta > Coleoptera > Staphylinidae > Ontholestes > Ontholestes murinus. Next base: position 25,401,145 of record OZ018396.1, read on the forward strand.
GCAGTCACAAAAAAGTAACAATCACAAGGGTCCCAGGACACGGACGACATCCGGGAAATGACAAAACAGACGAACTGGCCAAATAAAGCTTGTCAAAAGCAGTAATTGGCCTGGAACCTTCCTGCGGAATCTCCAAAACCGCAGTCAAACAATCCATAACAAAATGGGTAAAGACACAGATCCAAACTTAGTGGACGAACTCTCCAGGACAAAGACAGGCGAGACAGTTCCTTAAGAAACAATCATCAAAACTCACGACCGAACTTCTGAACCAAGACAGGAAAATGGTCAAAACAATAGTAGATCTGATGACAGGACACTGCAAGCTCAACAAACATTTGAGCAAAATAGGCCCAGTGGAAGAAGCACAATGCAGATTCTGTCTAGAGAAAGAAGAGGACTTGTTCCACATCCTATGCCATTGTGAGGGCCTAGCGGTGACCTACACCTAAGCCCCTCTGGCAGGGCTAATAGGATTAATCAAAGAGGCAAAGCTAGAGCTGGATAAATAGGGATCCACAATAGATCTGAGAAGGTCGCGGTGGAATAGGCGATGGTGCCAACCATATACCATCTACATCTACCATTAATAAATCTACTCAATTAAAAGTAAGACCAGATCTTACTGCCATGCAACGCGACCACATAAAGTTGTTGTATAATGAGTTGGATGATAGGAAGAATAACCGCGAACATGATTTGATAATTAAATATTTTAATAATTTACCATTGATTAGGTATTAGGTAGGTATTATTTATTTTATCCAAGATGCTAACAAAAGTATTCCAATATTATACATAATAATTCTTTACAAAAATTTCGATCGCACTTGAAATGGTTTGAATTCACAAAAAAATGTGTTCTTCCATTCTCACCCTCTATTCGTCTAGCAAAAGTTCTGTTCCACGAAGACTTTCTTGCTGAATATTTATCACATGATTTGCCAAATATGGCCTTTTTTGTCCCAAAAAAGGATTATGATTTGACACTACAAGAAGATGTTTTCTCAGGCCAATAATAGACTGAGAACTAAAATTAACGATCGTATGATTTCTGTAATTATGATATTGTAATTGTTTTTGAAACATGGCTTAACTCTAATTTTAATGATAATAAATTTCGCACAACTTATTTTAATTGAACAAAAGCCTGTTGAACAGGGCTTTGCTTTGCTTAGGGTTGGCTTTTATAAATTAATATTGGGTGAGGTTTACATTCCTCCTAACTCTTCATTTGATAAATACCCTCACACTCAAACAATTGAGTTTTTATTTGATACATATACGGACTCATTTTTTTAATCTTTCGTGATTACAATCTTCCACAGCTTCAGTGGTCATTGGACAACTGCAAGGATAATTGTGAAATAAGTACTGGAAATAATTTATCAGCTAACAATTTAATTGAAACATTTAGTTACATTAACATGTCTTAAATCAATACTATAGCGAAAGGTAGAGGAACTTTTTAGACGTATGTTTTACCTCTTTAACTTATGTTGATATTCAATACATAGGCTTCTGATTTACTGTGGAATAATTGTATTCATCACTATGGTTATGAATTCTACATGAAAATTGAATCTGCAACAAATAATTTACATTTGATTTTATAAATGCTCATTATCTGGGTATTAATTATATTTTTGGTTTAGTTAACTGGGATATTATATTCAATGATACGGATATTGATAGTATGACTAATCGCTTTTATAATATATTGTATGATGTAATCAATTGCAATGTTTAAACAAGTTAAATCAACAACATATTCAAAATGGTTTAACAATACCTTGATATCATTAGTAAACAAAAAAATAGCTCATGTTAATTACAAGAGTAGCAACAGCTTAGATGACTATATTATTTTTCAGCAAACTTCGTGATAAATGTTCAATTTGAAGCAAAACATTGTATTATTCTTTTTGTCAGCGAATACAGGGTGGTATACCTACATATCCTAGCGATGTTTGGAAATTTATAAATGATACCATAGGCAGAAGTGGTATTCCTTCATCTATATCCTTCAAGGACAAAATATATGTTAAAGGCAGTGATATTTTAAATGCTTTTGGCCAATACTTATCTGAAGTTTATGCAATTGCAGCTAATAATGATCTGTTCCAATTTAGAGCACCTAAATCTGTTATTTCCGAAGAGTTACAAATATCATTGGATGTTGTTTACAACACGCTTCAATCTCTTAACAAGACTTTTACTTGTGGGCCTGTTGGTATACCTGGCGATTTCCTATTTTCCAGGTGTGTCTGAACTGCCAAAACCTTTACATACTTTATTTTCTACTTGTATTACATTAGGTTGTATTCCAAGTGTTTGGAAATTGAGTTTTATCGCCTTAATTTTTAAAACTGGGGATAGGGAATGTGTCGAAAACTATCGTGGGGTTGTCATACAATCAGCCATCCCTAAATTTTTTGACGATTTGGTAACCAGACAAATAATCTATAAGACCAAATACTTATTCAACACTCAACAACACGGGTTTGTGAAGGGTAAATCTACTACAACCAACTTATTGGAATGTCAAGATTATCTTAATGATTCTTCCCAAAAATATGTACAATTAGATGTCATTTACACCGATTTTGCAAAGGCGTTTACTCTATATTGGTATCAAAGTTATATTCCTATGGATTTCACGATTTGACTGTGAAGTTGATTAAAATTCATATTGGGAGAAGTAATATACTTATCATGTTCCATTTGTTTATTATCAGGTAACTAACACGTGTTTTGGTCCTTCCCATCATTCTCAAAGTTAAAACTCATGGTCTGAAAGGACCGAAGCACGTGTCAGTTACCTGATAATAAACAAATGGAACGTAACAATTTTGAAATTCTGAATTTGAAAAATAGAACCATACATATATTACAAAAACTAATTAACTAAAATTTGAAGCATAAAATTTGAAGGCGGAGTTTATGATTTGTCGTGTTGTTCCACTCGACTTATTACAGTTGGCAGCTGGTAATGCTAGTCATCAAGTATCTCTGGCTACTGAGGTAATATTTTGGTAATTTCTGCCATATTTAGGACCAATTTTTGTAGACTCTTTTTTATATGTGATGTCAGTGTGACATTTATTATTAACTATTAATATAATAAGTTATGGCTTCAAGTGATTATTTATTTAAAAACACGATTAGTGGAGTAGGACAATTTTATGAGACATGCGAAAATATCTATAGATAAAACATGACCAAAAAAGATAATTTCAACAATTAAGTTAAGTTAATATTGATAATGCCGATGAAGAAGAAGAGGTTCTATTTTAAGGACGACCAATGTTTTCCAAAAATTGTTTATTCGATGTAATGAAACTTTCTGCTATATAGGTGATAAATAAAACACTTCGGTTTTGAGAATTTACACAATTTAATGTCGATGCACTGCGAGAATTGTTTCGCCACACACTGACTTCATTTGGCAGATGATAAATATCATATCAATAATAGGTTGTTGAAAAAATTCACTTGGTTTGTTTCACTTAATTTTTAATTTTATATTCAACTGGTTTAGACACTGGGCCATTATCAAGAATAATGTACAAACATAATTTTTACATATGTATTTATATATAGGTGTCAGGTCTTGAAGTGTTCAAATGATGCAATCCTGGCTTCTTCTCGTGACGTGGAATCGACACAATCGAATTCAATTGGGTGTAATACTCTGGTAGTATGAAACAAACCAAGTGAATTTTTTCAACAACCTATTATTAACAAAATGTTTCACCAAGTGAAAAATGAGAAACAAATACAATAAATATCACGTCATATCAAAACGGAATTGTTTTATTTATCACCTATATAATGGATTTTCACCAAGTAAAAGCCTCATCAATCCAATACTTTCTGCTATATAAGCTCCGAATCCCAAGAGATCAAAAATATTCTTTGTCAAAATTTCAGTCTTAGAGGTTGTTGTTTGTAATGTTCATTTTTTTGGATCTGATAACAAGGTTATGAACAAATTAAGTTTATCAACGCCTCCTGTTAAGATGTTGTAGTCCCTAATAACTTCTGACTGAGCTATATATAAATACTCTTTTTGTTACTTTTCCTACTATGTCAGCATTTCTGGCACCTGTAAAATTCAAGGCCATTACTACGCACGGTATATTGACATACCATTTGATCATTATTATTCGATCCTTGCTAATCATTTCTTCATACAGACTTTTGCTTTTGTTGTGCATGAAGCGTAGATACATCTATTCCGAAAATATTGCAACAAATTGTAGTTACTAAAGTAGTTGTCAAAGTATAAATGGAAATCCGGTGAAGAAATGCGTAGAATAAGCATGGAAAGAATCTTTCTAACAACCCTGAAAACCTCAGAATGTCTAGAAGTCGAACCGTAATAGATAACGAAGTCATATAGTTTACTTTAAAGTTAGTACTTCTTTACATTGAGACTATCTTTGTTCATCAACACACAAATCTGCCTCGAGCCGAAGAGAGCTTCATGTAGGGTGTCAAATAGGGGTCTGATTTTCTAAATTCTATCGTTGCCTGCGGAAGGAAAAAGGTGACAATAAAATGCACGTTTTATCATAATTGGAAATTTTTGTTTTGCGGCATGCCGCTGAAACTGTCAAACAAGGTTGCTAATAGCAATGTATCCCTGGATAGTGGCAATTCTTCATCTGAAATGAATTGAGCTTGGTACATTCAATCATGCAGTGTTCTCTGGTGAAATATTTATCAAAAAATACCATGGACTTTCCAATTCCTTGTTTATTAGTCACTATTTTTTATGTCTCTTCTGTGTATTATTAAATTTAAGGGGATAAATAGGTCACAGGTTTGCTTTTCATTTCTAGATACACTTGTTCAGTTTCTTTTCGCCGACTTACTCTTCGAGATTGATACTCAGTAATTACAACTTACATTTCTTCTACAAATTAGCGACCTTCAGCTGAATTAAAAGCCTATTTTTTACTTGGGCATTTACTTCAGAGTTGATAGGTACCTTTGGAACTGTTTTGGAATTTTTGTCCGCTACTTCACTGCCAGAATCGTCTTTCCAACGACCGGAATCATCATCATCATCTATTTTAAGGTCGGAATTATCGTTTTTTGACAACTATTCTGAGCCATCTTTGAGAGACAATTGAATACGACGGTTTTTTCCAAAATTCTGCCATTCTTATCGATAGTTGATGGGTGTTGAATCATGCATAAGATGAAAGTACGTATTCTTTTCTATTAGAATCTAAGGTGGAATGTACCCATCAAAATTCACGGGTCGACAAGTCGACATATTTCACAAGGTGGTATTTTTTGAGTTTTAAAGAAGCCGGTATCAGACATTTTCAGATGGCTTTGTTATAATCATTTGTGCCACTTAATTAGAAAAATATCTATTTCTCGATCCTTAATATGGTTCATTTTGATTTGTCACCAGTCACGCATCTACTTTAATTAAGAGTTTGTAGCGCCACTTTCTGCATCTATTACGTGTGAACTAAAATTGAGATTCACTTCAATTATTGCCCAAAAATATTTATTGTTCGACCAGTCTTCTTTCTTTCTGTTTTCTTCTGGATAGACAAGACGCATTGGTTTTATTAATTAAAACTTCCAAGCCCAGATTGTCTAATCACCTCTTTAATCCCACAAATTCTTGTTATAATTAATAAATCATCTGTAAATCTAACTAATGTCACACTCTCAGGTAAATTCATACTAAAAATTCCATCATAGCTTATATGTCATAGCAATGGTCCTTGTGACACGCCACATGACAGTTTATACTTTTATAATTTTCGCTCCATGCTCTCACAAACTAAAACTCTGTCTCTCTCCGTATTAGCTTTTGTAAGTCCTAAAATAATAAAATAATAATAATAATATATTTTATTTAATAATTATTTGGATTTTTTTCTAATTAATCCTCTTAAAATCAGTGGTCATGGGAGGGAATTAAATACTTTGGTCACATCAATTCTTGTTTTCTTCCTTTTATAGGACCAGAGTTTGCTTCATTGCAAAAATTCCTTACTTCTATGATAGCATCCATAATACAGTAGTAGTGATAGTGTTTTGGCTATCGACCTGACATTTGTGCGTGTGTGTAAATGAGCTTGTTACTTTAAAGGATCGTCCCCGTCACTCCAAAGCACAATTGTATCCCAATGGTTAATGGTAGCGGTCACCTGACCAACTGTTGATCCGAACTAACGTTGATGCACTCTCGCTAACGCCAGTTCAGCATCAATAGAATTCGTCACCACCGGCGTGTATCTATAGTACATTTGCCCGAAATAAATCCAAAAGAATGTATGATAACCTTGATAGTAATGTATGTCAGGTAAAAATATTTTATACATCCTAATTATTAAGTATACTTGTAGAAAAATTATCCGACTAGCTTATATTTTAGAATATGTACCTTTCAAATTTAAAACATATTTATATTTTTACATCTTTTAATAAGTAAAAACAGCAAATTTTTAAAATATCAAGAGCAAATTCAATTTTTTTACAAACACAGAGTATAATATTTATGTGTCCATAATTCGCAATAAACAGTCCTTGGCGGTACCAACATCGCAAACAATAAATCTTCTCATGCGACATGCAAATCGATCGAAATGAAGCATGCCAAGACGTGATTCTTTTGTTTTCCACGCTTAAGTATTCAAGTCGCGCGCATCTTTTTCACCTAAGCATCTCGAGGTACCGCGTTGCCGCTTTTCCACGGTCGGCAGACAATTTGTCTGTTGAGGCTTGGTCTAGTGTTCGATGGGTTGGCGGGGAACACAAGTCAAGGTGATCTCAATGCACCTCGATTACGTTAAAAAAGAAGATGAAAAAAATCGACGGTAAAAACTGGTCGTTTTATGCTTGAACAGGAAGCGATTTCGTAAGGTTTTGCAAGTGAATAAAATAAGGCCGATGGCCTTTAAACATCGTTGCAAAATGTCACCTCTACATGTGCGAGAGTGTATTAGAAAATTTAGATATCGTTAGTCACCTATGACCTTAAAATATTGTGTGTTGACTTTCGATTTGAATTTGTGTTTGATTATAAATAGGCCAAAGACCAAACCACTTTCGGTTATTTTTTATTAGAAAATTAAATTAAATTCTACTGGACTGAAATTTTTATAAATATCGATTCCTTGTTATACTGATTTATAATCCACCAATTTGATTTTAATGAACGTAGGAAATATAACTGTCTTCAGATATTGTTTTAGCCTTAGGCTAAATTTACGAACGTTTGTCCATAAATCTTCATTAGATATTTACATCACGAATAAACCTCTCAAATTATACCCGTGCTTCATGCAAATTAGCAAATCTTTACGGTGAAAAAATTAGAACCATAAGTCCTTAGGCTATCGGGTATTTCCAGTTAAGATAGTATTTTCTGGAAAGAAAACATCTATATATTTGGTAACCCTATAATTATACCAAATAAATCATGCTTTTGTTTTAGGTCTCCTCGATATTTTAAAAGAAGTGTGTAAATGTTTTTTTATTGTAAAATCACCGAAATATACTGAAAAAATTATTTTTGTTGTTTTTGACAACTACCATTTAGTCACATAAATTATTTACACGTTATATTTGTAATGAAAGACGCGCACACTAACATTTATGGATCTGGACGATGAATTCTATAGAAAAATCCATCGCCTGAATGAGATTTGAACCCACAGACCCGGCGCCCGAGAGCTAAATAATGTCAAAATGACATAAACCATCAGAAAATAGTCTCATACAAATAGAGCATACAGAAGCCAGTAATAGCTGAATTTTGCCTAAATGGCTAAAATATACTTCTGATGAGGATTACATCATCCAGTGAGTGGAAGAACACTACGTGAACTCCGCCCACATATTCCCTGCTCTAAATTGTTAAGTAATTTATAAACCACTTATATATGATTTTTTTTAAGTGAACATAACATGTAAAGTAAAATCAATGAATCAATAAATCTTTCATCTATAATCATCAAACAAAAAAGTAATTGGAAAATATATTATCAATATTGCTCATTCTTGTCTAAAAACCATTTATTAACTTTATTAATTTTAAGTTAATATTTGTACGACTAAAAAATAACAGTAACCATATTGACATCATCCATGTATAAAATAACACTTAAACAGTATTGCTATTTATAATTCTTAAATATTTCCACTAATTATAAAACGAAACATTATATTACTTCAAGGTGAGAACCATCTACTTATAGTAAATATCAAAATAGTATTTAACCATTACATAACTTTAGTACTTAACTATTTAATTTATAGTCGTAAGTAAAAATTAATAGGTAATACCATCGTAAAATATGAATATTTATAAAATTATATACCATACTCATATTATCACAATTAGACACATAAGCAGTTTGTTTATTCGCAAAATATGCCACCACCTCATAATCCTCATCCAGGACAAATTCATAATTTCTAGCCCTTATGAGACAATCTCTTCTTACCACAACAAACGATAAACGGCCGCGATCCAAGAAAATTTCTTGCGGAATGGAAGATGATTTCGGAGGCCTAGATTTCACGGATGAACTGAAGCATCGACACGCACTGAGCAGGGATGACGAGGAAGGCAAAAAAATATGAGGCATATTTTATTAATGACGTCACTTGGGATCAGGCGAAGTCACTTTTTATAAAATCCATTAACCCCGCCGTAATTGTAAACGATGAGCTCATAGAATTGAGATCAAAACGCAAAGGAGATGCTACACCTGGTGCTTTCATCCTCAGGAAGCAAAATTTGTTTAACCGACCCATGGCATCAGTAAGTGAGGAGTTGAAAACAACTAATCTGTGGCGTTTAGCTTCACCCAACTTTCAACAAGCGCTTAATTTCAAACCAACCACGATAGCAGACTTTTTGGACCAAGCTGCCGTACTATCCACGTCATATTTGGATACAATTAGTTATTTTGTAATTCCTGTGAGAATGGTCGTCATTGACCGAAACACGTGTCAGGAAACTGCATATTACAATATGAAACTAAACAAGTGTTTTAATTTGAAATTACCTGATATTACAATTCCCATCGTTCCTTTCACCCTGGCAACGGAGAAACGTTTAAATCCACAACAGCAACAACAACACAAGAAAAAACCGTCGAAATATCAAGCCTCTTAGAAAAATCAACGGGTTGATAAGATACAACATTTTGCAAAACCCAAGGAACACCAGAAAGATTCCCAACGCATATCATAAGCAAAAATCGAAACATCTGCACCTGCCACCATTCTGTGATAAATGCATGGAGAAAGGGAACCATTAGTACTCGGATTGCACTATGCCTCAGGGAAACGACAAACAGCGGCAAGAACTAAACAACTTAAACAGCTCACCTGTGACGATCAACAGGGAACTATAACACGAATGGATTCCGGCACCTCCATCACGATGGTTAAGCCAAGCACCCGCACCAAATCGGAGACAACAGTAGGCGCTTTTACCTCAGCATCAGCGACAATGTCCCTCCCCAAAGAAAGCAGGGTGTCAACACGACCCGACACCTCAATCAGGATGCTGGAAAGACATCACACGTTAGAGCGGAACTTGCAAGAAGCCGAATACTTGTTTATCTACCATCGCAAGATCTCAAGGCTACACAATGCACACTTTATCGCCGCTTGAGAATAGACTCAACGCGAATGTCAACCTCTTATAACTCGTTCTCCTACCACTAATCGTCGGCGAACGAATATTATCGTGTTTACTTTGGCCAGCCAAAATTTTATTCAGCCCGAATTATCACATTGCACCCGATGATTAAGCTAAGATCAAATTAGCGGATGAAAGTTTGACTCCGGAGGTTACAGGTTTAAGTAACCTTTACTTCAAATTAGGAGATAAAAATTTCTCAGAAGACATCTTTATTATGCCCGGACTACGATACGGAGCAATCCGAGGAATCGGATTTTTCATCAAAAACGACGCGGTGATAGACTGCAGCAAACGCTATATCCATCTCGGTACAGGACTTCGACAAGCCAGGAAGATAACGTTACACACCCAGACCATGATTTCCAAGGAGCCACAGAAGTTCAGTTCAAGGAATTAATACAAAGATTCGTACGCATCTTTAAGACAAAAGTCCAGTTCGCTCACCAAATCCGTATAATTATTATAGTCCAGCTATTTATGATATGAGTAGTTGTTCCCTGAAATTTTGAATATGTGTAATGTAATGTGTTTTTATTGTATCTCGATTATTATTATTGGTTGCCATGGTTTTTGCTGCAATATGTCAATTTGACTTTCATAGCTTCAAAATATCAAGAGGAATTTTATGATCATCTGGGATATTGTTTGGCTCAACAAGTAGATGTTTTCGAACATTTAATAAGATGAAGATTGTAGTTATTTGTTATTCGAACGTCAGAATTGTGTTTGTAAAAATAGCAATATTAAAATATCGTGTAAACATGTTTCATTTTGGTTGCCTATTTTATTACAAATTAGAAATTACTGATCATTTTCTGTAGGTCAGTCCATTAAAATATGTGACTACCGTGGTAACTAACTATCAAGTAATAAATTTAATTTCCCGTATTCAAAATTTCAGGTGACAACGTGTATATTGGTTATTATGTTATCTATACATGTAACGCAATTTTGAGTACTTCTGGTTGGTTTTAAAATAGATACTCTGTAGTCATATGTATTTATCAAATTTTGAAGGCTTCATTATTTGAACTTTTACTCATTGTATCACCTATTATGACAAATTAAAGTCTTTGTCTGAAAACAGTACTCAACAATAGGTCAAAATTTTCAAAAATATATTAATATTTGAGTTTGGTAGTCGATAAAACGATATAATACGAGTAATATAAATATAATCATTGATAAAAACGTCCGCACCCGTACATTCAATAAAAAAATTTACAGCTACTTTGTTAATGTCTACTATTGTATCCTCTAATATTGTAAGATAATAGTTCTTCAAATTTCCAAAGTTCAGATATTGCAAGCACATAACATATACATAAGTATACTTCCAAGATATGTTATCGGACCAGCCCTGTGGAACATCATGTACGACAACGTCCTCAGGCTGTCACTTCCGGAGGGGACGATACTAGTGAGTTTCGCGGACGATCTTCCCCTGGTTGCCCCAGCCAAAACAGAGGGGGAGATGATGAGCAAGATGAGCAAGGTCAACTATGCGCTTGTCTTCATACAAAAATGGATGGATGATCACCACCTACAGTTGGCGCCGCACAGGTCCGAGACGGTAATTTTTACCTGCAGGAAGAAGATGGAGGAAACATGGTTCCGACTGGGATCACAAACGATAGTCCCGCAGAGGAGTCTCAAGTGCCTGGGAGTCGTTCTATTGTCATCAGTGCTAGGGCAGAAGATGTGATTCGCAGACTTAGCTGGCCCATGCCCAACGTGAGAGGGTCAGGGCAGCCCAAGCGAAGGTTGCTCTGGTCGGCGGCGCGCTCCATACTTCTGTATGCCGAGATCTGGGCTAGAGACCTCAGTATAGTAAGACCGGACTAGGCTCTTGGCAATACAGAGAAAGGCGGCCCTGCGCATCGGATGCATGTACAGAACGACCTCCACTGAAGCAGCCCTCGGGATCGCTGGGTAGATTGAATTGACCTCCTAGCCAAGGAGAGGGATAAAACATATCGAGACAGGAGGATGAATCCGCTGGTCCCAAAGCGAGCAAGGTCACTATGCACGAGTGGCAGAGAAGATGGTCAACCGCAGCGCAGGGTAGATGGACGGTCACCCTAATTCCTAACGTGCTTCCCTGGCACGACAGGTGGTGGGGTGAGGTGGGGTATCACCTAGCCCAAATCCCGACGGGACATGGATGCTTCAGAACCTACTTTAATCGGATGGGGAGAGCGAGCGACAATAAATGCCTCTACTGCGATTCCGAGGATACTGTGGAGCACACCGTGTTCCGGTGCAGGCATTGGGGACACCTCAGGAGTGCAGTTAGGAGAGAGTTGGAGGTGGAGATCGAGCCCGGAAATTAGGGGGAATTGCTTCTGAAATCCCAGGAGAACTGGCGGATCTTGGAGAGGTTCGTGGTCCAGCTAGTGAGCTCCAAGGAGAGAGAGAGGAGCGCGAAGATGTGTCCGATTAAAAAATCGTCCAAGTGTCTAATGTTTAAATGTAGTTACATGTAAAATTTTTAAAACTGAGTTATTGTGAGTTTATTATGTAGAGTAATATATAATATCCTATGCCACTATGAGGGTCTAGCAAGGATTAGATATCAAAAGCTAGGCACTACAAACCCAAGCGCGGAGACTTATACCCAAGCCCCTCTGGCAGGGCTAATAGGACTAATCAAAGAGGCAAAGCTAGAGCTGGTCATCTGAGATAAACAGGGATCCACAATAGACCTGGAAAGGTCGCGGTGGAATAGGCGCTGGTGCCACCCATACAACATCTAATCTAATCTAATATATAAAGATCGTTTTTTTTTTTACTTTTACCTCAATGAACAAAAGGGACGTCGGGCAAAGAATGCCTCCTCGGTGATACCACCCTCGTTCCGGTTTCCTTCGACTAGTTTAAATTTGGTCTCTTTATTTTCGTTGGGAGTTTAAAAATTCAATTTTAAATTAAATTTATAGATTTAATATTTCCAGTAATGGATTGTTTATTTGCATTTTTTATGTTTTCTTGCAGAACACTTGGGGATTCCGCGATTTTTTCAATATTGTCTTCTTGTGAAATAAATTGTACAGTTGGAGATTCCATTAATTTCCTGTCGTTGTTTTTGCTGCACCATCGTTTTTTCGATTGTTTTTGAATATCTAGGAAGACACTTACTTTACATGGTTAATACATTAGAATATTAATTAATATGTTTATTTGTTTGTCTTCTCTTCCCTTTCTTGTATCTTATCACCGTCCACATTTCAGTTTTTAGTCGCCTGCTGCTTTTCCTTGTTTTACTTCACCAAAAGCTTTATTCAACCCTCTCTTCATGAAATCATGAAATCACTCCCTTTAGAATTACATCTCCTATCCTACATGGTATTCCATTTTTTTCTACAGTTTTTAGTCTTTTACACTCCTATCCGTCTCATTCATTTTAATGTTTTTAGAATATTCTACATTTCTGCTTCACTTCTACACATATTTGATTCTTCAGTCGTTCTCTCCAGCGCCTGTATTGTATTTCTTACACATCTACTGAGTCGTGTAATTAGTTGAGTGGAAGAAAAGGTAATTTAATATTTATGTATGTATTTTTGAGATATTTTTTAATAGATCCTGTAAAGTAAGTAAGCTACACTAAACTATACTTATTTCTAGCTGTCGTCATAAGCTGCTTTTCTCACTTCACTGTTTGCATGTCGATATTTTGCATCAAACTGGATACACAATTTTCCATGTTATTCTTCATTCATTTTTACGCATACTACTATGTATAATATTATTTAACTCATCCCACTGAACTTTCTCTAAAGGGTTCTTCATATCCCTAATGGATTTACACCACTCTTCCACATATCACATACTTGTTTTTACTTCACTTCCTTATCTTTAATAATTTGTATCTCTACCATCAGCCGCAAATGGCCCGATCGTATTACTTCTTTCACTTTAATTCTTCTTTCTTTGAAAAGCGTCTGTTAACTATGTAATCAATCAATGTAGATTCTTGTGGCCCAGTATATGTTTCCTTACTTTTCCAATCCTCTTATGTGCATCTATTTAATATCTCCCATACCACTTCCATTACCCACTAGAGATCTTCCTGTAATTACTATACCGTCAATGTTAATGTCTCCCCCCGATTCCTCTAATCGGATCAAAAGCCACCTTTCTCTTTCGATGGATGTATAATCTATTTTCTTTTTTACTACATTCCAGTTTTTATTATTCTTCTTCGTTTTCTAAAGCGTTAGCCTTCTACTATCTCTACTAGAGTCGCAGCTGGGATGATAAGCTCCAGCTTTCATACCATCGTACGGGTGGGCTTCCAGGAAGTTTGTTATATCTTGGGGGACCATCCCTTGAGATCTTCGACAATCTGCTGTCATCCATCCGCTCAACATGATCCATCCATTGGGGACGACTGTTTCTGGACCATCTTATAATATGTCTTCGTTTCTTTTATGGTCTCTGAAAGTGTATCCCGCTGGGGATCTTAATGTTCTCATCTCAGCTATTGAGTAAGTTTTATTCTTACAATTTATTTTTTCGTATTTCGTAAAGGGACTAATTTTGTGTCGTTTTTAGACATAAAACATTTTAAAGGCCTTCCCCTAGTTTCTAAGTATTCACACAGAATCTTTTGCATACGGATAAGTCTCTAAATTTCAGTTGTTTCTGCGTGTTTTCCATGTTTGCAAAGTTTTATCTCGAGTTTAGGGGATTTATCTTTCTTACTCTAAATAGTTTATCGTTTGTAGAGGAATCCCCGATTTTTATGAACTTGGTTTATACTAAATTAAAGCAAGGCAAGGGATTGTCTTTTGGTTTAGTCTCTATTAAAAGTGCAACGAAAAGTTAGGCGTGTTTTCCATTTGTGGCGTTTTCCACTTGTGATTTTATTACTTTTTGGTGAGTGGATGCTTATGAAACGGAAATTATTAGACTACAGGCACTTTACGATGAAGTCCAATCCCGGAAATTTCTGAAACATCTGACTCCGAAGACAAAGGTTGCCGAGACATAATTAGCGAACAAGATACAGATACAGAGCAAGAAGAACTAGATGAAGATAGAAACCAATCAGATACTTCTAGTACAACCTCCACATTTCTGTATTTTTATGGAGGAGATGTAACCACGTGGAAAAGCATACCCAAGACCAATGAGTTCAAACAAGGTAGCAAAATGTCATTGCCCAATTGCCTGGTGTTCGTGCATGTGCATGAAACGCAATCACGCCAATTCAGTGTTTGATGCTATTTTTGAAGAAATTTTGGACACAGTTGTCGAATATACCAACATTTATATACAAAAAATAGCAACAAAATACAACGTTATACTTACTTATAAATTGGATATGAAGGCTTATATCGGTTTGCTTTATTTTCAGCATGGGAGGCGGAAAAAAATAAACGAATTTTGGTCGAAGGAAGGCTTAGGGTTTCAATTATTTCTAGCTAGCTTATCTCCGCGAAAATTTATGTTTCTCATTAAGTGTATACGTTTCGACAATACCGATACAAGGGATGAGCCAAAGAAGTTAGATAAACTTGCTGCCGTTAGAGACATATTTGAAAAATTCCATGAACAGTGTAAAAAATATTATGTTGTGAGTAAATATGGGACTCTAGATAAAATGTTGTTAGGATTTCGAGGAAGATGTGACTTTCGTATCTTCTTCTTAGGGTGCTGTTAGCTACCATTATGGCAATTTTCACTCTAGATGCAGCAGCTCTAAATAGTTCGGTAGATTTTCAAAAGTCAAGATGGATACATCTGGACCTTTTACCGTCTATTTTTTCTTGCATGATAAATTGTAAAATAGAGTATCTTTCCCTCGCATGATATGTCCAAAATATTCTAATTTTCATTTCTTGATGGTCAGAACAAGCTCTTTTTCTTTTTGGACTCGGTGCATAACTTCCTCATTTATTATATGGTCTGTCCATGATATTTTTAGTATGCGCCGATAGACCCTCAACTCAAATGTCTCTATCTTTTTGGTATTATTTTTCTTAAACGTCCCCGCCTCCATTCCATATAAAAAATTTAAAAAATGTAGCATCTCACCATGCGTATTCTTAGCTGTAGATTTAGGTTTCGTATCTACATTCCAAATAAACGCAACAAATATAGGATCTTTCTACAGTGCATGCAAAAACATTTTACATGTCGCATTTGGATCAATTTGACGGTCCCTTTCAAATAGATAATTCTGTAACAGCTGTCATTCTAAGAATGAAGAACAACATCTTAGGAACTGGAAGAAATGTTACCATGGATCGATAGTTTACTAAGTCTTTTGTTTCATAATCACCGCCTAACTGTAGTTGGCACAATACAATCAACGAAGTCAAAGAATGTATTACTTGTATTGTTAATGCACTACTATGATAAAATAGGGGAAAATACTGGTGATAATAAAATAAATAGAGTTAGTAACATTCTACAATTCCATAAAAAGCGGTGTTGATGTAGTCGACAGGATAGTTACATCTTATAATGTCGTTCGAAACACAAGAAGATAACCATTGTTTTTTTTTTTGCGGCATGTTCAACGTAGGAGCAATCAATAATAAATAATCATAATAAATAAAACGAACAATCCAGATGGAGAATTTTCAAAAAGCAGACGACTGTTTTTGGAAAATTTGGCCAAAGACTTAGTGATAGAAAATATGAAACTAGTGAGTATACCAAATATACCACGGAATATAAGGCCATCAGCGGCTAAATTCTCTGGTGTCTCAGTCCAGAAGAGCCCCGAGCGACGACTGCTCGAAGAAGGTGCAAGGATCGAAAATCGAGATATTCTTGCAAGTTTTGTGGATCATAAAAGTGATCCAGAACATTTATGTTTAAAAAAAAAGTTTTGTGGTTTTTGTATTTGTTTGGAACACACAAAACCATGCTGCGCCGACTGTGCCAAAAAAAAATTGATTAACGAGATTTTCCATTCAATATTTTGTGTGTCTAATTTATGTACATTCATTTTATATTTTTTTACACTTATTGAGCCATATACTTTACAAATACTTGTATGTTGTTGTTATTAATTTTTCCATTATTTCAATTTTTAATTTCTTTTGAAAACTTGCATTACATGTAACTTTTTTTAATAAATGGGAACTCCCAAGTTATTGTGTTTTTCACAACTATGTTTACTCTTAGCAGTGCAAAATAGACCCGGTTAACAAATGCATACCTAAAACTGGTCATATTATTGTGTTATTAGGGAAAAATAATAAAACACAGGTTGGGTCTGAATAGCTTTTGTAATTAATGTAATTAAAATTAATTAAAATGAAAGTGTCATTATTGCTAGTGTATCATTATATCATGTTTAGTTGTTAATATTAAGTTGGTATATAAGTTGCATGGAGTGTGTAAATATATTTAATAAATCATAATTGATTTCAATGATTTGTTCTAGTCTTATTTGGATTTAAAACAAATTGTTTTTAATTTGTAATATATAAACAGTTTTGTCTTTTGTACTAAAGTAGTAGAAAACCTTATCCTTTGTTATCGATACATTTTTATTTAAATTAATATCCCTAATTAAATTTAGCAATATTGGCAATATCAACGAATGTAAGGGTGATAATTTATGTAATGATAGTGAGTTTAATTAAGGGTTAATATTTAATTTAAGTTTATAGTTAAGTATTTTAAATTCAATTCGATTGATTTTATTGATGATTGTAAGATCTAAAAAATTGCTTTCATTTTATAGATAATTTTTATGTATATAATATTGCATAATAAAATAATTTAAAAACCTAAAATTTAAGAAACGTAAAATATACATTTTAATATTTAATTTAAGTTTATAATTAAGTATTTTAAATTCAATTCGATTGATTTTATTGATGATTGTAAGATCTAAAAAATTGCTTTCATTTTATAGACAATTTTTATGTACTTAATATTGCATAATAAAATAATTTAAAAACCTAAAATTTAAGAAACGTAAAATATAAAAACATAGAATCTAATATTAGTTTACATTTAGGTAATCATAACTATTGAGTAATTATATTTAATTAACTAATGTTTAATCGTTTATTTTCGATTTATGTATTTTTCGATTAAATGCGTATTTTGAGGGCAGAAAGACCCAAACCCTCCCAAAACGCACAGACTAACCCATATTGTTTATCACTTGTATATGTTTCTTCAAAATGTATGTATATTATGATTGATATTAATCTCTCTATATATTTTGACTATTATTATTAATGATCATATTAATTATGATTATGGCCTTGTAATCAAAGTTCAATGTTACGTTTTGAAATAATTATAACATTTTTTATTTCGATAATTATATAAGTTAACCGGAGACGGAATAAAAAAAAACTGGTACCATTTATTCTATGCAATAGAAATATATGTGGGAAGTCCCGGCCGTTAGTTAAAAATATAACGAAGTAAATATAAAAAAGAAAGTCACATTTAAATCCGGATATTTTGCTTGCTGATACCGTAATTATGCATTAACTACTCGAAAACGACAACGAGTTTATTTGAATTTATTATAAATAATTAATATAGAACAAAAGTACGGTGTCTTTGAGAAGTAATTAACGAAATTTCACAATATTAAAATAAAAATTAGTATGAAATATATAAACCTGCATAATTTGTACACAAAAATTGTAATTTACTTAAGTAGCTGGATTACAGTTATGTTTTGTATAATATGAAATTGATAATATAGAAAAATCCGAAATTGGACAATAAGAAATAAAAGCCAAAATATATATTATAAGCATGATAAAAAATTAAACGAAATAAACTGTAGTTTTAGGTGTCCTCCACCAATTACAGACACTTGTAGTAAAGCAGAAACGCCACTTGCGACCGTTACTACTTGGTAATCGATACTTACACTGAATTCAATGATACACTGTTTTAAATAATTATTGTAAATGATATAGTAAATTTTTTATTTCAGTGTAAGTCTGAATATGATTCTGAATAAATAAATCGCATAAAATATAGAATATTTGTTTGGGGAAATTTAGTTAATAAACTTCAAGAAGCATCTAAAATTAATTAGCTATGTAACAAACGCAGGATGTATACCACGTAACATGTTAGAATACTTAAGATAACTGAATAAATTTAACTTATGTCATCAACAAATGACTATAGCAATAAACGGAAGAAAATTAACAAATATTATAAACATAAAATAAGACTTCAATACCCCTAATGAATAATAAAAGAGAGGAATTTGGAAAAATACTGAATTTAAAAAAATGTATTATGTACATTTTTTTTTTAATTAACTAATTTATTTTATATCAAGATCATATAATGCCTTTCATGGTGTTATATAACCACTACCAAGAATAACTATTAATATTAAAATTATTTCACTTAAATAGAACGTAAAATATTTTCAAAATAAAATAAAACAAAGTTATTCGTTTTATTTTATTTTGAATCATAAAATGTATCACGAAGTAAAAGCCTCTACAATTACTTATGTAAAATATTTTATTTGTCAAGTATTTTATTTAGTTTTTAAACATATTATTAGTGGTTAAATTTTAAAATTATATCCTAGTTTGTATTTTAACTTTTAATTTGCTTTATTTGTATTAATACAGAGCTATTGTTTTTTATTTCAAATTGCAAATCGTTGTATTCACACTTTTTTTACTTAGGCTGTTATAGCCATTTAGCCACGACAGGTATATAAATTTACTTAAACCTAAAAAAAGATTAGACTGGGATAGATATAGTAGTTAACGTTTAGAGATTCCAAATTATCTTTAATATTTTAAATTAAATGATGCGCAATAGAAAATATTATAAAGGGGGAAGAAATATAGAGTTTATAATTGATCAACATGTACTTGTTATAGATTTGTTAAACCAAAATGATTAGGGTTAAATGTGTCTAGAGTAAAATGCGGAAATGTAACTGGTGAACTGCCCACCCCTCTAATAATTGGATTCTCACTACTTTGTCCAATACCACCTGTGTAATACATTTCCTCCAGATAAATTAAGTTTAGAATTGGATGAATTCAGAACAGTCATCTTAGACATGTCTACAGTTCTTCCGGGCGTTGTCATCATCTTGTTTGTTCCTCCTGATATCGTCAAATTTTCAAAAACTTTAATCTGTTTTGTTTGTTTATTCCACCTTGGAGTAAATTAGAAAGTGTGCTTCCATGATATAAACTACGTCCTGGCGGTATTCCCATTGCTTGTAGCTTTGCTGAACCTGGTGGTGACTTTGGTGTAGTGGTGTTTGTGAAACTTTTGATAGAAGTTGTTTTTTTACTACCCTCCCCACACACCACGGTTTCAAGTGTCAGTAGTCATACTGCCCTCGTTTTGACTGACCGGCAGTGGCGGTGAAGGGACACTATTGGTACCACAGGAGATGGAGTAGTGAGACTGTCTTGGGAAGCGGTACCTTGTTGCAATGCGTGCCACTTTGCCTCAATCTTCGATTTTGACTTTGATCCTGGAGGTCTACCAAAAACTGGTGATATTGTTTGACCTGGTCTGCTGATCCTTGGGGTCGGTGACGGTGGTTCACTGTCTAGTGAACTTCCATTTGAATTGTTCCTCTTCCTTTCTATTTTCGGTCTCTTCATAATGTCGATAGGAATAAGTGCAGGGGATTGTTTATCTAATTTAGCTTCGACTTTACCTTTAATTGAGTATGGTAACACTCGTGCTTTAAAAAATTTAGGCTTAGCATCTACTTTTAATTTCAATTTTATTTTGAATCTATTAAATGTTCTTAGATTATCGTTAAATACGTTTGGATATTTATTTATTAAGTATCCTTTTATATCCGGTCGTTCCCTTAAACTATTTATTTCTGAAAATCCTAAATTAAATATTTCTAAGAAATTTCTCCCGAGTAATAGTGGGCCACCATTTTTAATTATATGAATTTCTAATGGCCTTGATTTCCCGTTAAATGTAATACGTACTGTTATTTTCCCGAAAGGAATAATTGTACCACCCGTATAGTTTATTAAATTTAAATAACTTTATAGATAATATAATATAACTTCGAAATCTCAACAAAACTTTTATTTAATTTGTATAGGAAAACCACAATGTTGATTCTTGTAATTAATTTCTTTTCATTTTATCTATCCAATCTTCCACAAACCAGCCACTTATCAATAATTCATAGAACATTGTTAATTCCACTTTTTAGGAACAAACATTAAGTATAATATAGAAATTAAATATCAAAACAAGAATACAATCATAGATCTTATCGTACGACTATTAAACTACAACACAAACGATACAATGATTAAAGGAACTAATTTCATACTAAATTATATTTAAAAAAATCAATTCACTAAATTGAAATAAAACAACACAGTTATTATCGAACACTGGAACATGTTTCGCCACACAGTGGGTGAACACTGAAGTTAATGTGGAACCCTCCCAACTGTGTTGTTTTATTTCAATGTGTTATAGAGTTTCATCATGTATCCGTCTCGCCAATTCAATTCATTAAATAAGTAAACATTTATTAAATTGCAATAATATGATTAACCCATGGTAAAAATAGGGTATCTGATATAAAAGTGTTAAAAAATATAATTCTTAACCTGACGAGTATGATGTACAGGAAATTTAATACAAAGTGTATATAAAATAGAGGAATTTAGTAAAGTAACTGTAGCGCCATTGAGCTCTAGCAATTTTAATATGTGAAATAAACTCTTATGATTAAATTTATATACCTTAAAAATGTATAAAGCGCGAAATAGTGCTATGTTTTACTGGTTTACTTTAGAAAAGGGAAAAACGTAAAGCAAGCCCATAAAAAGTTATGTGCTGTGTACTGTAAAGATTGATTGACAGAACACCAGTGCCAGAATTAGTTTCAGGAAGGCTAGTTGAAGCCGAAAACGATAAAATAAAGGTATTAATCGTAGCAAACCGCCGTTAGATGACTAGAGAGGTCGCAGAAATATTAAACATTTCTTAAACGATCTTGGAAAGGTATTTAAATAAGCTGGGATATATTACTAAACTCAATAAATGGGGTCGGCGTGAACTTACACAAATTCATTTAACAAACCGCATAAACGCCTGTGACAAGCTCTTAAAAAACAATGAAAATGATTGAAGTAGTGTAAATTAATGACTTTAGATAGCACCATAAAGAATATTCCAGGGAAGGGGGTTGAGCAGGCGATGAGTAAGTTCTACCTTGACCAATCCAGCGGTCTCCGTATGTTACTTTTAAAAACTCATGAGAAACCACAATAAAATGCTCTAGTGCACCTTTTTGCATAAATCACATTGGATTTCTTGTTGCCAATTTGTTCTAAAAAGATGCGTCGCCAGTAAGTCAATTAGCCAAATAATCTGTATCTCATGTGGATTCTTTTCAGCCAATATGAAATTTCCTTATTCGACCTCTTGAAAAATTGCTTTATCGGCAAGAAGACAAAATAGAATACGTGAAGTAAAATTAGCAGAAAGATGTGCTTCAACGCGTATGGTTACAACAAAAAGTCTCTAAGATGTTTTCAAATAATTCCAGTACTTAAATTCAAAATATTTGCATTTTTTTCGAGTAAAAATGCCAGGATCTTCCTCTACCGTGTCGAACATATTGTCTTATATTTCTGCCGTTCTTATTGTCATCGGCCTTTCTGGTCATCCACTTAATTTCAATTTCCCTGTTTAATGAAGAGGTTGATGAATACTTTGGAAGCTTTTTCTATCAGGAACATAACGATCAGGAAATCGTTCAATGAACAACCGCCTAGCTTGAAATAATTTTCCATCAACTAGTTCATAAATGAGATTTTTGTCAATCATCTCGGCATTCATATAAAGCGATTCATTAAAAAGAACTTCACTTAAAGATAATAAAGAAAATAATAAAAAGAAGATAAACGTCAATCAGTTTCAACAAATTTAACAGATATCTATTTATTATTCACGAGACGTATTCAAATGAAATCGACATTTAAACTTTTCGATATCTGCAATTGCCAGCTGTTACTAGATAAAAAGCTTTCGTAATAAAAATGGTTTTGTCGAAAATTTTGTTAACTCTTCAAAACAAACCGGGATTTCAAAATTCACCAAAGGATGACATATTTTTAGAATAGCCGAAAGAATAATCTCTTGAGTTATATTTAATAAACATCCTATATAATAATACATAGTGGTAGTGATTTTAACCGAAATAATAGAATTAAATTCCTAATTAAATCATGTCTCATTTATAAGGTTTAAGTGTGAGGTGCAGACTGTATATTATAGACTTAAGAATCAATTTGGAATTAGTGCTTTATAAAGACCAAACTAAACTAAATTGGATCTCATCAGCGTGGAGCAGTTGGAGAGAGGAATTTAAATAATGTATTATGCACTGTCACATTAAAGATCACTACCCAATTATGCTCATAGTAGACTATCAAAAGAAAACCTATTCTAATAATATAAATAATACTAAATTCTTAACAAATATTGATTAAAAACCATTAGACTACCTTCTTATAAAATGAACGTCGACATTTTAAATTTCAAAGACCCACTAAAATCGACAGACTTAGTTTTGACAAAATATGCAATTAAATCGATTAATCAAAAATAATTAATTAATTACTAGTCAAAATTTTAAAATTAAACCAAAGACAATAGAAGGTTTAATCATATCCAATTAAAATAGAGACCGAATGAAGAAAATATTGAACAAATATTTTGCGCCAGATTTGGATACAAGATATGCAACATTTTGAAAGTCGTTAAAAAAATTATTGAAAAATGTGGAAAAACACAAATTTAAGACAATAAAAAAAGTATAAAAAACTTTCTAAACCAATTACAAACTCAGCAAATGAAAACACTATTTAAAAGAATAATGTTAATTTAATAAATGATAATAAAGTCGCATTAAATGAATTGTTTCAGCGCTGCAGATATATGAACTCTGATATTTTCAGCTGTTTTATCAACTGTTAGAAGGCGTTTGATAAAATACCGCATGAAAAAATAATTGAGGTCTTTAAAAATACAGGGATGAATGAGAAAAATCTTAGGATGGTCCAGAACCTATACTGGAATCAGTCAGCTACTATCAAGATGAATGCGAAGGAGCAAATCAATGCAGTCAGTATTCTGCAAGGTATTAGGCAAGGTTGCATTTTTTCGCCGCTCATATTTAATCTTTATTCAGAAGAAATCTTTGAGAATATCGAAATAGGAATTCTGCGGATTAGAGAATCATTAAACAACATTCGATACGCAGATGATACTGTCATATTCACCGAGAGTATGAGTATGAATGCCAGTACTCGCTATGGTTTAGAAATTAACATTAGTAAAACTAAGCTTATGGTAATTAGTAAAGAGGCGCTAACTAATGACCGACAACACACTAATAGAGAGTTTGCCTACTTGGGAACCATGATCAATGAGGATTGAAACCATTCAAATGAGATTAGGTGCAGAATAAAGAATGCAAGAGCTGACTTTAATCAAATGGCTAAATTGTTCAAAAGTCACAGCCTCATCATCAAGCTTCTTCGATGCTTTATTGTCTCGATTCTTTTCTATGGAATGAACTCATGGACAATAACCGAAGCAACACAAAGAAGACTCGAGGTTTTCGAAATGTGGCTATACAGGAGAATATTGAGGATATCTTGGGTAGACCAATAATGTACTGATGGATCGAATGTAGAAGGACTTGAAAGTAGTGAAAACCATCAAGAGAAGAAAATTAAAATTACTTGGACACATTATGATAAATGAGATCAAATGCAACCTTCTAAAATCTATCCTCAAGGGGAAAGTCTATGGTAAAAGAGGACCCGGAAGAAGAAGAATATCATGGCTTAAAAACTTAGAGCATCCGTGAACAAAGTACTCATATCAAATCATATAATGGTAAACATTGCAATAACTTCTTTACCAATATTTAACTAAATCTATTAAAAAAATAACTTTGAGAATTATCCTTAAGGACTGAAACACATGTCAGTTACCTAAAGGAACATAACAAGTGTATTACTTCTCCCAATATGAAAATTTGGTTCCATCAAGAATGTAGCAAAACAAGTATTGAATATTTCCTAATATCTCCAATTGAACTAAAAACACTAGTTCACCTACTATTGATATAATAACATGTAATTTTAATACAGTTCTCACTCAATTTAAATCTTCAATCACCACTGCAATCTTTAAAGCTGGTGATAATAAAACGATCTGCAACTATATTCCAATTATTATTATTATTATTATCAATACTTTGAATTTTTTAAATGTATTAAAGATCATCTATTTCTTTTTGAAAAACATTATATTTTATTCAACCAATAATTTTGATTCCAGAGCAGCAAATGTACTCAGAAACTATGCATTCCGTTATCGAGGAAGGAAGGACACAGAATCTAGATACTGGCAAGAAATGCGTAACAGTTTTTCTCGACTTATCAAAATCTTTTAAAACTCAATGGAATCCGTGGATCTATTTTACATGAATTTTGGAGTTATTTAACAAAACCGTAAACTGTAGTTCCACAGGGCACTGTCTTGGGCCCAACTATATTCTTAAATGGAATAATCTTTTTGTATATTTGACTGTAGTTTTTTTGCAAGAATATTTTTTCAAAGAAGCCCTTGTACTGTATTTATTTTTTTAAATTTAGTATAAAATACACCATTACCTACAATTTCAAGTCTTCATATAACTAAATAAGAGTTTTACAAATTTTAAAGGAAAACTGCATTTTAAGAATTTTCCTAACTTATTTTCTCAATCCTCGAAGGAAAAGAGTTAACTCTCGAGTATGGCTGATTTTTCTAGTCCATAATGTACCAATGAACACTTTTGTACAGTTCTATAGTCCTATATAGAAGATTTAGAAGAGCCCATGTGCAGTTATGTTACAAAATTGAAGTGGTGCAGCTAAGAGTTAATAAAGACTAATTTACTATTATCAATAAAAACATATTGGGAGAAGTAATACACTTGTTATGTTCCATTTGTTTATTATCAGGTAACTGACACGTGTTTCGGTCCTTACGGATCATTCTCAAAGTTAAACCTGATAATAAATAAATGGAACATAACAAGTGTATTACTTCTCCCAATATGAAAATTTGGTTCCATCAAGAATGTAGCAAAACAAGTATCGAATTTAATAAAAACATAGTTTCATATGCTCCTGGTACTATACTTCTAGTGACAACTTATGGGAAAAATAGATAGTTTTCTCAATATGAAATAAAAAATTAGGAATTGTTTGTATAATTATAAATTAACTTAACTAGCAGTAGTGGTAGTACATCTTTATTCATATATAACAGTGACCACAGAATAGTAATTATACAATTGTGAGACACGCAAGTAACATTATAGAAAACAGTAGCTATATTTATACATATATTTTAAGATACATATATACAAATACGATTAAGAAATAGAGATTATTAATTGAGTGTAATTCTTTCTCTAATAAGATTTTCTTTAAATTTATTTTTAAATAATTTTAATTTAGAAATAGTTTGCAGATGTCCGGGTAAGTTAACACATTATCGCAATGCACAGTATTTTGGTAAGTTTTCAAATAATCACAACCTCTACGTAGGATACATATGTGTGTTTATTTGCCTAGTAGCATAAGTATGTTCAGATTAAAATTGCAGGAATTTGCCTTTATATTTAAAATTTAAAAAAAACTGACGTTAGTAAAGTGTCACGTTGAAGCTATTTAAAAAATCAGGTATCTTAACTATGTATAGTATCTGTATAGATAGTTAAGATATCTGATTTTTAAATAGCTTCGACATGACACTTAAGTTTAAGATAATTTTTAATAATTCTTTTTGTACTAATAATACGACTGAACAACTGTTCACAATTCCATAACGCATTACCAGCTCGAAAGCTGCCTGCCGATGTAATAGAAATTATCATAGCTACATCATCTGCAGGTGCAATAACCAAATTGGTTTCAATAGTACTTAACATGTCGTTTGTACATGTTACAAAAAGAAGTGGACCCTAAGTATTACCCAGTGGCATACCACTATTCGTGTATTCTATATAAGAACGTGAGTAATTTATCTTTACTATTAGGTAGAGTAACACTTTTTTTGTTCCATAATGTTTTTATTTTCTGTTGACTGACACGTGTTTCGGTCTGCACAAACCATTATCCAAGTTAAAAACACGTGCCAGTCAACTGAAAATAAAAACATTATAGAACAAAAGAAGTGTTACTATTCACCAAATATTAATATTTTTATAACTTTATTATCTTACCTACTTGGATTCTATTTTTTAAATATGCTAATAGTCTACTTTTTACAGCAATAATTCGGGATTCATCGGGATTCAAAGTATTAAAAATTTTCAAATGTCAAAAAACACTCCTATTGGAAACTCTCCCGTATTAAAAGCACTGACAACATGATCTATTAAGTCATAGAGGACAGTAATCGTTGAGCATTTTTTAAGCCGTGTTGTGATAAATGGAGTAATTCACAATGTGTGAGAAAGCCGGTTAACCTATTTATTATCTGTTCAACAACTTACGATAAAACTTTAAATAATGTGGTTGGTTCAAATTTCCTTACATCTTCAATGCTTTATGAATTGTTTTTATTTCTACCAATTTTAAACACTCCGCAAAGTATTTGATTTATTAAATTAGTTAAGGGTACTGCAAGTTCTTCCACTACAGCTTTTGACGCTGACACCGATTTTGGATAAGATTTGCTACCGTCAAAGTTTTATTATCTTGGAAGGAGATTTTAATGTCAATTTTAATTCTAATGATCATAAAACCGAATCATTAACTGATGTGGTGAGGTCATATAGCTTATATAAAACGGTGACGGTGACGTCGACCTTACACCTTATACAAGAGGACTATGCCAAACATCCATCTAAAGAAAACAAAAAACTCAAAATTCAATTTTACTGAATCCTCGCCTGTTCAAGTTAGAAATGCTATAAATATTATGAAATAGTATATTGTTCAACGAGTGACGAAAGTAACATTTTTTTAAGCGAGAGAACAGTTTACCAAACGAGGCGAAGCCGAGTTTGGTAATGTTCGCGAGCTTAAAAAAATGCTTTCGACGAGTTAAACACTATACTTTTTCTACTACCTTACCTATGATATTAACAAACTTTTATTATTATATAAACAAATATTTTATTTTGAATTAAAAATTACAAAACTACATATCATATTTAAATTACTTACGATTTAAATATCAAATTTTCCGACAATTTTGCAAAATATGCAAACAGCACAGTGAATATTAATTTACGCGATTATCTGTCTTAAATTCCATCAATTTTACATATATTTCTTCAAACCTCTTTTTCGATTTTTCTGATAATAAATCCACATAGGTTTTCTCAGCTTGATTTACTATTTCTGGTGCAGTATTGGAAAGATCTGAATCACTTACTTAATCAGAAATCATGATATGATGAAGTTACGAACAGTACAAATTCAAAACTGACGTTTAATAATGAGACGATATAGTGACAGTAGGCAACTAGACGGAGGTGAAAATTTGTAGGTAACTTTCGTCCCTAGTGACGAAAGTTAGCGTTATGGGATTTTCTCTCACTAGTGACGGAACTCAAATTTTCGCTGGAGTATTCGGTGACGAAAAATGTCTTTTTATAAAGGGTAGTAGAAAAATGTCTTTTTATAAAGGGTAGTAGAAAAAAATAATTATTGCATTAAAAATTGAATTTTTCCAAGTATTCTTAAATTTGGTAAAGTAATACCCATCTTTAAAAAAGGTGATATGAATGACGTTAACAACTACCATCCAATTTGATTACTCCCGGTATTATCAAAAATATTAGAAACTATATTAAAAAATCAAATGAACTTTTATGCAGTAAACAATAAGATATTAGGCAAGGGAAATCAACAACCGATGCATTATTACAACTCAGTGATTTAATTTGCGACAACTTAGAAAGTAAGACCTATTGCATGGCATCGTTTCTAGATTTAAGCAAGGCCTTTGACTGTGTCCCATAAGATCTGCTAATCAAGAAAATGAGTCGTTATAATTTCGACGGGTCTAGTTTAAAACTCTTAACTTCATATTTGACAAATCGAAAACAAACAGTTTTTTCCAACGGACACTTGTCAAAGGCATTGCCATTGTGTGCCACAAGGATCAATATTGGGGCCAATGTTGTTCCTCATTTATATGATATATAAACGACTTGCCAATAGCACTAAGGAAGGCAACAACAATATTGTTTGTTGTCGTAAATGTATCGAATACCACGTGCGAAGTCAAAGTAAAAAACATAAAATCCCTGGAAAGTGCATCTACATGGTGCAATACAAATAAGCTAAAATTAAATGATAATAAAACTACTAAAACGTTATTTTCAATCACAGAGTTCAGGGTCAGATAGAAATTGCATTTGTTTTTTTTTAGGAATACACTTCGACCCCGAATTAAAATGGCACAAACATGTAGAGAAAATGTCCAAAACGATAGCAAAAAATATATTTTGCTTACGTAATATTTTCCGTAAATTACTTAAGCAGGAGTTGAAATCGGCATATTATAGTTTGATAGAGTGCCATATAAGATATGACATACTTTAACATACTTAATCCCCTTCTTAAATTAACAAATAATACATAAGATAGGAAGTGCGTCACAGAAAAAAAAACATAATTAAGAATATATATATATACATAAATACTAAAGAAAATAATCTTCTATACGGTATAATTCTTTTTCGCATAATAACTTAAATAGATTTAATTTGAACCGTTTAAAATTTTGTTCGGATTTTAAGTAAACAGGTAATTTATTATAGAATAAAATACAATTATAACCTAAACATTTCTGCGAGGCTGAAAGCCTGTGCTGTGGTATGTTGTAGTTACTTTTATGCCGTTTTGAATAACTATGATTTATTTCATGTATTTCAAATAATTGCTTATGTTTATATAAGAAAGTTAAACATTCATAAATGTATAATGAATAAATGGTAAGTAGATTATATTTTTTTGTATTACAAATACGTGGGAGGAGTATTTGCTTTGTCCCCAAAGTCGAATACTATACCTCACATTAGCCAGAAAAACATTATGATATACTATGATTAATGACTGAAAATTTAAAATATTTTTCAGTTTCCTAATGAAGTAGCATATTCCACTTAGTTTTTTGCATAAAATATTAATATGTTCATGCCATATATTACATTGTAGATTTAATTGAACATAATTTTCTGCACTAATTAAAACTGATGTATCGTCTGCATAAGTAATAATTTCATGTTTACCATCAATTACATTATAAATTATTAACAAAATGGGCCTAAAATATTTCCCTTTGGTATGCCTTTACAAATTGTTTTAGCATTAGAATAGATAGGTGTACCATTTACATTTAATTTTACTATTTGCTGTCTGTTTTTTAAATAAGATTTAAACCATGAAAGGGAAGGTATTCTTGTCGTCCATTAGCAAACGTATCTTTGCACTTCAACGTCGTACTTTTAGAATTGTTGCTGGGATCAACTACAGATCTGATTGTAAGAACGACTTCATCAATCTTTGTATATTAACAGTACCATCAATCTTTATATTATAATACTTATGCTATATAAAAAAAGCACTACATCAACTACCCCAGTCAAAATCATCCTTACACTACCATATATAAAGATAATATCCGTCAAAATCAACTGAGACTTACTAGGACTCAAACAGCCAGAAACTATTACGCCATAAAATTTTTCAATAAATTGCCAATAGCCAGGGAATGCCCAGAACCCAAGTTTAAAATTACATTAGCAGTGAACCACAAGAATGAACCAGTACAAGATTTAATTTTTAACAAATACTAATCTAAAAAGTCATCTAATTTTAGTTACTATACCCACATATTTTAATTTGTAATATTGTATTTGTTCAATTTTATCAGTTGACTTGATGGTTTTATGTATTTTATTTCTTAATACAAACATATTAAGTTTCATATACCTGTTTAAGTTCTTTAGGATACATTATTTATATTTTTTATAGTTTTTTTTAAATCTTTTAATCTACATTTATATATACAGGGTGGAGCACAAAATTCGCGTCTGCTTATATACGACAAACGGCAAAATATTTTTCAAATCTTCTTGTTTAGAGCTATGTAGGTTCATTAGAAGCACGTTTTAAAATTATTTTAATGTATACAGGGTGACTCAAAAAAAAGTTACACACCAAAGTTATATAAATTTCATTGGGACACCCTGTATATTCTTTAATATTTTGATAGTGCAGGCTAAATAAAGGCAAGTTACTGTAACGTTTCCTATACCTAACTCCAACCGTTTTTAAGATATTTGACAATTCTTGAAAATGTAGACCAAAATTTAAGATGCTTGGCTGTCTTACATAATTAAGCTAGATATTTTAAGTTTTATTTATCTTTTAGTCTAAGCATTAGACTTGACGATAAAATAAAAATTATCCCTAAAAATTATACAGGGTGAAAAAAATAAACATTTGATATCTGCTATCATCAACATCAAATAATTTTCTTATTTTAAATGGAACACCCTATATTTGTTTTCATATTTAGATATGAGGTTTCCTATACCTAGTTCTTATAGTTTCCGAGTAATTTGGCATTTTCAAATTCAAACATTAATTTTCTGCCATTTATGTAACAAAATTATTCATCTAAAATAAATATTATTTGACAGTGACAGTACTTCTTAGTAAAATCATAATTGTTGGTTGAGGTTGTTTAAAGAAAAACATTTTATTTGGGATAAGAACTTACTCCCGAGAAGAAAGAATTAGTATCATTTTAGTAATTGATGAGTGTGAAGAATATTGCGTGTTAGCATCGAGAGTTTACGCTCAAAAATTTCCAAACAAACGTCATCCTGACAAGTGTTCATTAGAAAATTTGCTACAAGCGTTTAGAAGAACAGGATGTATATCTTATAAAATAAACAGAGCGACAAAAGCAAATTACTGGAAATGAATAAAATAAATTCTTAGTTATGGGATCTTTAATTGAAACGCCACATATAAGTTAGCGAAAAATGATTAAAATAAGTAGACGGAGCTTCGGAAGAATTATAAAGAAACACAAATTTTTCCCGCATCATATACAACTTCATCAGGAACTTGCGGAAGCAGATTACGGTCTACGCGTCGAATTTTGTTTGGGTTCTAAAAAAGTTGTGAGATGATGAACATTTCTTCGATTATGTACGTTTCTCAGATGAGTCAACTTTCCATAACAACGGATTAGTTAATAGACATAATTCGCATTATTACAGTGATGAAAATCTCAATTTCTTTAGAACCCTCGATCATCAGCACCGATGGACTGTTGGAATAATTGGAACGCCTGTGTTAGGTCCATAGCTTTTTGATAACTACTTAAATGGCGCCATGTTTCTTCAATTTATAAGTGATACTTTTGGAAAATATACCCCTTAATATTCGAGAAAGAATGTGAATGCAACTAAACGATGCTCCTGCACGCTTCCAAGTAAACGTTAGAAATGAATTAGATAGTCAATATCCCAATAGGTGGATAGGACGCGGAAGTCCACAGAATTGGCCAGCAAAGTCTCCAGACTATTTCTTACGGAGATATATATAAAAAATACTGTTTGTTCAATCCTGCAGTAGAAAATAGAACTTTCATACGTTGTTTTGTGGTTAGAAAGTTACAGTTTACCTCACGCAAAATGGTTGCTATGGAGATTTACTTTCGCCCACTCTTGTGTCACTTTCGCCCACTCTTATGTCACTTTCGCTCACGCTTTTATAAATACACATTATTATTATTATTATTATTATTACTTACTTGCTTATACACTTGTAAATGAAAATTGTCACTTCGAAATAGAATATTGGGCAAAGTTATTAAAAAGGCCATTAAAATAGGCAATTAAAACTTCACCCGTAATGCTATTTAAATTGTGAATCTTAAGCCATTCTTCTTCGCTCATTGTAAAAATAATATTATATTTTGTTACGGATGTTTGCCGAAACTTTATACATATATATTATTGAATATCAACTATTATTAGAGACAAAAGTGGTACAAGTTACTTAACGTCGCCGATTGTGTTGTTTATATGACGTAGACGATCGTGTTATATTGGCGCTTGTCTTTTTTTGTCGTCGCTCACAGCGGGACACTAGATTATTTTAGTGCGGGCCGTGCACGGCGCATCGAGCAACGCCGACCGCCGTACACTAGATTTTAAAGCGGGCCGGGCACGGCACATCGCGCAAAGCCGCAATACATTTCTTTTATTTGAACCTACGTTTTAAAATGAATTTTCGGCAGGATTGAACAAAACGTAATACACCACTCGTGGAGTTACGAATTCGCTCACTTGTGTACCTTCGCACACTCGGCTGTCGCCTCGTGTGCAAATTGGTACACGCGTGAGCAAAACACGTACTTTCTCCACTTGTAGTGTAATATACTATTATGACGCTAGGTATTTTGATTAAAGTGAAACAGTCATTTAAAGAAAGAGTTTACCTATGCATCGAAAATGATGGGCATCATTTTGAACATTTACTAAAACATTATTTTACATTTAACTTCTTTATCAGTTTATTAGTACGTTTTTATGTTTATATTTTTTTATTAGCACGAAAAAAAGACAGTTGAATTTGAGTGAGTAATAATAACAATTTTCTAAACACCCTCCAATTATAAAAATAGAAATTTTTGTCTTGGGAGTAAGTTTTCCTTTTAAATAAAATATTTTGTATTTAAACAACCCTGAACTACAACGATGGTTTAACTAAACTAACAAGTACTGCTGACAAGCCAATGTCAAATAATGTTTTTTTTTGTTGAATAATAGCGTCAGCTCCACCAAAGCCTACTTTTGAAAAACAAATGTCAAAAAATTAATGCTTCAATTTGAAAACACTAAATTACTAAAAATATATAAGAAATAAGTATAGGAAACCTTCACACAATTTTAAAGCTGATTAAAATTAGAATCAAAATATACAGGGTTTCCAAATTAAATTGGAATTGACTTGTGTAATCATTTTGTAAAAGCACGAATAAAGTATTATTATTATACTTTTTATACCAGCAAAAGAAAATATATGGCATTCTTTGTGACTGCTTTAAATAGATCAAATTTTACTATCATACAAGTAAATTCTTCTTACTTCTTTTCCAATCAATGAAAATTGGAAGGTCAAGTACTTGGATATAATGATTGAACAAAATTTGAAATTGAATATAGACTACCAAATGAAAAAAATAGAATATTGATTTATATACTTTACCAATTGCGTGAATTCATGGAAAGGAAATTATTAATTATAATTCATAAATGTCTAGCTGAATGGCTTTAGGTAATAGCATACTAGTTTGAGATAACGAGTAAAAAACGTAAAATACAAAAATTTAATGTATCAAATTATATCTTAAAAATTAAGACCGTATCCAACCCATTTACTTTATTTGGAAAATGTAACAGATGTCTTTATTTCTAAAGCCTGACTATATATGTCAACGTGACATATTATATTTAATAGCAAAGTTTTCATACTGCAAACAAGTAAAGTAAACTGATGTAAGATCATCAAAGTTTCCTTTACTGGCAGCACTGCCAACAAAGCAGCATTGGGCGAAAATAGAAGATTATGTGGACGTCAATTTGAGCCTTTACATTTGAAATCGAAATTTTTGTACACATATTTTAATAATAATAATAATAAACTTTATTGTCCGACAGGAAGAACCTAAATGGGACATCATCAAATACAGTAAACTTAAATAGATTAACTTAAATTAAATTAACATGGTTAATACTTACAGTTAAAACAGTAAGAAACTAATTAATTGTAAATTATTTCATTCTTGAACTAAGTAGTAATTTAAACATAAGGAGAAAAACAATTTAAAAAAAATAAATTAAAAAAAACACTACATAAGTATACAATTAAGCGCCTATAAATATATCTTTATAATATGCATTGGCGTTACGGCTCATGTGCACAATAGGGGCCTTCAGCAAAATGTTAGTAGATGCAGTTGGTATAAAAAAAGTAAGGGGTTGACGTGATGCTATACGGGGAACATTAAAATTAATCAAAGACAATAACTGGGGTGAATCTATAACATTGGTTATTAACTTAAATATAAATAGTCTGCTACACCTATCTCTTCTCTCAGACAAGGAGGTACAATTGTGTGTTAACAATAAACTATTATAGTTCACAGTCTGATCAGGGTAGACACCGTTCATTTTAAAGCTTAGAAATTTAAGAAACCGCTTTTGTACTCGTTCGACGGCCCAGGAATTGCTGGCATAATACGGATACCATATAAGTGAAGCATACTCTAAACGACTGCGAACCAATGCAAAATATAAAACCCTTATTAGGTTAGTATCATTGAAATACTTAGAGGTACGCATTAAAAAGCCAAGCATCCTTAAAGCAGAAGAACTTATGTTATTAATGTGATCTAAGAATGTGAGGCGCGAGTCAAACAAAACTCCCAGATCTTTCATCCGTATGTCACGTCGAAGCACTACGCTATCGATCATATAATCATAAGTAGCTGGGTGCAGCTTGCTTGTATAGGTGACAGCAACACATTTATTAATATTTAAAGAGAGCTTATTATTGCTGCATCACGTTACAATTTTAGTTAAATTTTGTTGCAAATCGATGCAGTCTAATGAACTATTTATGTTTTTATATAATTTAAGGTCATCAGCGTATGCTAATACCGGGCATGATATGGATGTAATTAGGTCATCTATAAATAAATTAAACAGCAATGGACCCAAATTGGATCCCTGTGGTACACCTGAAGATGATACAAACTTGTGGGATTTAAATCCGTTAAAGTACACATAATTGGTCCGATTGTCCAGATACGATGCTAAAAATGTTAAAAAAATTCTCTGTCAGTCCAAATGCAGAAAGTTTAGCTAGCAATATTCTATGATCAATAGTATCAAAGGTACGGGAGAAGTCTGTGTATATAACGTCTACCCTGACTGCGATTGTCAAGAGCTTCACTAATATCCTGAGTTATTATTGCCAGGTTCGTTGTCGTTGACCAACCTGTAAAGAATCCATGTTGCTGCTGTGCAATATAATTCTTAGTGTGATTATAGATTATTTGATAAATAAGGTGTTCAAAAATGTTTGCGAAATTGGAGAGAATAGCAATGGGTCTATAATTTTCAATGTTACTAGGGTCCCCTCGTTTAAAAATTGGACTAATTACGGCCAGCTTCCAAACATCAGGAAAAGTCATTGTGTTTACAGACAGATTATATATAATCGCCAATGGTTTCGCGAGTACGAATCTACAGTCATTTATAACAAACATCGGGATTTGATCATCTCCACATATGTTTTGATGACATCCGACTCCTGAATGGTTGGCATAACTAGGAATTACCAATTCGAGAAAATCTCATTTTCTCAGGTTTCAAAAAATCCTTTTGAGTATATACACGAGAAAAAACATTAGCAAACGCATTAACGTTATCTTGTGGTGATGAATAAGAAGCATTTTCATCATGCAGCTGCCCAGGGATTTTAGATGTACCATTCCTCTGATGGATGTACTTCCACAAGTCTCTAGGATTCGTTTTAAGGTTAGTTTCGAGCCCTTGAATGTAAAGTTTGTACGCATCAGCAATTTGAATTTTTGTTAATCGTCTAAGTCGTTTAAATTCGTTATGAAAAAAAAATTGAACCTGTACGCTTCCATTTATGATGAAAGTGATTTTTTAACTTATTGTTACGTTTGATTTCAACGAAGAACCAAGGAGGATACTGTGAGCTATTAGAGTGTTTTGCTAATGGCACGGATTTATTAAAAATGTTATATAGTTTATCATAAAATGTATGACAAACCGCATTAATGTCGGCAAGTGTTTCAAGAAATGACCAATCTGTTTGAATTAAATCATCATATAGATTAAGGTAGTTGGCTTTCCTGAAATTATACCGTACATTATTGTTGACAGAAAAAGGGCTAGGTTTATTCTGATCTAAACCGAGGCTTAAAGACATAGAGAGTTCAGGGTGATGAGCGTCTTCAGGTTCAAGTGGAGAGCTATCTCTTTCTATGTTAACATCAATATCAAAGTTACAAAAAACCAAGTCAAGTAACCTATCATTGGAATTTTTTACATTGTTGTGTTGCTTTAATTTTAAAATATTAACAAAGTTGGGTAAGGCCGTCGCTTTTGGATTTCTAGGTTTAGATAATAAATCATGGCTAAATAATGGTATATTAAAATCCCCAACTAATAATATTGGTTTATCAAGAATAACAATTTCTAAGGTGTCAAAAAAAATATCCAGCGCCTCCGAAGAAATATCAGGTGGTATATAAATAACTATTGCATAAAAACAGAATGAATTAATATGACATTTGCACAAAATAATATCAATTAATGGTACCAAATTATTTATATGCGACACATCAATATATTCAAATGTAACGTTACTATTAAATGCTATTAAAACACCTCCGCCAGTAGCTCTGTTAACAGTAGAAAAATCTCCGTCTCTGCGTACTACACTATACTCTGAACTAAACAGCTCAGAGGTAATGACAGAATCATGCAGCCAGGTTTCGGTTAGAAATATAATGTCAAACGAACAACTGCAGATGCTAGTATAGAATAAATGAGTTTTTGAACATAGTCCACGGGTGTTTTGATAATAAAAGTTAGATAAATGGTTTTCCTGACGAAATTAGTTTTCCGAACTATCGGAAATAATTGTTGGAATTCCACGAACATGCTTGATCCGAAGATTGGACTCGCCTATAGATGTACGTCGCACAAGTTCACGTTTTGTCTCCCTGTATAACTCGGACTGCATAGGACTTTGATCTTTAGATAAATTCAAATGTTTGAATTTTTCGTTTTTCTTTAGATTTCTTATGTTACGGAATGCCACATTTATACTTGATTCCTGGGCGAGTTTTAAGCGTAGAGGGCGTTTGTTATTATTATTGGTAGGATCATATTTTCCCAATCTAATTGGTTTTATTACCTCTTGGTTTATCTGAAGAATCGAGAGAATCTCTTTCACTTCATGCAGATCACTTTGAAACTGCCCAGCCTGGGTGTCGTGTGTTTCTTGCAGGCCATAAATAATTATATTGTGTTTACGTATGTCCCTCTCCCGAATTTCTTGAATTAGTTTTTCAGCCTCGGTGAGTGTTGAAAGTGACGAAGGTGGTGATGATTTAAGGAATTTTACTTCATCTTGCAAAGCAATGATAGCTTTAAGGGGGTATTACTCTTCTGAAGCCCGTTTTGAGAGTAATTTTTACGAATTATTTCTGTGAAAACTATCAAACCTACACTTTTGGGATTTTTCACTCATATTAAGACATGTTTAAACTAACATTATAAATTTTATTGAATTACTTAATCGAAATGTATACAAGTTATGCGCTGTTATGTATGTCGCGGCGTGAGACGCTCGTCCAATCGGGCGCACGGGTTGTGGCGATGCTAATCGTTTAAAATAAAAAAACAATTTATTTTTTCAATCTATATGAGTGTAGTTATCGTCCGAACTAGAACTAAATAAATACACATATTTTTATAGAAACGGCAGCTGTTTAAAGATCAAAGTTCAATTTTTCCGAAAAATTTTCAACTAAAACATCAGATTGAAAGTGAAATATACAAGCCATCAAAATAATCCTAGATCCAACCATAGGTAAAGGTTCCTTCAATATGTGTGCCAAACCGCAAGTCAATCGGTTCAATAGTTTTTGAGAAAAACGTGCGCCCGTCTTGCAAAATGTCGTTCCGAGAAAAACGCGTTCAAAGTTTGCAAAACATTTAGTACTGATACGGTTGAACTTACGGTGGATAACAACTGATTTGAGTAACTTACCCTTAATCAGCTGTACCGGGGCCATAGATACAAGGGAGGACCATAGAGACAAAGGGGGACCATAAAACAGAAAAAAAGTCGAGGTATAACAGTCGACGGTATAATTACCGCGCCGCAGCCTAAGCTTGTGTAACTCTGGGAGTTCTACGAATTTCAAATTAATATTTTCGAAACACACTCTCAGAACCCCAGACTATAATAAAATGCAAAAAAAAAAAATTGAATTGTCAAATTTTCTAAAGAGTAATTCCCCCTTAAGCCATTTAGATCATCACCTAATTTTCCGCATAATTTGCAAGTCCAGGTTAAACCACATTTTAAATTAATTTTGCGGGCCTCTGATTTAGAGATATCTATACATGAGCTCTTATAAAAAATTTTACATACGCAGCATTGAACCATCATGTGACGTCTGCACAAGAGTTGCAACAGGAACATGCCTCCATATTTCAAAGGAAAAATTAAATATAAATGGAATATAAAGGGAAAAGAGAAAGAAAAAAAAAAAAGAAAACGTACTTCACGCTAGCGCGGTTAATATTTTGAATTATTTGTAAGTTTTCCGAAACAAATTGTATAAATAAGTAAATATCAATATCAATATGCGTTCAGAAATTATATGCCATTTAAGTTCTACTCATGCAGTAAGAATAGTGTACATCTACAAATTTAGCAATCTAAAAAATTTATCAGACAGACAGCGTATGCAAACTCAGTTATTTATCAACATTAGCATCAATTTTCAAAAAAATAATTAGATTGAAATCAACACGTTTATTACATTTTATCATTGATATATGCATAAAATAATTTCAAACGTTTCTTCACTATCTTTCCAATATAGTTAATATAGCACAATAAAAGTTTCATTCACTTAGGTGCTTGTCAAAAACTTAATATTATGAAGTAAGAAACATAAAGCACCAATTAAATAAACTATTGTTTAATGTTATTAATACCACGTACTAACTATTAAATAATGTAAAAATTATATAAACCCGAAGTGTAAATAAATATATTTAAAATTTATATTTCTACAAGAATCCGGTCAATCAGAGCATGTATTAAAAATTAATTGCTAAAACTGGTTTAAAAAGGAGGCAATTAGAGGTTAGAGGTTATCGGTTTAATTAAAAATAGAAAATATTAATACGACTCTTTTCCGCTTGTCGGTTTGTTTGTTTTTAAACAAAATTTATTACGAGGAAGATGAATACACGATTACTTTGTTTTACCACTTTCATTTAAAATTACACATGATTTTGGTTTTGACTAACAGCTATTTGTAAACTATAATCACGTGCAATTGTAAATACAGGTGGTAAAACAAAATCACCGTGTCTCCTTCTTCATTATATTCAAGATGTACCACAAAGTGAATGCCGCCACAATAAAAAAATAATTATATACTTCTAAACTACTCCGCATTTATAATAATCAATCTTGCCAATTGCGTTTTATAAACATTATTCGATTAAATCATGTTTTGAAAAATTATTGAAAAGCATATTACTCTTTTAATATTTTCATAATTAGTGAGATATTCGTATTAAAGAAAATATCAAAATTACATATAAGTTAAAGACAATCGTTTAAACTTATAAATGTATTTGTAATTAAATTAATTAATCATACCCTTATTTATGTAATTTCACATGTAACGTCTTTTAAAAACCCATAAATGGTGTTATCCTAATACACTCGCGGAACAATCTCAATCCAACACGTTTCCTTCAATTTGATTTTCCTGATCACTTACGTCAACCGGCCTTTTTTTATTTGAAGGAAGAATGTTATCTCGAGAAGAGCATCAAATTACCAACGCGCCTCACGTTACGAAATTCATCAGCAGAATTATTTACGTGCGTCTCACGGAAAGTA
This sequence comes from Ontholestes murinus, assembly GCA_963969525.1. Classification (NCBI taxonomy): domain Eukaryota; kingdom Metazoa; phylum Arthropoda; class Insecta; order Coleoptera; family Staphylinidae; genus Ontholestes; species Ontholestes murinus. Next base: position 25,441,621 of record OZ018396.1, read on the forward strand.
CAAAACTCATGAAGGTCGAATATTATTAAGTAATTTCCTATAATTTTCAGTATTTTTTATAGCTTACTTCCATCGCATTGTCTATTGTCGTGTACGTGGTTTTTAATTACTTTATTGTCTCATCTTCCCGAAAACAGGATGTGGGGAAGGCGCGCGCGTTATGCATCTTAAGTAACGCTTACCTTGTCTGTCCTTGGATGCTGGGTTCGAAACCTGGCGCGCACACCTCTTGCGGTGCCGATTAAGTAATTGGTACTGAGCGAGCCGCACGCCTGGGACACACTGCTTCTCGCCGTTAATATCGCACTTTCGCGGAATTTCTAGGTCGGAGACGGACCTTCACAACTCTTCACTAATCGTTAACTAATGGTTTTAAATAGAAAACGCCGATTATTTGCGGTGGCTGATTTTGAACGGCGTCGTGGGAATTCTACAATGCCTGTCGGAAAATATTTTAACAGACCACAGTGCCACCTATAACTGATTTCTTTGTTATAATTATCTATATGCACAGACGTATGTTTTGTTGCAGAATTTAATAGGAGTTTGTTATTATTACAATTTCCACATTCTATTATAGATCAACGGTTATATTAATATCGACTAAAATAAACGCCTGAAATCGTTTTCTAGGAAATTTTAAAAATATGAAATGTGAAATCTTACTGATGAATTGCTAGTTGTTAATATTTAATCAATAAACCAATTGATCAACTGCATTTATCAATCATTACTCAGAAATTGTTTTTGCAATCAAGTGACGCATAAAAAAAAACAACTAGGTTTTATCTCAAAATAAAATTAATGCTGCCTGGTATGAACTATAAGCAAATTATATTCTTAGAAAACTACGCTTATAATAAAGTCAAAGTTATATCTCTTTACTGAAACAAAAATAAAATATATATTAATCAACTAATTTTTATTAATTTGAATTAAATTAAGTTATGAAAACGACAACAATGTGATTCTAATTACTAAGTCTGCAATAAATGTAGGTGAGAAGAATGATCAATTCTGAAATTTATAAAAGAAATCAATTATTATATTATTATTAACATTATCATATAATGATTCAAAAGAGTGACGATTTCTAATTGCAAATATTTCATCCCTTTTATGAATTGAAAACACTCTATAGTGAATAAGAATAAATTATATTCGTATAACCTTTAACTTAAGTTCTGTGAACATAATTTGGTGGTTAATTTAATTAGCTACATTCTCGAATTAAATTTAACTTGAATTTCCAAGAATTTTCAAAATAGTAAATCGAATTTATGGGCGTTTCGGCTAAATCATCAAAAGATTATCATTGACTTTTTTAATTAATTTGGACGAGTGGACAGTCCTACGAAAACCCTTAAAAGAAGACACTTTTTAAAAATTTTTACTATAATTTGTGAAATGTAAATATTAGTTTACAGTATGTTACAATCAATGATCATAAGATTATAGTTTCGGTCTCTGCAGGCTATTATCAAGTATTGTCTGGAGTAAAATAAAGGATATGAACATTTTAAAGATGAACGAGAAAGCCTTTGGGTCATTTTGAGTGATTAACATATTATACTTACTGGTAAATAAATGTGTACTGAACCAAATATCCTCGGATACAATTAATTCTGTACTTATTTTTAAGATTGAAGTTTTAAAGATGATAGCGAAAATCATTACTACGTGATACTGCATTTTATAGTAAAATGAGATACTTTGAAATGTTTTATACCACAATTTACTTTTATATTTTTAACATCAACCAACCCTTCAAACGAAAGTTATTTAGTTCAATTGATTTTATAAAATACTCCTATTTATTGGTTTGTCATGTTCTACAATCATTATCTAAATTTGAATTGAAAGAGTTTTTCAAGGATCGCGTTGTTATGATGGAACACAACACCCTTACGATTTGCCAATTAAGGCCGCTTTTCGTTGATGGCTTCATTCAATTTATTTAATTTTCGATAATACACAGCCGGACTGATAGTTTGGTTGGTAGTAGCTCAAAACATAAGACCACTTTGTAACCCAGCCAAATTGAGAGCATAACCTTCTTTTGATGGCTATTTGCTTTGGAAGTGGCTGTTGCTTGTTTATCAGGCTTGCACCATGATCTTTTCGCACGACGTTGCCAATTTCTCATCGGCAGTGATAATAAATTTAAAACATGGATCATTTCCATAATTTTTCAAAGGCTTGTCGCTGGCGTTTATGCGCTTTATTAAATCAATTTCTTTGAGTTCATGTATTGAATTTACTAATATATCCCAGCTTGTGCAAATATCTTTCCATGGTCGATTGAAAAATGTTTAATATTTCTACGACCTTTCAAGTCGTGTAATGTCGGTTTGCTATGAATAATGCCTTTATTTTATCGTCTTCGGCTTCAACTGGCCTTTCTGAACGTGGCACAACTTTGACATTAAAATTACCGTAACGGAATTTGGGAAACCAACATTGTCACTAGCTTTCTGTTAAGCAATCTTTACCGTACACAGCACATAACTTTTTATAAGGTTACGTTGCTTTTATTCCTTTTTCTGAAGTAAAACAGTAAATCAGAGCGATATTTCTTGGTTTGCAATTTCATCCTTCGACCACTGCTTGCAATTAAAGTATATCCTCCAGTTGGATGATTTAGCTAATTTGGAAAATATACGATAAAATTAGTAAAAAGGTCACATCTCCTCAAGGACAATAGAACTCTATTTTTTGGAAAATATCGCCCAAATAAAATCATATTCTTATAGATATGATTGTACGAAAAAATTAAGAAAGCTGAATAATATATTAAAGACTAGAGCTTATTTCTTGTTGTTATCACAAATTACAATAGATTAATTCGATAAAAGAAGAGTGCCAAAAATTTTAAAAAATACCGAGGTAATATTTTACAAATATTAGTATAAATATTACATAAACTTATAATATTTGTGCAGATTTAGGCTCACGGGTAATTAGCTAATCCTAATGATTAAGACGTAATTTTTGGAGCATTTAAGGGAATTTTAGAAGTCAAGGATAAATTTCTCTGGAAAAGGCGTTAAATTTTTTTAGACGCAACATCAAATCAATTACTTTTAATTTTCAAAAAGTACAAAAATACCAATTCTGGTTAACTCTTACGAGCAAATATAAAATATTTGATTTTTAAACTGTGTGCCAAGGTAATGAAAGTTACATTGAATAAATTCTGAGTTTTAGTTTAAAGGAGGCAAAGAGTTTGTGGAAAATAAAAATGTAATGGAAATTAAATAATAAAAATATATTAAGGTCTTTTACGTTGTAGAAAATTAACTAATAATTAGAAAAAACACGAAAACATTTCGTAAATCTACAACAAATGAGTCTTGTTAAGACTACAAAACAAATCACTTATTGAAACAACTATTTTTATGCCGAATACCTCGACAGACATTGAATGATATAAAGGTAATTTGCGTGTGACAAATAGCAAGGCTGTCAAAGCAACACTAGTTTGAACGTAGTTATTTCTGTAAAATAAACTAAAAGTGGTTTAGTGTACGATAAATAGTTTGAGTGAATGATAAATTTGGAACAATAAATGATGTACATCAAATAATGATGGAATAAGAGTTTTGGAGAAAATTGGGTATGTAGTGAATTCATCTACACCTATTGAATAGACGAGGCCGTTACTTGTTGAAACTCCAGTATAATCACTTAATAAAACACTGGTATAGCGTGAGGTTTCAAAAATTAATTTATTGTACTTTTTTTCATAAGTGGGAAGGAAATCCATCCTGGGAGACCCTTATAGTAGTGTAATTTTGGACTCCCTCTAACTAAAACCACTACTCTGAAATCACTGTTCTTGTGATTAGTCCAGGTCTTTTCTAGCCAGGTTTTCGGTCGCCCTAAATGGTACTATCCTCCAAAGGAGAAGCGTCACCGGTCGGATTATGGTGGATCTATGTTTTGGGGTGCTAATAGAGTACCAGTTAAGATCATCAGTGACGACGTGTTTTGCAAATTTTGTTCTAGCAAGGGAATTATCATCTATTTTGCTGTAAAAGCGAGATATTTGCTCACAGTCAACTTTCGACAGCTCAGCTATATAGACACAAACGCTAGACGAGATAGTCCACGTAAATTTAAGCTTTAATATTTGTAATATGACATTAGTTTTTATATTATTTTGGAAAATATTGGGTTGGTTCGGGACAGTAGTTGGATGGGTGACCAACACCATTGGGATACAATGAATGGTGCTTTAGAGTGACGGGGCGATCCTTTAAAGTAACAAGCTCATTTACACACGCACATATACACAAATGATACATGGCGGAAGGACCACGCGGTCGATAGCCAAACACTACTACTACTACTAAAAAACTTACATGACTAACGTAATATGTATGTTTAAGAAACCATTCGGATATTTTTTAGTTATAATATTATAAATTGGTTTGGAGTGTTTTTGATAAAATTAAAATAAACCATTAAAAAATTATAAACTATATGCAAACCTAAATAAATAGAATGTAGAGTATTAAAATATGTTTTGTGCAGTCGTTAAGCATAAGGAATTTCTTTATCTTCCATAATTATAGCAATAAATATAACATTCAAGGTGGAAATTCTTCGTTTGCAATTGATAACAATGGATAAAGTTAGATTTATAAATAACTTTTTTCTGGAAATTTTAGCCATTTACAAATAAACAACTAAATAAATATCGAAACACAGTGTTGCGAGTGCATTTAAATCTAGTTTCCCAATATGAAGTATTTAATAATTTCTGTCATTTCTATTGTCCTATTTTAATGAGTGAGTACTTATAAATAGATTTTTTTACCTAATATCAATATACAATATTATAAGTGAATATTGTTTTAAGGCAACTAGTCAAACAGAAAACGTAGACGAAGTTACTAAAACTTGCTAGTATGAATTCTACAACACCACTGAACATGACGATTTGGCGTATGATTATAATTTTTTGTTACTATAAATGTATTATTGACGGAGCAGGTGCAGTAATAATTATCATTCTAATAGCTTGTTTCATTTATTGGGATAATTCAACGTTACTGTTTTGGAATCACTTTTAAATATAGAGATCACGGAAGATCAGAAAAAAGAGATACAGAAATGTGAGGAAGACGATAGGAACAAAGATAACTGTTCTAATAATAACTGCAGACAAGTTGTCTTAACAGCAGTGTGTATTGATAATATGTTGGCTAAATCCATTCAGTCTACAAATTGAAGAAATATTTACTTGTAATTAATACAAATGATAATACAAATATACACATTAACATTTTGTTAATAGTGTAATAAATAACATATGTTATTTTGCATATGTTTTATTCATTGGTACCAAATTATAAACTCTCACTAAAGTTTTTCCGTCATGATTATCTTAAAATTCTATTTACTTTCATTTTCATTTCAAGCAATTAGATCTGTTGTTTCCATAGGTTGGACAAGAGCTGTAAATCGCCCATTTGGCCTCCATTATTACCTACCATTTAGACGTCTACTAACCCCACCTCAGAAAGTTGCTCGTCTGGCTTGGTGTCAAGAGGGGCAGAGTTGGGTTGAAGAATGGAACAACATCGCGTTTAGCGAAATTTAGAGTTTCTTGAAAGACGCTATACTGTTCTAACATCGGGTGTCATGGTGTGGGATGCAATCAGTATGGGACGAAAATCACTTTTGGTGTTCATTCCAGATACATTAAAAAAAGGACATATGTAGGATAGACAAGTAGGAGTTTCGAGAAGAGATACAATGAACATTATAGACCATTCAGACTTAGTCACGCATCAAGTTCTTTTTCAAATCCTATCTTAGAGTGTAATCATTCATTTCCACATATTGATAATTTAAAACGTTTACATTTTTGCAATAAAGGCCAAAGGCTTAATATTTTGGAGTCATTAGAGATATACCAAAGCAAGAGTATTAATAATAATCTGCTTAATGAGCAGACGGATTTAATTTCCTCGCCATTATTTAAGCTCTTATAATGCCATATACCTCTTCTGAAAACACCGCACTTTAATCCGCTCTGCACCACAATGCCTCACTTAATCATATTTAGTTAATCCGTTGGAATAAATCTTCTCTTCTAATTAGGTTCATTAAAAATTCATATCTCACCTATAATCCATTAACACCATCCTGTATTCTTATTCATTTAACACTTAATAATGACCTGCAAAAGTCGAAACTATAGTTGTGTCAAAAATTGATAACATACTGTAAACTTTGTTTGTGTATATTATACAATAAATAGAGTTATAGATGTGATTTTGGCCAGATTAGAAGTTTCCAAAGATTAAATAAGTATTTAATTTCGTTTTTAATAAAAATTTCAGACTGTATTACTAGTTTTAATATCCAGACGCCACTTGTTGCCCCACTTCTCAATAGAGTCAATGCCTTCTTAAGTATGTTATTCATGTGATTGGTTGTTTTCAGCAACAACTGCTTCAATGTTAGTGATGAATATTTAAAAGGTAATATATGAAGATTGCTCCTTTACTTTGTAAAATTCGTAGAATGATTATCTCTTTCTCTTAGGTCTAGTAGTTTACCAAATCCATGGTTGCGTAATCAAAGTGTTAAACTTGTTAGCCAACGTTACGGCACTTTCAGCCGTGTTATTTACCACGCATAAATGTGATAAATATTTTTTTCATTTACTATATTCATCAGTTGATTCCCACAAACTAGGATTAATGGTCAGAAAATCTTTTTTATTCCGAAACGCGAGAACAAATTTTTGCTTTGATTCGAAACCAAGTCTTGAATTTCACGGTTGTTCCTCAACTCTAACTCGGGTGCACTATTCAAATTGATTTTAACCCGCTTAAACTGAACATCGCACTAAATGTTGTTTTTCAACGTGTCGACGATTTTAATTTTCGTATCGTCGCGACGCGTCGGAGTCATTTTCATCGAATATATTTACTGTAAAGTTTTATGTTTTCAGCAACAACTGCTTCAATGTTAGTGATGAATATTTAAAAGGTAATATATGAAGATTGCTCCTTTACTTTGTAAAATTCGTAGTATGATTATCTCTTTCTCTTAGGTCTAGTAGTTTACCAAATCCATGGTTTCAGGATCTTGATAGGCACTAACTCATTAGCTAATTTGATGATGAGGATATCAAAAATATTATAGCCTGAGTGAGAAACGTTGGGTTCTCAATACACACATCTCTGTTTTTACAATTAACTAGGCCCGCAGTTAAATTATAAACTTTACTATTCCACGTAAGAGTTTTAGAATTAAAATTGTGGGATATATAGTGATTAGCTTCGATAGATAGAGGCTAGAATTAATTTAATATAAGGATTCTGCTATTTGCTGGTAGAGCCAACAGATTCGGAATCCCTTTTTGAGTTTGGTTTTACATAGTGTAAATAAAGTATCATATATCTTTAATATACAGTTTTTAAAAAGTACAACATACTATATTTTTAGTATTTATTCAAATAGTTCTGAATGAGAACACTCTATAAACTATATTAGTTATTAGCTATAAAATATCCATTATCAAGAGTTGATCTTATATATAAATATATGTAACGAAGAAACAAGTTTCAAAGATAATAGATAATAGAAATACTAAAAATGGTTCACTTTTCTCTTTATTATATTTCTATTACTTTTCTGGTGATTTTTGATTGTTTTAAGTAGCAAACTTTTACCTACTACTTTTCAAGTACATTTTCTGTCCACTTATGAACAACCACAACAAACTGCTTAATGGCCAGTGTTAATTATGGTTTATTAACTAATATAATTAATGTTGTAGTAGGTCAGGAGTACACCTAGACTAATATACGTCAAAATGAATGCAGAGTTTTTGAGGGCAGATCAAGAAGGCGCTAAATTGATACAAAATAAAATGAGGTAGGTTAAGAGTTTATATATACCATATATATATATAATTGATTGATAGGTTAAGAAGAAAAGGTAGTTGGAAACTAGTGGATATTAGCAAAATAAAATATTTTAAATATTTTAATGAATTGCGTTATTTTTACTTCCCAATATTAAAAATCCTTAAACAGTCGTGTATAAATATTTGATTGACTTTCTTTTTAGTTGTAAGCAGAAAACTGTAATTGGGGTTGATCTTAATGATTATTTTATATCATTATATTCTTATTTTAAATCTTTAATGAACATTTTAATAAAAATTTATTAGACAGAAACAATGCAACAAAATACAAAAAAAAATTAAACAACCGATAACATCGTGATGTGTAGCGCAAGGAGAATCCTCGAAACGTGAACTCATCAAACAAACAGAAATAATTAATTGGGGTTTATATTTTTGGTTTGAAGATTAACTGAGCCTCAGTCGATGGACAGCTGCCTGAAGCTACCGTCAAGTCCGAACAGGTCGTCGTAGTTGGTAGGCTTGCCTGGACGTTTGGATTCATCCGCCTTGATATTTTCCTGGGCTTCGAACCATGCGTGTTCGTCTTCCAATTTTTTCATCCAGTCATCTAAAATTATTATTTTATGGGTTAGTTTTAAAAAATCCAATATTTATGTTTCTTAAATAATTATGCAAATGAAAAACATACCGTGGAACTGTTGGCATTTACCAGCAGTACCGCCATATTCTTCAGGAAGGATTTCCTTGGGAACCATCTTATGCAGAGACTCGAAATCGTTATGCACGTGGATCCTGTTTCTGATCTTTTCCGTAAGGAAGGGCTTAACCCAGGTGATGATGGTGTCGATAATTGGAGAAATGTTCACCACGTGGACCTCTTTAAGCTTAACGGGATAAGCTTCCTGGACGATCACAAGGAATTTCTTGACCATCGCCGGAGTCACCTTGGAAAAGTGCGTAGGGGTGACGATGCTTGCGTCTAAGATGTAGACATCACCAGCCACTCCAGTTTCCTCGGCGTCTAATCTGATGTCGCCGATCATCAGGACTACCTTCATGGCGTCGTTGATTGATGGTACATCGACTTTCTTGTCCAGAGCACGCATGACGATTACACGTCTGCCGTCCTTGGTTAGACCAGGAAGTGGAGGAATGTTCCTAAGTTTTTACAAATAGTTCAATATAAATACAATCTTACAAAAAAATATAATAAACTGAAGTGTTTTAAAATTTAAAAAGTGTTATCATATTAATTAAATATATCGTTTAAAATGGGTGAATTTTCATATTTTTATCTATGATTATCGACTAATAGACTTCGATCGATTTAAAATTCGATAAATTCGTTTTTATTTTAATATCGTTATCCTAATAAATTGCAAATAGCTTTTCAAATTCAAAATTTCCAAATTGAAGAATGAATATTTGAAATAAAATAATCAGAGAATTATCCATGGACAAGGACCACGTGGTCCTGTTGGGAACTTGTTGTGTTACTTTTTGTAATAACTATAACTAACTAACTAACTATATCGGGATATTATTATTTTTTCTTTTACTGCTGTGTAATAATACATTATCTAATAAAATTTTTATTATTGTAATTATAAAAATACTTACACGTATTTCATGATTTCTTTAATCTCCGATCGTCTAACGTCTCTGTTGGTGAAAAGTTCAGGGCAAGCTGTGCGCATTGTGAAGTACATGTCAAGCTTCTTCTTGCACTTCTCCAGGGAGAATTTGCAACCCCTGAGAAAAGTGAGGATACGATGTTCATCTGCAAAGAAAAGTCGGAATTTAATTAATTTTTATTTTCTAAACTTTCATTCATTCTCAATGTTAGTAAATTTATAATATTTTTGGGATACATCAATATTTTATTAATAAAAATGAATGCAAATAAATTAAATACATTAATTGCACATTAAAATATTTATGTTGGGTTAATTGTTGTTGTTATGTTTTGATGTATTTGTCGATTAATTATTTTTCTTAGTAAACAAGATATTAAAATTCGTCACAACTGATTTTGTATTTAATTTCTAGGTATGCAATATAAAAACATATGTTTTCGTAAAATTTCAACTGATATAAAAGATAAATGGTTATGTTGAATAAATATTGTGTAAACAATAAATATTTTTACTTTTATGCTCTTCAGTTGATGAGATAAACCGAGAAAATGAAAAAGTATATTTTCTTCTATCCATTTTTAATTAAAGTATTAAATTTATTATTTAAGACAATTTTATAGCTTAAATTTCTAAAATAACGAGGACACAACCAATTTTTTCATTTTCCTTCAACAATTTTCTATAGTTTGTATTATGTAATCAATTTAATAAATTAACTATCGAATTTATCATAAAAAATCTAACAAAAACAATAAATAATACTCTATATATTAGCATTAAATAATATTTAAGTGGAATTTAAGTTGTTCATCTTAATTTTGATCATTTACATGTATTTATAATTTTAATGTAATTCATGCGTGGTAGAATACACAAAAAAAACAGATTGGTTATAATTTCTGTATGAAGGATGAAGAGCCTGCGAAAAGAGTATTGAAACATGTTCAATGAAAAAGAAAATCTCAAAAATTGGTGCCCGAGTCCGAAAAGGGTTAGAATAGAGTTATAATATATACTCCTAATTAAAAAAATATATATACAAGAAAATGGAGAATTTTATACAGTAAGAGATCAAAACAATTTGTATTGTAATAAATCTGTATCTAACATAAATCTAAATCAAATCAATTGGTATTTATGTTAGATGACTGGACTGAAGATAGTTGGTTAAAATACAATTTTAGTATCCATTGTTCGGAACCAAAATCGGAACCACAAAAATGTAATACATAACCCAATGCATAATAAAACTGCATGTTTAAATAAAACAACAAAAAACAATTGGGAGGGTGTGATGTTGATCACTGTAACATATTTGACTATACAGTGACTTCATCAGGCAGATGAATATTGAACTGAAACTGAATGTCATTAATGTATATAGATTTTCGGATATATTTTTTTAATAATTTAAAAATATTTCCCAAATTAGTAAATTATTTAATTAATTGTAATTAAAAATAACATTTCTTTCTGATTAGTATTTAAAGTCTGTCCGTTGGATCTTCCGTCGTACGTCACAAAACGACGTAAGTTTTACGTTCTTTTCTAACGCATTTGGTTTACTTTATCAGACTAAATGTTTTTGCGTCGTTTCTCGAAGCGATAGTTTGTGACGTACGACGGAAGATATATACAATTTTAAATAGTTTGTTCTAACCATATAAATGTAATTACATAAATAAATTATTTATTACAAGAAACTACCATAATTGTCGAGAAAAAATTGCATAAATAAAGTAATTACCAGTTTAATGACAGAAATATGAACTAATATAATGCTTATTAATATATTTGATATACAGTGAAGGTGTTTAACTATAACATTACTGTAGAATTAAACATCTAAAAATAATATAGAGGATTATAAAAACATTGTCATTACTTTATATGAAAAATAGGGGAAATTTTTTTAATATGAAAAATATTACAAAAGTCAAAGGAAATGAGAAACTGAACATATTTTGTTAAAATATATGTTTTCATAAAATTCTTTAATTTCGAGAAATTAAATAAAAAATGAAATTTACTTACATGCAATTTATATAACAAATAATTGTAGAGGATTTAAAACTAAACAAATGATTAAGAATAGTTTCTTTTTGTTGCGTAAACCTCATAGTTTTCGAGTAAAATATAGGGAAAGTACCATGATGGTCACATTACCATTTTTTAATTGACAAAACTAATAAAAGTGATGATAAAGAGGAATAAAGAAACGTATATATGTCAGAATTTACTCACCATGTAAGTAATTACAACGTAATAATTTAAAAATGAAAAGCATTTTGTTAGAATCAAGTCTTCATTATTTACTATTATAATATGCTTAATAAAAAGTTTTAGGAAAACTCTTGTCGTATTGGTGAATTAGTTTGTAGACATTCGAAAAGTTTAAGCATTCTATTATTATTAACCCAAAAGGTTACAAAGAAATACATTAAATTAAAAACAAAATTGATAATTTGCTTAAAAACAAACATTAAAAAAGTGCGCAATTAAAGGAAAACATGTTTGCTACTCATTCTTTACTAATGAACAAACATTATTATACATGCTTTAGCAAAATATCAGCATCAGATTTAAAAATTTTCAATTCAAAATCAAAAATTATTCAACTTAATAAATATGCCATATATAAATTTATTTGCATGTGGTAATTGTCAAAGTGTGCACATCATTTCTACATCAGATTAAAATAACATTTGCGCTCTTTTGGCTTTGGTCAAATAATGATTTATTAATTTTACTTTACATTTTACAAAACTACGTAACAATTTAGAGCAGGGAACATGCGGACGGAGTTCGCGTAGTGTTCTTCCACTCAGACCCATATTACTAGATGATGGTATCCTCATCAGCAGTATATTTTGGCCATTTTAGGCAATATTTTGGCCATTGCTGGCTTATTATTGTCATTTTTAACTGCTTCATAATACAAACTTTAATTTGGTTTGTAACAAATGTTATTCAAGAAGGGACACAAAAAATGTATTTGGTTTATTTTGAATTTGATTTAAAAAAGCCACTTTGTTTATTCCACTTTATTTTATTATCCGACTAGTTCCGGCACTAGGTCATCAACAATAATATTGTACTAACATAATATTAATAGGTTTATATATAGGGTTTAAATAATAAGCGTTTTTGGAATCTGGAACACCTGGAGCTCTTCATTGTCATTGACCATGTTTTTGCTCTGTGGAATGAATGCTGGTAATATACTAAAGAGCTATGACAACAAATAAGTATTAAATAAATTGAAAAATAAAACCAATACTTGCTTACAAATTATTAAACTGATTTTAACGAATCTCAAAGAAAAATACTTTAAAATCACCTAAAAGAAATGTAGAAACATAGTAATTATACGAATTCAGAATAATTAATGAATCAAATAAGAAGAAATGTTAAGGGTTTAATAGGAGGAATATATAAAAATAAATTAAAGAACAACCTGATTATAATATGCGAAAAAATCGACTACTAAGAAAACTTTATAAGATCTATAAACAAAATAAGAACGAAAATGAATTTCTATAAATGATTGAAACAGATGAATTGGAGGTTTTAAATGACAAGGAAAAGACAGATAAGCATAGTGCATTCATATGTGGGTAAAAACAGATAACTAGTATTCGACATATATAAAATAAATAAGTTTGAAGCAGATGAGAATATGGATTTAAATAATTAGCCACCAGAACAATTAATGTTATATAAAGGAACAAAACATATACACAAAGACAAAAACAAATATAAGGTAGAATTTTTCAACAAAGGAAAGTATCAAAAATTTCAAGAAATATATAACAAATGCATTTTTTATAGGAAAGGGAGCAGAAAATATAATAATCGACTTAAATCATGAGCATAAAGTTCGATGAATTTCAAAATGAAAATAAAGAATTAAAACGCATATTGAAAAACAAAAAGCAGAATAAAGAATTAAGAGAACGTATACAAACTCTAGAAAATACAATAGAGACATGTGAAAAAGACAAAATAAAGAACAACATAATCATCATAATCGAAGTGCAAAAACAAGATAAAAAAGAGAGAACAGAAGAAGTAATATTAAAAATTATAAAAGGATTAAATGTTTATATTAAAATAGACCAAATTAAGGCTGCAGACAGAAAAGAACATAATAATGAAAATAGTTCAATCATTGCACAATTAAAAACAAAAGAACCAAAAGAAAGGATATTACACTCCAGAAAAATAATAGGCTCAATAACTAACGCAGAATGTGCTCTTAAAGGGGCAACAAATGAAATATATATAAAGAAACAACTTACTCCATTAACAAACACATTGTTCTATAAAGCAAGAGAACTAAAAAAGAACACAAATATAAGTTTCTATGGACAAGAGATAGAATGATATATATTAAAAAGACTGGAACAAGCAACAAAATTTAAATTAAAACTCACGCAGACTTGTACATAATCTGCTAATCACCATAAAAAAAACAAAATGAAAATATCACTTAACCATTTTAAAGAAATGAATTATATACATCTACACAATGCTAGAAGCATAAAAAACAAATTCCACGAAATAGAGATAATACCAAAAAACACAGAATAATGCAAATATAATCGCAATTACTGAAACATGGCTAACTCCTAATAATGAACACTTACTGCAATTGAACAATTATAAACCTGAATTCAGTTCTAGAGATTCATAGGTGGAGGAATAGCTACATATGTTAAAAACGGCATAAACTATAGAATAGAAAATAAAACAATAAAAAATACAATTGCTAACAATACACCTAATAGAAAATAATATTACACTCACCCTTATATACAAACCACCGCAAATTAATTAATAACTAAAAATACTCTAAAAAAATCATAATTAAAAAACAAGAATAGGCACATACCCTTAAAATTCAACAAAAATAAATCATGAACAAATAACAAACCAAATAAATTATATCAATGAGATCAATAGCTTTGAACAACTGTCAACCACGTTGACTGTGGAGGCACTTATATTTTGAAAATTCATTACACTTAATATAATAATAATAATAGTAAACTATTGATGATTTTCAACTTTTTATTTTAATCACTACAATTGTTTCGCTACACTGTAGCTTCTTCAGGCGAAGAAATATAATATTATATTATAATTGTACAATTGTAGTGAGTAAAATAAAAAGTTGAAAATCATCAATACTTTACTATTATTATAATATTAAGTAACTGTCAACCACATTAGAAAATATAATACAAAACAACCAAAAACATAAAAACACAAAGAGAAGAGCAGGAAACCCGTGGATTAGAAATTCCAAATGAAATTAATTATTATTTTGCAAATATAGGTAAACATTTAGCATAACAAATCAAAGACGAAAAAAAAAACACCGACTATATATTAGTTAAAATAATAAATACAGTATTGGAAGAAGGACGTTATACCGAATATATGAACAAAGCGGTTATAATACCAGTTCACAAAAAAGAGATAAAACTAACCCAGAAAATTATAGACCAATATCACTACTATCAACATTAAACAAAAAGATAATACAAATACAAATAAATAACTACATAACTAAGCACAATTTTATACAACAACAACAATATGCATTCCAACAACATTCAGGAACATTGTCTTCAGCGTATGATTTAATTAACAAGATAAAACCAGAAAATATCTCAAATCACTTGAAATCATTACATATATAATTTATAGTTCCAACAGAACACACTAAATAAATACAAACATTATAAAATTACCCTGACGACCTTTGAAAAATAAATTTAATTTAATTAATTCAATTTCCTCCGTATCTATGGTGTGGAAATTTTTCAAATGCCTCATCATATTTAAAAGAGCTTTCTCTATCAGACGAAATCACAAGACTTTTGATCTCTCCTTTAAACATCAATAATCAACTCTTAAAGTTAGTACACATCTGAGGTAAGTAGAAGAAATTTATTTAGAAATACCAAGCAGTGCACTTAATGATCGCCATATCGTTTACAACATTAATTACATATTTTAAGAAAAACTGAGTGTGTTATAGAAAACTTGAGTTGGGTTGCAACATAGAGAAAATACGCTTTTATCAATCGCATATCACAATAGCACATATCATAGAGGTTATGATAAAAAGCAAAGGAATTAAAGAAATTGTATTAAATGAAAGGAAAGAAAGATCTAGACGTTTAGTAGATGTAGATAAATGAAAGCTTTGAGAAAACGTGATTCATTTTTCCCTCTTAATAACCGCCATAGACTAGATTTATTAGATTCCAAGTATCTGTAAATATGTATCACTTTATGGAAAATTTTCATAAATAATAAGGTTTATGAAGCAATGAAAACAGAATAAAATCGAATGTTTGAAATGGGCAATGTAAACAGCTTTCAAGATATATGGAATATTATCTGTACAAATAATATAAGTCAGAGATAACATTAATAGTTTAAATAACGAGCAAATTTAACCAAAAAGCATGTACGGGGAATAGATGAAAAAAAATGGCAATACAAAACTTTTAGTAAAGACCAAAAAAGTATGATGAATTAGTTTCTAAAAAAAGGCTGAGCAAAGAATGTATTGGAGATTATTGAACTTCAGCATACATCGTGTTTAAGTTCAAAATGAACAACAAAACAATGAAAGAAGTCAAAAATATACGATTATTATTATTTTTGAAGATTCATTTCTAACCAATTAAGAAAAATATTGCCAATTCTTTGAAAAGCATAAAGAAATTTTGATTTCTCCTATTAAATTAACTGTATAACATTTTGAAAACAACATACATTTTATTGCTTACTTCATTTGTTTATTAAGCGTAAAATGTACATTTCGTTCACAAGGTGAACATTATCAATAACAAACTAAATTCTTAAAACTATAAGCGCGGCATATATTCAGTAAAGAGATTATAAGGAAAAGCCAGGAAGTCATTATTTCAATAAGGGATTATAACGGAGGGTTTACATTATTTCAGTCCCTGTGTAGATAATAAATCTAGTAGCGGATTATCTAAGGAACTTACGTCAAAATTTACTAACAGATTTTTATTTTTGCACATTTCGATGGCCTCAAGCATATTAAATTTGTAATGCAAAAATACGAGTATTATGTTTAGTTATTGTATTCCTTTTTTTAGTGGTATTTCATATTTATAATACATTACGTTCCCATGATTTAAGTTATGAAAATAAAAATAACTGGTATTTTTCAATATAAATGCTCTAGTTTTATTACATTCAACCTATATGCTTAAAGCACAGACCATACAGAAAATATTATAATAATTATCTTTGTAAGCAACTGCAACAATATAAGAACAAATCCTACAATTATTTGCCCATCGCTGGTAAATTTACCGCGGAAATAAATCATTTGCAGTTATAGCATAAATGCGCATGAATAAATTTTTAATAGAGCACATCATAACTTCCCAAATTGATCAATATTGCTTTAATTAAATCGCCATTGAACACTTTCCCAAACATAACAACTGCTACTAATTAAAACAGTCAATACCATGCAATTTCGCAAATATTACTATTAATAATGCATCGGTGAAACAACCATCTGTTAATGTTTTCTTTATAAAGCCAATTTGAATATAAATTTAAAAAAATATATTTTAGAATTATAAAAAATAAATAGAGCCATAATTATAGAATAAATAAATATAATTATACTTTAAGTTGTTTAAAATCACGCTTCTTGAACTATTTAAGTGCTATTTATAGTGCATTGCCAGCCACTTTACGAAGCGTAAAATTAAGTGGCAATAAGCGACTAATAAACGAAGCTCGTTAATTAGGAATAGCAATTAAACGACGGTACGTGCGCGAATATTAAAGAAGTCAGTGTTTGAAAACCCCGCAAGCAAAAATAATTTCAGGGTAATTTAACGCCAGCCCGAACCTATTATAAAATGCATTTTTTTGCAAACATGTTTCATTATAAAGATTTGTATATTGAGTTGCATACGATCAATGCTTGCTAGTGAATAAAAATGTATTCAGCAATGTTTAATTAATTGGACGGCAAGAATTTGCTTTTTATTAACTACTTACACTATTATAAAATTCTTTAAATACTTAATTGTATTCACTAGTGTTCATTAAAAATAAATAATAAAAATAAAATAAACATTTATTGATTGCTTTATATAAAATGTTTGTAATGCGGTTTAACATAATTTTTTAGAAATTATGTCGCTTCTTTGTACATTATTTTATTTTTATTCAAGATCGTTTAAGGTTATCCAGCGATCATTTAATGATCAAATTAAAGTAAATTACAGAATTGAGTTAATATGTTCATAAATTTTTTAGTGGTAAAACATAGTAAATGAAGTAAGTTTTTGAGTATGTGAAAGGTTTATAGTAATGTAACAAACAATATTTTGGCACATTTTTCACTTTGTTTATCCATTAAATTCATTATCAATACCAAAAAATGGTGATCATATGATAAGATCATTAAATATATAATGGTCATTTATGCTTATAACAATCATTTTAGGACAGTTAATAGCCTTCAGAATTACTTATTTAAATCCATAAAAATATACATAGTTAATTCGTTGTTTTAGTTAAGATGACAAAAATGTAATGGTGTGTTCTGTAAGACCAAATTGACTACGTTTGTTAAGTAAAATGTTATGATCCATCGTATCGAACCATAGATCTGTATAGATAACATACGTGTGCCTTCTATTATCACGGCTTATGTTGAGATATTGTGTAATTGAAGACAAATTAGTTAAGGTCGGCCTTCCAGACATAAACCCATGTAGAAGTAGTGAAATATATTTCTTTGCAGTAAATAATATACAATTTAATGCAGTTACTTGAGTACGTGAAGATTAATATCACTTATTAAGTAATATAGAATTTGTTAAAATGTCTTAGAAAAAATTGATAAGATTGATTGATAGTTTTGACGGAGTGAGTGATCACCTTTTTAAAAAAACAGGAGTAATGATTACACTGAATTGAAAAATTCACTATGTTTAAAACATAGTGAATTTTTTAATTTTCAATGGATTACCACGTAGTGTCAGTCGCAACCATTCTCTTTAGGGAGTAATGATTGTTCTCTTCCAAAATTTAGGAAAACTTCCGGATATAATTGATACATTAAAAATTGTTAATAACGGCTTTATAAATACATTTTTACAATCTTTGATAATAAAACATCATCGCGAATGACTGATGTTTTCCGTTTGTTTAACTATAAATGACATGTTGCTCATTAATAACTGGAATAGAGAAATTTTCACAATTAGTGTGTACAAAACTTCACAAAACATATCAGCAAATTTATGATGTTTTGGGGAGTATCAAAGATATTACACACATTTTATAATTCAGTTGGTATTTTTGATGTTCCATTTTTTTGGTGTACAAATTTCCAAAGGTCTTTCTATCGCATTATAAGATTATCTTCAATGTTTTTTAAGAAAGATTTACACGTTACATTAATTTGTGATTTGATCATAAATCGAAGTCTTTAGAACACTCCGTGGTGAAATAGGGATTGAGTAGATTTCCACTTTTTATGGTACAAGTGTTTTAATTCAATATGTCTGATAACATTGTTAGAAAACCACATGGGGAATTTATTTGATTTTTGTTTAAAATTGTAAATGGGTACAGATCAATCAAAAAGGTTATACAAAATCTTATAAAATTGATCGAACATTTCATTAACGTCAGTGTAAGATTCCAAAATAGTCCAATATACATTAGTTAAGTTATTGTACAAAGTAAGATAAATTGCTTTTCGAAAATTGTACAGCCTATTTGAGATATTATGAGGAAAACAAACTGTTTGCATTTAGTAAAAATTTGCGCTGTATCGGTTAGAGGATGATACAGATCTTCTATCACAAGATCATAATAATTTATATGCTGCTATCAAAATTGCTAAAAACTAGATTTAATATCGGGAGTATGCGTTAATTCATGCGGTATCTAAGAGAGGGAGCTACTAGTATCATTTTACGTCGTGTTCATCCGTGACTATATTCATTTGAAAGCTACTGTCATTGCGCGCATTGCAACAACATTTTTTTCTATTCATTTGAACATGTCGAACTTTGTGCCAGAAAAAGTGTTTTTACGGGGAGTTCTTCTTCATTACTTGAACATGTAGAAAAGTGCTACCGAAAGTCATCGTATTTTGATTTTTGGTAACATGGTCACCATAAACCTCTTGCTGAAATAACGTGCCAGAATTGGTTTGCATGGTTTAAAAATGGCGATTTCAACTTAGAAGACGATGAACGACCCGGACAGCCAAAAAGGTTTGAAGATAAAGAATTTGAGGCATTGCTTGATGAAGATGCGGGCCAAACGCAACAAGATCTTGCAAAATCATTGGGAGTTGATCAAGCAACCATTTCCAGACGTTTAAAAGCATGGGGATTGATCCAAAAGCTTGGAAATTGGGTGCCGTATGAATTAAAGCCAAGAGACATCGAACGCCGATTCTGCATGTCGGAAATGTTGCTTCAACGCCACAAAAAGAAGTAATTTTTGCATCGGATTGTCACTGGTGATGAAAAATTGATTCATTACGATAACCCCAAGCGCAAGAAGTCGTATGTGAAGCCTGGCCAGCCATCAACATCCACGGCAAAGCCGAATATCCATGGCGACAAGGTAATGCTCTGTATTTGGTGGGAATATTATAGCCCAGGCATAGCCCCTTCTGATTACTACTTGTTCAGATCAATGCAGAATGCCCTCACCGGAATACGCTTCACTTCAGAACAGGGTATCAAAAATTGGCTCGATTCATTCTTTACCACCAAGTCGAAAAAGTTCTTTTGGGATGGAATCCAGAAACTGCCAGAAAGATGGGCAAATGTTGTAGCTTCCAATAGACAATACTTTGATCATTGAGTGTATAACCATTTTTTCACAATTTTCGAAAAAAAAAACCGCATGAATTAATGCATACTCCTTATAGTTTATTATTACAATTTTTGATATTGCTAAACTGATGTTTAGAAAATTGCACAAAGATGAAACTTTTCGGAATTTAGAAAATGCTACTAAACAGCACCGCCAATAGTCGCTTTAAAGTTTCTGTCCTTTCGATCAACCTATTATGAACTATTATGAAACAATTAATAACTCTTAAAAGAATCATTCAACCACGTTTCGCTTAAGAATAAAACATCATAAGAGTAACAACAGGAATTAATATAAAGGTTTGAGTTTTAGTTCATAATCTATGAGCGTTTTGATAGTAGAAGGTTAGCACTTATTGCATTCTTCCGGACGCTATTATTTTTCCGAAGATTTCTTAAAAATAGTGGGTAAGACGCGGATTAGCTTTATGATGAGATCCGATTCGCCATTGAATAGCCGCTGCAGAAAATCCGCCTTAACATATTTATAAAGCGCCGACTGCATTTGTGTTTGATCACTGGAGATGCTGATCATTTTAAATTTATCTGTGTTTCGTATTTTTTTATATTACGGAACACCTCGTTGACACAAGATTAATTGGGTAATGACAATCTCAGTGGATGATTATTTATTTTAGAGGGATCGAATTTTTCTAATCTAAAAGGTTTTGTATCGTCATGTTGCGCATTTGATAGAGGACGGAATGAACTGGATTTGTATTAACTGTTTACCATCTGAGCAGAATTCAAGTATCGACCATAATATCGATAGTCAGGATAGCGGCAATTTAAAAACTTTTTGGAAAAATATTTAGATTGGAGATTTGAATCTTTAAATAATAATATGCAGTTTTCTATCCAAAATATCAGTTCCAAGTTCGATATTATTAATGATAAATTAGAGAGGTTGGAAAAAGAGAACGAGTTTCTAAAATCAGAAATAGAAGTGGAGGATAGGCAATTACGATCAAAAAATTTCATGGTATTCAATGTACCCGAGTCTCAATTCAAGGATATATCGACACGAGTAGAGCATGGTGCTGCAGTCATCCATAATCTACTTAAAAATACTGAGAATATTCGTTCGCCTGTGAAGATCATTAGACTAGGACGTGAATCTTAACGTCCCCGCCCTGTGAAATTAGTTTATCAAGAGAATATTACACCTATCGCTATACTACAAAATGCGAAAAAAATTATTACAGAAAATTCACATATTAAGATTAAACCTGATCTAACATTTAAACAAAGAAATTATTTCAAATCGTTACAGACCGAGCCAAATAACAGGATTAAAAACGGTGAACATGATCTTGTAATAAGATATTTTAATAACGTTCCCAAAATTATTTCAAAGAGTGAAGCTACTAGCCATCGTCCTTCTAATGTACAAAAAAAACTAAAAATATATTTCCAAAATGTTGGCGGTATCACAACTAAAATTAAAGATTTAGTTCAACTTATGTTCGTTTGGTGTAATAATTTTAGTTGAAAGTTCGTTAAATGCTTATATATGTGACAGTGAACTTTTGTGTGATAATTATATTATATTTAGAGCTGATAGAGGTCCAAACTATCACTACAATTACGGGGGTGGGGGAGTATTGATAGCTGTAAAAAATACTATCATCTTACAAAGTGTTCATTGATAATTCAATTATAGAACAACTTTTTGTTGAGGCAAAAAAAATTTAATAAACATTTTGTAATTGGTAGGGTATATTTACCACCTATTTCTAAGGATCATTGTCAAATTCTGGAATCAATAGTAAGTAAAAATATAGATAAAGAAATTATTATTTGTGGTGATTTTAATATGCCTTCGGCAACATGGAATAATGATGATATGGGTGTAGTTGTACACTCGTCTTCTCAGAACAGTGCATGTGAGTTAATCGTAGAAACATACAGCTTCCTAAATATGTACCAATTAAACAGCATTTCTAATGAAAGTTTTTCTGGATTTAGTATTTAGTACAAGTACTGGTATATCTATCACTCCAGCTATAGATTTGTTGTGCAACACTTCAATTCATCACATTGCCTATGATATTGATATTAATATTTTAACAGAACATCACGAATTATTAGTAAATGAAGTAATTTATGATTTTAAAAGAGGAGATTACATTGCTATAAATAATGTACTGTTGTGGATTGGGATTCTTTATTTAAAGGCAATGAATTAGATGATGCTCTTGCATTACTATATTGTATGAAATAATCAAAATGTATGTTCCATCTAAAACAATTTTTACTTCTCGCTATCTTAAATGGTTCAATTCTGAACTTATAAAATTAACTAAGGAGAAAAAGAATTTAACTTACAAAAGGTCAAGTAATGTTGTTGATTACGAGATTTTTAGTAAATTACGTGCTCAGTGTTCATCTTTGAGTAAATTTCTGTTTGAATCATTGATTAATGAAATTCAAGAGTATATTAATCAGAAACCCAGGAAATTTGCCAGTGATATGAAAAATACTTCAAACATACCGGAATCAATGTCATATAATAATGTGACCTATGACAACGGGACAGATTTTGTTAATGCCTTCGCATCGTTCTTTTCTTCAGTTTATTGTCCAATCATTACTACAGTGCCAGAATTCGATTACAACTCTCAAGTTTTTTCGTCTAAGTTATGTGTTACACTAAAAGAAGTGTTTAATGAAATTGTTAATTTATCTAATAATTGTAGTTATGGCCCTGATGGCATTCCTGGATTATTTTTATCTAGATGTATGTTTACTATCTCGAAACCTATTTATTGGCTTTTCGAGCATTCCCTTTACTCAGGCTATGTTCCGCAATATGGGAAAAAAATTTTTGGTGGATAATTATCGTGTGATTTACGATCCAGTCTATGATTCCTAAGATACTTGATAAAATTGTTTCTACTCAATTGCGTTGGATAAGAAAGAGTATTATTGAAGATAATCAGCATGGTTTTATTGAAAGTCGATCTACAACTTCAAATTTATTATGTTATCAGAAATTTATTATTGATAGTTTTTCTGATAGTAAACAAGTAAACGCGGTATACACAGACTTTTCAACGGCATTCGACCGCGTAGAGCACAATATATTAATTGCTAAGTTGAATGCCTACGGATTTAGTTTAAACATAATTAATTGAATACGTTCTTTTCTTTCTAGTCGTGTACAAATTGTGAAGATGAATAATTACATTTCATGCGATATTAATGTACTTTCTGATGTACCACAGGGAACGCATGTAGGCTCTTCATTGTTCTTGTTGTTTGTTAATGAGTTATGTCATTCGTTTGATTATTGTAAATCATTAATGTTCGGAGATGATTTAAAGATATTCCATGCTATTGAAAATGTAACTAACTGTAGAGAACTTCAACGCGACTTGTGTAGGTTTGAAGAATAACTTGTTTCTGAATATATCTAAATATAATATAATTTCTTTTACGAGAAAATCATCTCTAATTACTTTTAACTACAATATCATTAGAAAGAGTTTCTACTATTAGAGACCTTGGAGTGATTTCATACATATTAATTTAATAACAAATAAAGCATTTAAGATACTAGGTTTCATATTCAGGAATAGTTACAACTTCAAACCCCATGCTATTATAACTTTAGTTACTAGTTTAGATCTTACTAAACTAGTAAATAAAGTTATAAGAGCATCGATTGATCTTTCAAATGTAGAATACGCATCTACAGTTTGGTCTCCTCATTATAGTTGTTATGTGTTAGCTATAGAGCGGATTCAGCATAAATTTGTAAAATATGCGTTGGAAAGATCATCGTTAGCACAAGTCAATATTATTAAATAATTACAGTTGAATATAAAGTTATAAAAAATCGACATCGAAAGCCTTCAAAGTGCATTCGACTAGTCTTTCTTTCTTTAATTGTTTTTTATTATTCATGTACAAGGTTTTTAAAATAAACAAAGATAGTAGCTTTCTGTTACAGAAAAACAAGTTGAATTTCTAATTGTTTAAAAGATTAACTCCTTTAAACTTCCATCAGTCTATACAGTACTCATTTATATTCAAAATACGTTTGACGCGGTTTAGCATGTTGGACTTCTTACATCCTATATATTTACCTTACTCTTCAATAGATTCTGAGATTCTGCAAAGTAAGGTAAATCCTTTCTATTTATTCCCCTGTCTACTCTCCTCTAGACAATATTTGGCTCAACATAATTATCGGAATTAAACCCTTAACATTATTTCCTTCTTTTCATCAATGATACTGCCCATATTTCTCATTCAATAACAATGATTGTCAATACAATAATTGCATTATACAAATTATAAAGTTACAATAAATTTAAAAAAAATAAACAAGTAGGTTTATAAAATCATCATTTAAGAATTCATTGACAGAATAAAATCCTTTCTTACTTAAAAGAAGTTTAATAGTTTTCTTAAATTTCTTTATTGGCAAAGCTTGTATATCATTCTGTAATTTGGCAAAATATTTAGCGCTTGCATATGATGATGACTTTTCGTACTTTGCGGTCTTATGTGCAGTAACCCTAGACAAATTTACATTTCTTGTGAAATGTGTATGCTTAGAAGAATTTTTCTCATAACAATCCCAATTTAATAATTATTTTTATTGAGTCTTGTTTCGTTCCATAACTGCTTTATCAGTTTCCTGACATATGTTTCGACAATTACTTGTCATTTTCAAAGGTGTACTATGATTACTATAATTTTGTTAAATAAGACAATCCGCTAAAATGATGCTTTGGCTTGAAATAACCTCCTGTTGGTTGTTTACTATATTTTTGCCCTCCTTAATTGCCCGCTTAATCTTCTAAAATATTAAGTCTTAATCAGTAATCATAGTACACCCTTGAAAATGACAAGTAAATGTCAAAACATATGGCAGGAAACTAATAAAGCAATTATGGAACGAAAAAATAAAAATAATTATGTAATTATGTTCCATGAAGAATGCAGCAACGATAGTATTAATTTTAATCCCAATTTACTTTAACTAACATCAAACATCGATATTGGTAAATGCAAGGAAATGGACGATAAGTATTTTATATTTCTGAAAATATTATTTGCAGGATGTTTGAAATCCCAAATTAAACATTAATCTGAGTATTCGTTTCTGTGAAATAAAAATCTTAGTGGACTGAACAGAGTTTCCCCAAAGTACAACACTATATGATAAGGGAATAATAGATTGTAATTAACTTAGTCGTGCCTATAGTGCTTTTTAGTTTCAAAATTGCGTAATAACTTCTATTAATTATTAAATTTACCCTGGTTACATTTTCAATCCAATTGAGACCCTTATCAAGATGAATATAAAGGAATCGGGTAGAAATTTACCCTGGTTACATGTTCAATTCAATTGAGATCCTTATCAAGATGAATATCAAGGAATCGGGTAGAATTTGAAAAATGTAATGAATTATAGAGCATCAGAGTTCCATTAAGATTTTGAAAATGATTGAATACTGTTTTGTTTTAATTTAGTATCACATTATTTGCATTACAAATTTTTAATATCATTAGATATGATGGAGATAGTGGAACACATATCTTGATATGATGCAGATGATATAGCAATTGAGGTATCATCAGCATACGTCACTTTGACATCTTCACTTATATTTTGCGATAAATCATTTGTAAATAAAATTAAAAATTAGGGCCCTAAAGATGATCCCTGCGGTACGCCCAAGGAAACATCATATTCTGGTGAAATGTTTTTGTTA
Organism: Ontholestes murinus; assembly: GCA_963969525.1. Classification (NCBI taxonomy): domain Eukaryota; kingdom Metazoa; phylum Arthropoda; class Insecta; order Coleoptera; family Staphylinidae; genus Ontholestes; species Ontholestes murinus. The sequence continues at coordinate 25,467,803 of OZ018396.1, forward strand.
ACTTGGACCACAATTTTACGATTGTATAAATACGATATTACAAAGTCGAGGAATTTACCCCTAAATCGAACTGCATGTAATTTACTTCTTATAAATGAGGGTTGCAAACAATCAAAAACAATAAACATGTCAAAAAATAATCCATAAACAAATTTTCCGTCATCAAGCTGTTTATTTATAAACTCTAAAGTCATGTGTAGCTGTTTCAGTAGAATGCCCCGAGCAGTAGCCGTGTTGCGATTTCGTAATGACATTATACTTCTCCAGGAAAGTAATCATTCTTTCGGCAATAATATTTCAAATATTTTACTAATCACGTTTATTAGTGCAATTTTTCTAAAATCATCCAACTCATTGGCATCACATTTCTTAGAAATAGACACAATTTTTGAAATTTTTAGTACATCAGGAAAAAATGCTTTTAAAATGCATTTAGTAGGTAGACTATAAAAAAACTACTAAATTTATTTTTAGAATATCGTAATAGTGTATTTTTACATATACTTAAAATTTAAAAAAACGATTTACAAATATCTTAATGGTTCATCAATACAGAGTAGAATCGGCGAAGGTGCTTGTTTTTGAATAGCAGTGATTGGTTACAACAAATATCACGTTTAGATAGAAGAACAATAATATTAAATGGTAGATGCAAGCCGTTGTTTAATAATTTTATGTTAATATTGAGATAACGCAATTGTTTGATTTTCAAATATTGGTTTATTAAACACTACATAGGTTTCGCCACACTGTTACTTCATCAGGTGAAGTAATTATACAAAATAAAATATACATTATTTCTTATGTATTATGTTTCATGTAAAAAAGGCTACAATAAAACAATGATTAACAAACTAATAAAACAAAAACAAAACAATATTATCAAAACATTTTTGAAACCATATACTGTGTCAATATTTTATTAAGAGATTTATTTTTTAACTTTATAGTAATCAATTTTGTTTATGGCTGTGTAAATAATTTTGATCAATGTAATAAATAGACTTTCTCATTAATTAATAAAGATTCCCATCGATATCATATTAGATATTTATACATAGACTATTATTCTTCACTAATAAATTCAATTGTTTGATTATGATGCATAAAAAGTGTAATACGTTCTTAACTAGAAAATAATATACAAATATATTATTGGGCGAGCATCTGCCCAATTTGAAAGTGAAATATTAATACAGTTCCGAATATACTGTAAGTGAGTTTACATTAATAAGTAATTGTTGAGACCGCGGCCTTGGCGAGTTAATGGGCGAGCTCGTTAAGTTGGCGGTGCTGGTAAGAAAAGGAGGCCACCACTTGAATTATTAAGTTGGCATCGATTTAATCATCTCTCGCTTCCGCTCTATTTATTCATGACGGGGACCGTGTTTGTTGAAAGTAACATTTGTGACTCTGGTCGATAATCGGATGGGCGACCCAGAGGGAGGGGAGCGAGTCGCGATGAGGCTCATTAACCAATGGAAACTTTCCACCCTCACCATTCTTAAGTTTTACATTAATTATTAACGCCAGCGCTAAGAAGTTTTCGATTGTAATGTAGTCCTTTATGTTATGATTTAATTTAGGTGTATACGGGAATATTTTAGAAGCTGATTAATAATAAAGCACTGTATATTTAAGTTATATTGGTGATTTGCGATAATATAATGTTGATTAAATTAATTAAACAATGAAATTATTTATCAATAATTTAATTTATTTAAATATTTCTAAAAGATTTTTTATTGAACATAATACAGGGTCGCTGATATGTATGGAAACGGTCGAATATCTCCTAAAGTAAGAGAGCTAGCGAAAAATGTTAAGATACAAAAGTTTTAGGGTTTTTTTTAAAACTATCAGGATTATTAATTAAGTATACAGGATGTGTTAGAAAGTCAAGACAAAACAAACTTGCTTTTTCTTTAATGGAATACCCCGTATTTTGTTCCATATTTCAATTCATCTTGAAATTCTACACAAAATTGGTGTAGCACATCATAAAGCTAAACTTGACTGTTTTAGAGATATCGAACTTTGAAAATCATATACGTTTTACTTAAACGTATCATTTTCGCGCGAAAATTATCCAATCAGAAGTAGTTTTGTGTGTAATGACGCAGCGTTGTTATGGAGATTTTCATCTCCATAACAACGCTGCGTCCTACCTACCTTTGATAAGTGACTTGATGGCAAACTAACGGGTGTCCAACAATTATTGCAGTCCCGGGTGGCGTTGGAATCAAAAACGTAGGTCGATTCTTACATGTGTCAAATAAATGAACTGACATTTTAATTGTCAAACATAACCTAAACGTGCATTTAAAGTGTTGTTTAAATGCACGTTTAGGTTATGTTTGACAATTAAAATGTCAGTTCATTTATTTGGCACATGTAAGAATCGACCTACGTTTTTGATTCCAACGCCACCCGGGACTGCAATAATTGTTGGACACCCGTTATTTTTGTATAATTTATATAAAAAAAATTATGATCTGCCATACCAATTTTGTGTAAAATTTCGAGATGAATTGAAATATGGAACAATATACGGGGTGTTTCATTAAAGAAAAAGCAAGTTTGTTTCGTCCTGACTTTTTAACTGATCCTGAATACTTAATTTGTCTTTATTCTAATAGTTTAAAAAAAAAACTAAAACTTCTGCATCTTAACATTTTTCGCCCATTTCCATACATATCAGCAACCCTGTATAACAACCACGAATACCTTTTATGAATACAAAAATATTCACAAATTCACAAGAAAAGAAAATTCTGTATAAAACTTTGTGTTAGCAGAGAAAGAAAATAAGTGAAAAATGTTGAATGTAAGAGTATTGAATAAAATGCAGTAATGAATATTGTTGGACAATGAGACGGTATAATTATTTTAAACTTTTCTATTGGTACTACCAGTACAATAGTAAAATCTTCATCTGTTCATATTTTGTTAATAATTTCAAGTAGAATTTTCAGTTCCTCTCATAACCTCTGCTGTGTTTCTATCTTCACTTGGGGATTTTAAATGCTTTAATGTTTTTATTGCCTCTCTCGATTCGTGTTATTGTATTTTTTGCCTATAGGCCTATAGGCAAGTAAGAAGTGAACAGATGAAAATATAAAAGAAGACTTTACTATAGTATTCGTAGTATCACTAAAAAAGAATAAATTGGATAAGGAAAGAAAATAACACCAAAGAGCAATTTTTGCAACAAAAAAATCACAGATTAATGATATGATATTATATATAAGGACATAGAAAAGGTGTTTGATCTAGATCCAGAAGAGCTATCTGGCATATACCAGAGAAGAGAAAGATAAATAAAAAACTTATAAGTATAATTAAAATCATATGTAAGAAAACAAAAATATAAGAATTAAAGAAAAAAAAAACATAATTTTATATAACAACAAGGAGGGGAACTTATCTCAATAATATTTATTTTTAAAAAAACACTAATAAAGACAACAAAAAGAGGAGCAAGACCTTTAATATTATGTTATTTGTTACCCCCAGGATATTACTATGAAGAAGAATCTAAATATAAGCATTAGTAAAATGAGACGGAAAAGGTGAAGGAAGATGATCACAGAAATTGTATTGCTCTCTTTGTAACAAAAGAATACACTTTGTGAATTTTGTACAGATATCGAATAGAATCATGTTCCACTAACTCCTTGAAAATGACTATCATTTAAATTTATGAGCGGAATAGAATGCAAACAGGAGGTAGAAGTTTTCTAGAAGGAACTAAGCAACTAAGGAAAAATTAAAGGAAAACGAGAGAACATTAATAATATGCCAGGAAAAATACAGAATTCTAATACGTAAATATGGTCTGGAACGGAGCCGTTGCTTAGGGAATAGAATATGTCAATTGGATCGCACCAGGCAACAAACCAGAGAACCCCATCAGGAACCAAATTGATTCTATATTAACTAACAAGCGCTTTATAAAGTCAAGCAAACAGGTCACTATATACCTGGGAGTGCATATCTCGTCCGACAATGTTCCTCTTGTACTACAATTAAAAACCAAAGGTACAGGCATCTATGGAAAACACGGTATCAGGAATAATTGAGCTACTACAAAAACCAAATATCAAGCAAAATTTATCTGTGTCATTAAATAAGTAAATATGCGAAATCCAACAACAAGATCTACCATAAATACAGTATAACTACGAAGGAGGTTATGGAGCATAAAAGGCTTTGTAAAAACGTTTCGGATATGCATGAGGAATTACAAAGAAAAATCATATGTACTGCAAAGGACCACTGGATGAAGGAAACATGGGTGGAAATGGAAATACATTCTAGACACGTTATGTTCTACATGCACATGAGAACTAAAAGAAGTTGCCAGCCTATATAGGAAGAAAGTTTATACTCGATGACTCAGGTACACCGACAATTGACGAGCATGTTCTCATAAAATCTTGGGAGAATACATCACAGATATTTTCCAAAACGATATGGTAGTGAAAACGGCTCATTATCATAACTATGAGTACCGAAAATACTGAAACCTAATATATGCAGTAAAAACAGCTAAAATAGGATACAATTGTTTCGCTATACTGTAGCTTCTTCAGGTGAAGAAATATAATATGTTTTCTTCACCTGAAGAAGCTACAGTGTAGCGAAACAATTGTAGTGAGTAAAATAAAAAGTTGAAAATCATCAATAGTTTACTATTATTATTACATTAAGTGATAATGGATTTTCAAAATATAAGTGCCTCAACAATCAACGAGATTTCAGAAATGTGTTCGGAATCCGTGAGGCTCTATTTACCTTCAACATCCTACTGCAAAAATGTCACGATTAACGCAAATACATCACTGTCTGGTTTATAGTCTATAAGAAAGCCAGACAGTGTTCGATATGCGAAGCTCATAGTAATACTACAGACATAAAAGCCATTCGAATAATTTAAAACCTATATTGGTATCAAACAGCTTTGCTGAAGATAGGAGATTAAAAACTGGTTAAGTGAATATCCAGCGAGGAATGAGCAAATAGCCTTTACTATTGAATATTTATTCGGATTCAATATTTAAAAAGTACACAACTAATAAGCAATACGGTGTAAAAGTGAACGACGAATTAATAAATGATATATGATACTACTGGATTGTATCAATGAAGAGGGACAAGAAATGGGATTAAACATAAACGTAAGCAAAACAAAGTTCATGATCCGACAGCCCTACCCAAATGCAGAATTACAGTTAAAGGAACATTACATTGAATGGCTTAATTGTTTCAAATATTTAGGCACCTAAATTACAAACAAACTATAACCGGATAAATAAAGTAAATAACATAAAGAACTGGCACGAACTACATTCACTAGGATGAAAACAGCTTTCTGTAACGACCTAAAACTCAGACAGAGAATGATCAAATATTACATCTGGTCAATTTTATAATTATTTGGACCCTCAAAATATTGACATTGAACTGTTTAGAAGCCCATGAAATGTGGATTCTTCGTCGAATGTTAATGTCTTACGTAGAGCAAATGTCCATCTTATATCTTGGTCCCATCTTATGGGGTAACCGCATTCTACCACTAATTATGAAAAAAGGAAAAAATTGAAGGTAGACGAGGCATTAGTGGTAAACAAGCATCCTGGTTGAAGAATATCAGAGAGTGGATGGGTATTCGTAGCTTGAAACAACTATTCCGACTGGCGGAAGATAGAAACCGATTAATGGAAGTGATTGCCAACGTTAGGCATAGGAGACGTATAAGAAGAATAAGTATTTACGAATGATATAAAAATTGTAGCAAAAAGTGCGAATGACAAAGAATAACTTCATGAAATGAAATCAAAATATTTAAAAAAGCTTCACAAATAAAAAACTTTTTACTTTGTTTGTATAACACATAAATAAAGTCAGTGTTATACAAAGTAAAAAGTTTTTTATTTGTGATTTAAAAAAGAGATGATTTAGTGAAGTAAAAAATGAAGGTAATAATGTAAAAACACATTAAGTATTATTTTTTCTTGCCCTCATTTCTATGTATATGCGGTTTGTTTATCTGTTCCTGGAAGTGTCCACCCACCAATCAAAGTTATGAATTTTATTCCAGTTAAAGTTTCCACCCTGTTTAGAAACACATTGTTGTTTTAATAAATGTTGTTAATGTTTACTAGAGTGAATTGTCGTTCTAATGAGTAAGCCTCAGCTTTCTCAATGTCTGCGTAAGCAAGCCCTCTTTTGCAACACAATGCTTGGTTGCTAGGATTATTTTTCTTGGCCAAATTAAAGATTGTGGATTATTCATCGACCCCATCATGTTATGCGTAATTTATTTCTTTTTTGACAAGCTACTCTAAGAAATTTCGTACGGAAGAACTCAAAGGGATTTAAGCTCTGAAAAAATAAGAATATATTTCATTTAAAAGTCTTTTATCTACGATCGTACAGAAAGTAGACGCTTTTTGCATCATTTTTCATTGTAAAAGTGGCTTTTTAAAGCACTAGTGCTTTTTTACGTTTTTATTGCACGGTAATGTCAAACTGTTTTTATTGCACAGAAATGTCAAATTTGACAGATGAATTAATAGCACAAATTTTCGACGAAAAACTTAATTTCTGATACAAATAACTAATAAACTATAAATAAAATATATAATACAAACCAAATGGCAGATTTAAGAACTGTGAAGATTTCATTTAATGCAAGTCGAAGCGATTACAATAAAGCGAACATTTTTTCCATAAATAATAATGGCGGCCGACATTTGTGCAACTTGTTTACTGGTTGCTAAGTAACGCTTTCATTAGTGCACTGCGGGTAAAATATGTTTTCATTAATTGAATTATTGAAATGACATTAAAATATTACTCATATGAATATATTCTTTGAAATCCTTTACGATCGAAGATAAAATTTTGTAAGGCACACGTGTAAAAAGTGTCTTTATTGCACTCCTGGCTTTAAAAAAACTCGCTCGTTCCTCGCTCGTGTTTTTAAACGCCAGTTCGTGCAATAAAGCATCACTTTTTACACTTGTACCTTAAATAACTATTATCTACGATAGTACAGAAAGTAGACGCTTTTTGCATCATTTTTCATTGTAAAAGTGGCTTTTTAAAGCAGTAGTGCTTTTTTACGTTTTTATTGCACGGTAATGTCAAACTGTTTTTATTGCACAGAATTGTCTATTTTGACAGATGAATATATATCTACGAAAAACTTAATTTTTTATTAATTGATACAAATAACTAATAAACTATAAATAAAATGTATAATACAAACCAAACGGCACATTTAAGAACTCTGAAGATTTCATTTAATGCAAGTCGAAGCTATTACAATAAACCGAACATTTTTTCCATAAATAATAATGGCGGCCGACATTTGTGCAACTTGTTTACTGGTTGCTAAGTAACGCTTTCATTAGTGTACTGTGGGTAAAATATGTTTTCATTAATTAAATTATTGAAATGACATTAAAATATAACTATAAGAATATATTCTTTGAAATCCTTTACGGTCGAAGATAAAATTTTGTAAGGCACACGTGTAAAAAGTTTCTTTATTGCACTCCTGGCTTTAAAAAACTCGCTCGTTCCTCGCTCGTGTTTTTAAACGCCAGTTCGTGCAATAAAGCATCACTTTATACACTTGGACCTTAAATAACTATTATAATTATATTGAATCTTTAAGAGCTGCAAACATGGCGTATGCGAGCTTAGTGACAGCTGCGTCAAGGTTCGTCGTTTTTATGAAAATCAAAAGGGAAATTATTGAAGATTCTACCTTTATCTTATACTTAAGCTAATTGGTAAATTTATATAATCCCTATTAGATCTAATAATTTAGATTAACAAATCCACCAGAGACATGATTTTAAACTTACCTAGTTATAGTTATATAAATACCGGGCTTGATACTTGAATTCAAATGTTTGAACGTTGGGTTCTCAAGATCTACATCTTTGTTGTTATAGACAGATTAGTTAATTAGTTAAGGTGGATTAGAATACTTCTAAATTTTCCCACACTGTAGGGAACGGGACTAGGAGAGTATTTAATTTAAGCAAGTTATTTTCTACTGATAGTGCCAACAGATTCTTATTTAGGGATATTCTTATTTACGCGTTGCTTGGCGTTGTTTTTATTTTTAGTTTGGCTTCACCTAATGTAAACTGTTACAAAATTTGATATTAAAGTACTCAAAAAGTATAACTTACAGTCGATTGAACTTTCTGACAATATGTTTCATATATAATAAAAATATATAAGTCCTTTACGTTGTAGAAAATTAACTAATAATTAGAAAAAAAACATGAAAATATTTCGTAAAATCTACAAAAAATGAGTCTTATTAAGACTACAAGAACAAACCACCTTTGAAACAACTACTTCGCTAGCTAATACTACTCATTCAATGTCTGTCGAAGTATTAGCTAGAGAAGTAGTTGTTTTAAAGGAGGTTTGTTCTTGTAGTCTTAATAAGACTCATATATAGTAAATTTTACGAAATATTTTCATGTTTCTATATGTCGAAACTTTATTCTTATTTCATTGGATATATTTATGTTGGAATATTACTGTAAGGCGGAATGAATAAATAAAAAAGTCTAATTATGATAACCTTTATACCAACAGTACACTTACTATTCTTATTGCAGCAACATTTTTTTGATAAAATAAAATTATTTTAAAAAAATTGCTTATACTCGCAACAATTGTTTCTTCATACGATGAAGACGGTGTGTGGCGAAACAGTTATTGAAAGTCTGTGAATAATAGTTTTTTATTATATTATGAAAATAAATTATAAAAGTGTTTTTATTTTAACATTTAAAAAGTGAAGATGAATTTTTAACAAACATCAGTGAAACAAACCAAGTGTTTAACAATTTTTTACATATTATTTCATGTTTCACCAAGACATAAATGACAAAGTTATTCAAGCTGAAGAACAGCCTCTTTAATGAAAATATTAATATATATTTTTATGAATGACCTTGAGGATAAGAATATGATGAATTTAATAACGTTAAAATTGTGTGAATTATTTCTATTAACTCAAGCGCTACATTTGCATATTGGAAACTATTATGTATCCATTCATCGTGTTTTCATTTAAGTAGCAAAGACATATATGTTGGAACATAATGACTTTTAGAGAGCTGAAAGACGTAAAAGTTTAATAAAGTATCAAATACGTAATATTTATCATACCTTTGAATAAAAAAATTCTATAAACTATATAAATTATTAGTAGTAAATATATCTATAATACAATATTGTCTATTACTATAACTCTGTAAAAAAAATGTACCTCAAAAATCATTCAGTAGTCTAAATATATCAGAATACCTCATATAGGCAAATATGGCACATTTTTAAAATAATAGAAGTAGGCAGTAGTTGAAGTTTAATATAAAGACTTATTTTTGATGGAAGAGAAAGGCAGGAAAAGTTATAAATCAAAGAATAAACGAAAACTTTTACTATATAATAAATCTGTGGGGAGAATAATAAAGTAAAAAAGAAACAAACATCGAAATACACATAAAGGCTTGTTATTTGCAAATGTAAGAATTTAAGAAAGATTTAAATAACGAATAATCCTATATAACAAATTTGTAAGAAAATAGTAAGTAGCAAAAGAAACAAAAACAAAGTATACAAAACCTAAACAAATACAAACGTATTAATGTAAAACATAATCTAAATGTATGCTATTTTCCATTCTTTGCTTTTGTCCTTATCACCCTAGTTGCTCATGTTCAATATATTTTTCAATTGACTCGAAAATTGAGATCTTGTAATTTCATTTGTATTCCTATCTTTTCTAAAAATAAATATAGAAAATACGAGTAACAGGAATAAATAGAGGAGTAAGATTAAATAAGATTTGAAATGAAATAATACAAAAGATTTTAAAAACGACTTGAGCAAAGACTAATATAATAGAAAGAGATTAGAGCTTTTAATTTCTGGTTAATAATATATTGGTAAATACGTTTTGACTTTACTTCTCGGTAGAGTATCTAATGCTATTTTTAATTTTCGTTATTACTGTAATAAACGAAGGCGATCGAATAAAGTTATGCTGTTCACAATTTTTAGATTGCAAAATAATTTGTTGTATATCGCATAGTTTATTTTTTTAAATTATAGTCAATGCTCTTTCATCAAACATATTATTCTCACAAATGCATATAAAATAAATAAATATTTTTATAAAAAAATATCTTGTAATCACATCGTTAAGCTAATGAGTGTTGTTGTCAAACATGTTTAATTGCAGAACATAAATTAAATAGTATTGTATTCTGCCACAAAAAATAATATTTTATTATAAATTATTTTAAATAACTGAAATTTTATAGAAAGATTAAAATGTATTTAAAAATGTAAATACTGTAAGAAAATGCAAGAAAACACAAATATAACGAAGAGAAACTTTATATAGCACAAAGTCCTCATGTAGGTTTAAAAAGACATTTAAGAGCCATACACTTAGAAACAAGGAAACTCGTGTACTGATTAGATAAAAGCAGTATTTGATTTAACTAGAAAACTCTGAAGGAATTAGCATTCAATTTTAATATGTAATTATGTAATACGTGTATGTTTTATGTTGTATATATATATATATAGGATATAGACCGTTATTTATTTTAGAATATTTCATGATTGTGCCTTATAACTTTTAATTTTTCTTAATAATTCTATTTGATATGTATTTTCAGAATAGTATTGTTTAATTTAATTTGCACAAAATAGGCTGAGCCATTAGTGTGTGTATGGAGATTGTGGGTTTATTAACGAACATTTTTAAAATGCATTATCTTTTCATGGTGGAGGATTCTTAAAGCTACAACCTAAACATATTTTCGACTGAGTTGCAATTGTTAGACAGGATGATTTTAATAGCATTTTTTTAATGTATATTCTTGCATAATAAAAATATATAAGTCCTTTACGTTGTAGGAAATTAACTAATAATTAGAAAAAACACAATCTATAACAAATGAGTCTTACTAAGACTACAAAAAAGAAATCACTTGTTGAAACAACTACTTCTCTGGCAAGAGAAATATGTTTTCGTGTTTTTTTTTTTCTAATTAATAGTTATACTATTGCATTTTTTTATTCCTAGATTAATTCTGGGGTATATATAACTTAGAAGGCCCTGACTAATCATAAAGTGCACTGACATAGGCCGGATGGTCAAAGCCAAACATGTTTTGTATTTTACAAAATTTACAATATTTAGATTTTGGGTAACTTGATTTATTTGAGTGTAACTATTATATTTTTTTGTTACATCGAATGCAGAATTGAGTTACGTTTCTAACGATGCAGATTTACATTTATCTAGAAATTTATAGCAACCGCTATTTCTAATTACAATTTTTGTTCTGTCTTCAATATTAACTTTTATTGATAAAAATGGCAAATTTTTCCCAAAATAAATTGGTTGGCATGATTTTTATACTTGGAAAATGCTCTAGAAATACAATACGTTTTTGGCAAGTAGAGCGCATAAACAAGAAATCTGGAAAATTGAATATATTTTTCTAGATTAATGGACATAAATAGCAAATAAAGTGTTATGTCAGGTACACTAATAATATTGACTGAATGTTTGTGATTAATAGTTGTCGAAAGTTCATGGGTTAATCACTCTTATGTTTGTAAATAATACGCGATCACACTGCCAAATAATTTTATCTTCTAGAAAGACCAGTTTTCTTTATTCTAATATGTTTAGAGTTTAGAAATTATCGTTGACTTGATCTTTTAATTTCTAGTTACATATGACCTGAATCTTGTATAACTGTTTGCTATAAATATGATTGATGTTTTGATTTAAAAGAATTGCCTGCATCAATCACAGTACAAACATTTACAAGTACAAAATGTTTCAAAATTAAGAGTTTACGTTGATTGACGAATTGTACAAGATATTTACATAATAAAAACAAAATTGCAAATTATTTTCTAAAACTTTCGTTTTACAAAAACTGATTCTTAAAGATAATGCGTTGAGTGACGATTAAGGGACAGCGCGTCGGATTCAGGTCACTAAAATATGCTAATCAGGTAGCAAATCCGAGGCGCCGCACCAGGTGTCGGAGTTTTTGGAAAAATCCTGGATTACCTAAATCTACGCCTTAAGCTATTGTAGGTATAAATTATGCAGATGGGCCCATAAGCTCATAATAAAATTTAAAATTGTAAGAAATATGACTAAACAAACAGCGATAATAAAATGTAAGTAATAAAAGAAAAATAATATTTGATATTTGTTTTTTATTTATTTATCCAATGTGAATATAACTGTTCCGAGACTTGTGTCAAAAGTCTTGGATTCACGATGTCAAATAGACACTGTTTACACTGATTTCTCCAAGGCGTTCGATAGGGTTGACTGTGGTTTATATTTATAATTGTATAAGTACATGTATATAAAAATGTATTCACAATAAACTACATATGCATGTTAAGAATTGAATGATGCATACAAAGAAACAAAAAATATAGAACCTTTTAACTTCAACAGATTTCCTTCTTATAATATCTGGTTGGCGTATTGAGTGGGCTCTCCTGTTTTTTTATAGCTGTTTCTGTTTTTTAATGCTTTTGAATGAGGTTAGCAAAGGTACACTACAAACAGTTTTGTTTATTTTATTTTTTATTGTTTTTAAAAAACTTTTCCTATTGTAATATTTTGAATTGAGTTTTTATATTTCATTTATTAAACATTTTCCCATGTTTGTGTATGCTATTGATGCATAAGTATTAGTTGTAGGTTTCTTTAGTATACCACATTCTAAATTCGTAATTTTTTTGTTTTCTATTGCTGCTCTTATGCACCCATTTCCGATTGCAATTTTAAAAGTTATGTTTAGTTAATTAAGTAATATTAAAGTTTACTTTTGTCTTTGTACCATTTAAAAATGTACGAGGGCCATCCGATAAGTAGTATATATTAACAAATATTAAAGTCTTATTTGTAAAGAACATACCTTATATAAATAGAAGTTTTCATTAATTTGCTTCACTTGATAATGACATTAAAACTTAAGTCGTGTGTTTTTGTAGTGGTAAAAATATAGTAAATGCGTTAATTTTGTGTTTATCATGATTTACCACGTAGTAACGGTCGCCACCATTCTTATGAACATACCTAAAACTACTTCTTTACATAGTCACCTCGCAAATTTAAACATTTGCGTAATGTGCCGAGTTCTTATATCCCAGCTTCATATTCCTCTGCCGCCACTATATTGAGATACGTAATCTTTATTTCCTGCCAAAAAGTACCTTAGTTTTGAAAGCAGGTGGTAATCTGAAAAAGCTAAGTTTAGACTATGGATGGTCCCGATTCTTGAAAATTATATTCACTCACACAAACAGCAGACTGAACATATTAGCATACATTCGGCAGCTACTCTATTCGCCAGTGCTCTGCACGGTTTAAACGGGTACTATTTTCATTTTATCCCTCATATGTATCATACTATGACTAGCTGCTAATATGCATGTAATTGGGTGTTACATATTTTTGTGCATTGTCATTCCCTCTGAATTAACTTCTAATAAATTGTAATATTATGTTGTGCTGTTATACATTCAGATGATAGTTAGATCCAAAATATACATCCATTTTTCTGACTCCGTTTAGATAATAATTGCTGAAATTTATTAATCTTGATCGTTTTTTTATGAAACCATGTTATTTGGTTTTTATTTAGGCTTCAACATGACCATAAATCTTATCAGCAATTATTTTTTCAAAGCTATCAAGTATAGAAATGGCACGGTACTTTCCAATTTTGTTTTATCCTGACATCCTGACAGAGAGGCTGTGATCATATCAGGGAGCAGTGCTGCCTGAACACCAATATCATGTGGTTGATTGAAAAATCAAACAGTCAGCCCTAGTAACCTTTATAGACATCGAAGGCGCCTTTGATAACAACCATCATTTTTGTATAGATTGGGGACATGCTGAGAAATAGAACAGTAACCGCCACGATAGAGAATGAAAGTCTTGACACAAAAGTCCACAGGGCGGGGTGTTATGGTACATGGAGGCCGACAGCAAATGGTGTGAGACACGGGATTAATCATGCCTGAACTCAATGAATCTCTTGACAGTGTCCCACCGCGACACCTGTTTAAGCGGGAATGCGGAATAAACAATTAGATTGTCGATAAATCAGAAATCACCGTTTATATCGACAGGGCTAAGAATCATGAAGACACGGAGGCAGACATTTACTGCCAAGAACTTGGCCTGAGACTCATCACCCCTCTAGGTAGAAATATGACGATTATATAAATGGAACTTTTCGGGATACTCTCACTGACAGCAAATCAAGAAGGTCGGCAGCAGTATAATACTGGAGTACAGGCAAGCTTTAGAGAAACTTGCTGTAACCAACAGAGTTACAATATCCTGGATTAAAGGACATTGAAACAATGAAGGGAACGATTGAGCCGACAGGCTAGTCAGAAAGGGCGCTTTGGAGAGGGTATGTGCTAAGTTTCCACCACCGGCACTATTTACTATCTCCCAAATACTGAAAAAAAACTCCCTTAAAAAACACAAAAAGGAATGGCTACAAACTGACAAGTCACCAAAAACACCGAAGTTGAGCAGGAAATACATTGAACTACAAAAAAAGCAGTTTGCGGCTGTTAATCTTAGTCTTACTAGGTATTGCAAACTAAATAAGTACCTCCACAACATAAAGGTGGCAAAATATGTCGGAAATGCGAAGAAGAAGAAGAGGAGACTCTAAGACACATCCTGTGTGAATACGAGTCACTCAAACATCTCAGGTGGTCCGTATTCGGAGAAGAGTGGCTAGATTGGTAAGCTGGGTAACACTTCATACGGCCAACTACTCGACTTCACAAGAAGTTAGATTGGCTTGAGGAGAAGGGTTCAGGAGTTGCCACAAAGGACCAACGATTTAAGACAAAGATGGTGGTTTTTAATTAAGAGAATCAGCATCTTAATATTATCAGTGTTTTTCAGATTCGGGGAAAAGTCATTGATGTTAATGTAAAGTTAAATATATGGGTAAACTACGGATAAAATATCAATAATAGATGTTGAGGGTGGTGGATGTCAATTTATTTCGAAGATGCTTAGTGCTCAGCATTTCTTATGAATGGTCTTCTTTCTTTATAACTTTGTTCGTCTTGCTTGTAACATATTTACAAAAGAATACATAAATTAATGATACACGTACAACAAATTTAGACAAGACTCACAGGCGGAGTTCACCAGTTTCCATCGATCTTCCACTCCAACCGATATCAATCCACTGTACAATAAACCATGCTTGTAGCTTCTGAATTTTTCATTTATAATGTATTTAAGCAAATTCACTTTTTTTTTTTTTTTTTTTTTAATTAGATTTGGC
This sequence comes from Ontholestes murinus, assembly GCA_963969525.1. NCBI lineage: Eukaryota > Metazoa > Arthropoda > Insecta > Coleoptera > Staphylinidae > Ontholestes > Ontholestes murinus. The sequence continues at coordinate 25,483,228 of OZ018396.1, forward strand.
TTTTGCCTGGCTTTGGTTTTGTAACCATTAGCCAAAGCAAATTCACTATTTTAGTCCATTTATGGGACGTTTATTTGACATTTGTCATTGTGACATTAAAAAAATCTTTTTTGATATTGGTTAGAACATTACAACTAAGCAGAACACATGTATTTTTGTAATAATTGAGTTTAAGTTCTTTTTTTAATTATATTCTATAGTGTTTCCTTCTTTATGATTAGTCGTATAGATTCTACACGGATATTTATAGTTATTTACTCTATGAGATCGATATATTACACATTCATAAAAAATATTATGTAGCTTGCGATAAAATAAGTCACATCATAATTCAACATTGTTTTTTATATTAATCATGCCAGACCAGAAATATTTGATGGTATAATTCAATCAAATTTGCTTTACGAAATTTGTAGCTTTTTAAAATAATATTATCATACACTTTTGGTTACGTATTTCTAATATAATCCAAAGAAAAACTTAGAGGATGATCAACCTTGGTAATAGGTAAATCATCGTAGAAATTGCAATTAATATCTTTAGTGGCTAAACTAACAAACTTTTTATTATCTAATAGGTAAAGAATTGATAAACACTTGGTTAGTCTCTTTAGCGAAATCAATTTTGTACCTATTATTTCAGAATGTTTCATCAAAAGATAAGTGAGAAAATTATTCAAGAACTATTAACGTTAAGTTTAGTGCTGTGCCAAAGAAGGGCGTTAAGATTTATGATGTTATATAATTTAGTCAATTTACGATTCATATTCTAAAGATTTATGATAATTTTATACATTAAAGTCGCCGCAAATAATAATTGATTTATCTTATCTCAGGATGCAATCGAGTTCATTAAAAAGTAACGCTATTCGCCCACGCCTTAAATATGCTTCAACCATTTGAGTGCCATATGCTAAGAACATTCAACAATTGGAAAGTGCCCTAGACCCGTTTCTCAAACTAATGTTTTTTTTTTAAATTTTAATAACACGTCAGTAGTGCTTTTAGTTATAGAGAAATGTTAATATTATTAAAAATCAAGTCATTATTAAATAGGAGAATGATTTTTGATATAACACTTCTATATAAGTTAATAAACTATTTTAGTGAAACAAATCTAAGTCTTTTAATTAATCTAATTAACATTAACATGATTCATCACAGGTTAACTAAGAATTCAATTCACCTTGATTTTTTAGAATAAAAATGCTTGTCTGAATACTTACATTTTAATATACCACGGTGCCCACAATCTACAACCCTTCGTTCGCTTGCAATTTTTTGAGTATGACTTTTACAACCCTATTCACCGTATAATAAAGTATACAAAATGAGCTTGGTAACAATTTCAATTTTGTTTTATATACACACTTATTTGCATAGTTTAAAAATGATTTATACGATATTGTTTTGTTTCATTATACTACTAGTTTTTTTTAATATGTCTCATGTATGTATGTATTTTAATTTGCAAGTAGTAGTAGTAGTGTTTGTCTATCGACCACGTGGTTCTTCCGCCATGTGATTGTCTATTTATGTATGTGTAAATGAGCTTGTTACTTTAAAGGATTATCCCCGTCACTCTAAAGTACCATTAATTGTATCCAAATGGTAAATAGTCACCCATCCAAGTGTTGACTTGATTTAATTTGCATTTTTTTTCAATAAATTAATAAAACTTAATTATTTTTAATTATGTTTATATTTCTATTCTAATAATTAATTGCAGCATATTTTAAATTTTCTAAATTTTATATGGCTAGCACTTTGACATTAGATAGTGTAGGCAATAATTAACATAATTAATATTAAATTAGCGTAATTAACTCGTACATATAAGAAAAATTGGTGTAATTAATTGTAATTGTCCATGTGGTATTTTTAATGATGCAAAAAGCAAATTTTAATTACCGAATGCATTTAATGCATTAGCATTAGGAAATTATTCTTTTGATAACAAATTTAAATAAGGCACTTTAGAACTTTTTACCACAATATATTTAAACTGTGAGTACAGTTTCGATAATACGCTGATCATTTTCAAAAAAATTATAAAGTTTCTTATTCAAATTTGTTAAATTATTTTTATTTGTCTTATTTAATAAACTGACAAAACAATTAAACTATGCTATTGTCCATATTGAACGAAACGTAATCCTTGTTTCTTTTAAGCGGAATTTTTCACACTAGTGGGAAATATAACATACTTTGTTACGAAGTCAACAAGAAATGTGTCAATTAGAATGTTAATTAAATACTTGGGTTTGTAATAATAGAAATATAAAAATGGTAAAACAAACCTACGTGTTCAATTAACTTTCTAATTAACATAAAAATATTTCACCACGGGTTAAGTGAGAATTTAATCAAACGTAAGAAATGTGTCATTAGATAGCTACATGTGTCCTATGTTAAAGCCGTCTCTAACAATAATAATAATATTAATAATGTTTTTAATATCTAATATTATTTTTGCTTTTTGATGTAGTTGTAAGAAGTTATTCCGCGTGGACAGGTTATTCATTTTCTTTGAAAAACAGTAAATATTCTAAAATATAGATTACTGTCAACTGTAATTTCTTGAATGTTATTAAATAACCTTATTTAATAATTATATTAAGGATCAAATATACTTTTTAGTTGAACTAACTTGACCCCAGACCAAAATCGTAAACGATCTAACCGACCTTGAATATATCCATAAATGTAGTTATTAAAGTTTGTTTACCTTTAAAAATTTATACAAACGGAGTTGTTTTTCTCGTTAATTTTGAGTCTAAATTAATTCCGAAACATTTTAAACTGTGTTGTAATTAATTTCCACGCACAGTAAACTGAATGTCTTTCAAAGAAACAAAATAATTTACTTAAATATAACGTAGATATAGTTTTATTTGTCTGCTTTGTACTTATTAAAACTATATAAAAGGTGTCCCAATATTAACGCAAAATTTAAAGAGAGTTTATGGTTAGTAAAAATGAAGCTCAAACGACAACAACGTGTTTTCATTATTGAACAATATCTCAAAAATAATGAAAGTTCGGCGGCCACAGTTCAGCCCCGAAGAGATTAATTGAAAATTTCGGGAAGACTAGATGAATTCTAGATTCTAGCATTATTTCAATATCTTATTACTATTATTCGCCGATAATATAAAAAATATTTACTGATATCAACTTTCCAAATGATTCTGTAAGATTGCAAAGTTGCTTGGATAAATTGGCGGTTTAGTGTCTTACGAATCAATTGTTTTTAAATACTAGTAAATGTAAAATAATATCATTTACCTGCAGTACACCAAAAATATACTTCGAATATAAAATTAATAACACAATATTAGAGCACGTCGACGAAATGCGTGATATTGGTGTAATCTTCTCTAAACAGCTCTCCTTCGCCGCTCATATTAATCAAATTGTAAACAAATCATTTCTCCATATTCTCTGTAAAAATTTTATATTGTTCCCTAGTGTGCTTAACTATTGAGTACGCATCAGTAATATGTAGTCCCCACCAACAATACTTAGTAAATCGTCAAATCATACAAAAACTGTGTACTGTTCACAAAATCGTAAATGAGTACTTTGTCTGCGCTCAGCTTTTATCACTTTTCAATTTCTGGAATCAAACGAAAGGCGTATACTATTTCGCCCAAGAACGCATCGCACCAATTATTGTGTAAGCAATCTAATTTCCAGGTTTATGCGTTTAGCAAATGCTATTTTATAACGCTTACGCGCAAAAATGTGTGCCTCCATGCTTACGAAATTCAATTAATGCAACAACTATAGCCTTATGACCATGCATAGCAAAGACAATTCGGTAAATGGATTATGTTGCAAATCAACCTAAAATCCGCACCAAAAAGTGACACGTGACACAATCACACCTGGGTGCTTCGAAACCCAAACATGGCCATTTTGCAGACGTGTGATTGTCAAAAAGCGAATGCATCCACAACGTGTCTCTTTTTGGTGCGAATTTTAGGCTGAAGGCATTATTAGACCATTGAATCTGATTTTAGATTAAATTTAAACGTTTAGCAAATGATTTTCGTAGATATCTTCTAGTTCATATATTTTTAGAGTTAGTATTACACAATAGGACAAACATCCTTAGCTATTGTTAACAGGGAAACAATAATTTAATGATTTTTAATAATTTATCAATTTATTAGTTTTCGGGCGGTAGAGGCATACTTTGGAATATTCGATAGAATAAGTCTATACAGATTTCTCTGAAGTATTTTTTACAAAACATTATTTTAAATATGTTATCATTTTAAAATTAGCGGAAAACTCTTAGTTAGATTAAGTCCAAGTATACTGAAAGCACGGTAACAAATTCTGTCTTAATTATATGTGTACCACAGGGTTATCACTTGGGATATTATTTATCAATCATGTCCTTAAATGTTTTAAACATTCTCATTAACTTTCTGACTATTCCACATCATTGCATGTAGCCAATGACAAGGAGGCCTGTCTTATTTTTTTAGAAAAACACTTGATGTGGATAAACTATAAACAAAGTGCCAACATTTCCAACCTGATATTAAAAATTGAAATTATCAGTTCGTAGTTTGAAAAATTCTAAAAATAAACCACTGAAGTAATTAGTCTAAAAATTTACAAATTGTAAGTGTAATTAATATAGTTTTAAGAATCCACTCTCCAATTAATGCAAGATAAACGAGGGTGTTATTAATTAAATAAGCAAAAAATTGAATAAACACAAAATATAGTTTTATAAAGTTAAAGTTCGTTGGTTCAAATATTCTATAAAATAAACCACTGATGGAATTGGTCTAAAAATTTACAAATTCGCTTAGAATTAATATATCATTTACACACTATACAGTAATTAATATGAATAAATTATATATAAAATGCCAACAATACAAACTTGATATTTGCAGAAATTGAAATTGCCAATTCGAAGTTTAAAAAATTCAAAAAATAAAGCACTCAATGAATTAGTCTAAAAATTTATAAATACGTTTCGGGTTAACAAAATTTAAACATACTAAAAAACAATTATTGTAGGTAAGTTATAAACAAAATGAAAATAATTCAAACTAGATATTTGCAAAAATTCAAATTATTAGTTCGTAGTTTGAAAAATTCTAACAAACAAACGACTCATGGAATTAGTTTAAAAATTACAAGTACAATAAAAATAAATATAGTTTTAACATACTATAAAACAATTGATGTGGATTGGCTCTAAACAAATTGCTTCAACACTTCAAACTAAATATTTACGAAAATTGAAATTATCCATTTGTCGTTTCAAAAATACTAAAAAATAAACCACTGTAGGAATTCGCCTAGAAAATAACAAATACACTTAGAATTAATATAATTTGAACATACTATAAAACAATTGTTGTATGTAAGATATAAACAAAATGCCAACAATTCAAACTTGATATTGAAAAATTGAAATTGTTAATTCGTAGTTTGAAATATTCTAAAAATTAAACCACAAAAGAAATTAATCTAAATATTTACAAATACACTTAAAATAAATGTAGTTTTAACCCGATTTACAATAATTGATGTGTATAAAATATAAACAAAATGCCAACACTTCAAACCTGATATTTGCAAAAATTGAAATTGCCAATTCGATGTTTAAAAAATTCTAAAATATAAACCATTGAAAATGATATAAAATTGAAATTGTCAATTCGTAGTTTGAAAAATTCCAAAAAATAAAGTACTGAAGAATTTAGTCCAAAAATTTGTAAATACGTTTAGAATTAACAAAATTTAAACATACTAGAAAAACAATTACTGTAGGTAAGTTATAAACAAAATGCCAATACTTCAAACTCGATATTTGCAAAAATTGAAATTATCAGCTCTTAGTTTGAAAAATTCTAACAAATAAACCACTGAAGGAATTAGTCTAAAAATTTAGAAATACAATAAGAATGAATATAGTTTTAACATACTATAAAACAATTGATGTGGATTGGCTATAAACAAATTGCGTACACTTCAAACTAAATATTTACGAAAATTGAAATTATCCATTTGTCGTTTCAAAAATTCTAAAAAATAAACCACTGTAGGAATTCGCCTAGAAAATAACAAATACATTTAGAATTAACATTATTTGAATATACTATAAAACAATTATTGTAGGTAAGTTATAAACAAAATGCCAACACTTCAAACTTGATATTTGCCAAAATTGAAATTGTCAATTCGTAGTTTGAAATATTCTAAAAATTTAACGACAGAAGAAATTAACCTAAATATTTGCAAATACACTTAAAATGAATATAGTTTTAACACGATTTAAAATAATTGATTTGTATAAAATATAGACAAAATTCCAACACTTCAAACTTGATATTTGCAAAAATTGAAATTATCAATTCGTAGTTTGAAACATTCCAAAAAACAAAGCACTGAAGGAATTAGTCTAATAATGTACAATTACGTTTAGATTAACAAAAGTTAAACATACTAAAAAAAAATTATTGTAGCTAAGTTATAAACCAAATTCCAATAATTCAAACTTGATATTTGCAAAAATTTAAATTATTAGTTCGTAGTTTGAAAATTTCTAACAAATAAACCATTAAAAGAATTAGTCTCTAAATTTACAGATACAATAATAATGAATATAGTTTTAACATACTATAAAATAATTGATGTGGATTGGCAATAAACAAATTGCCAACACTATTTACGAAAATTGAAACTGTCATTTCGAAGTTTAAAAAATTCTAAAAAATAAACCACTGAAGAAATTAGTCAAAGGATTTACAAACATGCTTAGAATGAATATAATTTTAATATACCATAAGACAATTTATATAGATAAACTATAAACAAAATACTAAGACTTTAAACTTCATATTTGCTAAAATTGAAATTGTGAATTCCTAGTTAGAAAAATTCTAAAATCACTGATGGAATTGGTCTAATAAAATTTCAAACACGCTTAGAATTAATATAGTTTTTATATACCATGTAGTAATTGATATGAATGAATTATATACAAAATGCCAACACTACAAACTTGATATTTGCAAAAATTGAAGTTGTCAATTCGTAGATTGAAAAATTCCAAAAAAATAAAGCACTAAAGGAATTAGTCTAAAAATTTATAGAAACATTTAGAATTAACAAAATTTAAACACACTTAATAAACAATTATTGTAGGTAAGTTATAAACAAAATGCCAATACTTCAAACTTGTCTTTTGCAAAAATTGAAATTATCAGTTCTTAGTTTGAAAAATTCTAACAAAAAAACCAGTAAACAAAATTTGTCTAAAAAATTACATATACGTTAAAAAATAATATAGTTTTAACATAGTCTAAAACAATTGATGCAGATAAACTATAAACAAAACGACAAGACTTCAAACTTGGTATTTGCAAGTATTGAGTTATCAATTCGAAATTTAAAAAATTCTTAAAAACAAACCACTGAAGAAATTAGTCTGAAAATTCACAAACACGCTTAGAATGAATATTATTTTAACATACTATAAAACAATTGATATCGAAAAACTATAGAAAAATGCTAAGACTTCAAACTTCAAATTTGCATAAATTGAAAATGTCATTTCGTGGTTTGAAACATTCCAAAAAATATAGCACTGAAGGAATTTGAAAATTTATAAATACATTTAGAATTAACAAAATTTAAACATACTAAAAACCAATTATTGTAAGTAAGTTATAAACAAAATGCCAATACTTCAAACTTGATATTTGCACAAATTGAAATTATCAGTTCGAAGTTTGAAAAACTCTAACAAATAAACCGCTAAAGAAATTAGTCTAAAAATTTACAAATACGTTTAGAATTAATTTAGTTTTAACATACTCTAAAACAATTGCTGTAGATAAACTATAAACAAAACGTCAAGACTTCAAACTTGTTATTTGCAAAAATTGAAATTGTTAATAAAAATAAACCACTGAAGGAATTAGTCCAAAAATTACAAATGCAATAAGAATTAATGCAGTTTTAACATACTAAAAAACAATTGATGTGGATTGGCTATAAAAAAATTGCCAACACTTCAAACTTAATATTTACGAAAATTGAAATTGTTCATTCGTCGTTTGAAAAAATCCTAAAAGATAAACCACCAAAGGAATTAGTCTAAAAACTTATAAATACACCTAGAATGAATATAGCTTTAATATACTATGAAACAATTGATGTGAATAAACTATAAACAAAATGCCAGGACTTTAAACTTAATATTAGCGAAAATTAAAATTGTCAATTCGTAGCTTGAAAACTTATAAAAAAATAAACCACTGCGGAAATTAGTCTAGAAATTTACAAATACACTAAGAATAAATATCAATTTTTCATACCATAAAGTAATTGACAATTATTTAACCTTGATAAAAAAGCGAAAAATGTTGTTTATACTTATATCAGTTTTAAGTAAATTATAAAATGGAAAGGTTTGGTAGCGCTTCATCATCCATAATAAATGCGGCGGTCGCAAGTTTCGTATCAAAAAATACAACAAAAATTAGATCATATGTTTGGAAACAATTTAAAGAATTCTGCGCCAATAGAAAGTACCAGTTGTTAGCAACTACTTTAATGAAAACTTTTGCCGTGAATCTGGAAGACTGGACGTAATCCTGGAATAATCTTTGTAAATACAATTCGTGATGGGAATTCATTCGGAATATATTTTGTTTTTATTACATTCAAGTTTTTTGCTTATTCGAGATTTTTAATTTAACCTAAATACGCAAGAAATGACAAAAAATGTAATATTGTAAATCAAGTGTAAGAATACAAGAAGTCGTCATCAAGATCTGTGCTCCAAATTTAAGACAGAAAAGCCATATTTGGCAAATAATTTGAAGAATCAGTATTAAAAGAGCCTTGATGGAGCGACTTTTAACAGAAGAATAGAGGGTGAGAATGGAAGATCACTTATTTTGTGAAGCCTTTCCAAGTGCGATCAAAATTTTTGCAGAACCTTTTTGTTAGCATGTTTGATATAATAAATAATACCTAAAACCAATTATTAATACTAACTATTTCAAGAAATAATATCAGTATAGATAATTTTGATTTAGGCTAGGAATAATTTCAGCGTTAATATATAACTTAAAAATACAATTAGGAAATATAAAGAGAAAACTATATTAGAGGTGTTTTTATATAGAAGGTTGTTTATGTATGTTAAATTTGTTATGCCAAGAAAGGTTTTTTGTGTAACATATCATACTATGAATCTGATATATATCTCATAAATTATTACGAACAAAATTAAATACTGGTATTTTTAGTTTTGACTATCGTAATTTACTATTACTAGAAATACTTAACTATTAAACATAATTATCTCAGTAGATATGGTTTAATATTTTATACTAAATATGTCAGTTCCCATAACTCTGTTTCATAATTGTGGTTTCACTTACCCCAAGTATCAGGAAGATGTGGTTGTTTGGCCAACCACTCTTTCATATGCTGCAGGTCAGAATCCCTAGTATCCGGATTCTCGTTCAATTCCTTCCTGATCATCACCTGCATTTCAGCGTCTGGTTGCACTAAAGTCATCTTGAAGCTGGAACAAACAAAAAAAAAATAAAATCGCACTCTTTTATTGCACCAACTTAAAACAATTAACTAAATCATCATTACATCAAGGTAATAATTTGCTTCGTAAAACTAACGTCAATGAATACGCATCACACCATTTCTGATATAATAATTTATGTGAATCATCCACATTAATTGAACGACTTTCTCGCGACAACAGGAAACCTACGTTTAATAACTTCGACAGCAATAATGGTTATACGTGAGTCAGTACACAATAAGATCGTCGTCTTGGGTTGCTTTCTAAAAGGCAGCTGGCCTCCGGCGAGTACTGGATTCGTGGAGAAAGATGCCGAAAAAGTCAAAAGTGAAAGTACTTTGCGTGAGGACGTGGTCCTCCAGAAATATTTATTTTTAATGGGTTTGGAATGTGTATTAATTTACGATATTCATAAATGTAATCAAGGTATTTGACTCCACCAATTTTAGAATATATGAAGAATCAATATATTAATAATATAATAAAATTGAAAATTCTATAATTATAAACGTATACAAGACATTAGTTAATCTGCATACTTTTATCATCATATATCAAACCCTCGATCTGCCTTAATTAATATTACATTGTACATATGCACATAATTTATTGGGATAGGTTAGGAGCATGCTAGACCTATAAACTATGTGCCTTTAACTTAACTTTATCAAATAGCAAATTCTTGACCTAAGATATAATTAAAGAAGTAATAAGCCGTTCTAGACCTATCCCAATAAACTATGTGCCTTTAACTTAACTTAATCAAGTAGCCAATTCTTGACCTAAGATATAATTAAAGAAGTTATAGGCCGTTCTAGTGCAAAAATTCTTTGTTGAAGATAGCAGTTACATATAATTATATATATTATATTAATTTGATTCTTCGTTTTCTTCTTTTTCTCCATGGCTATCAACTGTACGTCTTTCAGCCTAAAAAACAGTTCTATTTTAACATGAATAATCTATTTCTTCATTAGAGATAAAATCTATTTTACTGTAAAAATTATAATAAACTATTGCCTAAATATTTTATACGTGATGCGATTTTTCATCACCTGTTAACCAATTCATATCTACACTTTCTCAAACGGGCACCATCAATAATAATCTATGCAATTAATAATTATACTCATGGCGGTTTTCTTCGGCCACATTACAATATGTTCGCAATAATTGGTAAAAACAAATTGCAACATCTTGAGTACAGTTCAACCTAGCGGAACTAATTTGTACCGCTCTACTCAATTTTCGCAACAACAACAAAGGACCGATTAAAACGCCATCTGGCGGGCTTTTAATTACGCGCGCTCTTTGTAACTGGGGCGTCGAAAGTACCGCTGATGACGTGGAATTAAAAAATCGACTCGAAATGACATGGATCCGAGATAATTATACTTCAGCAATTGTTGCGTAACATTACGTGCATGACTCTCATTTTGGACTTTTTGCTACAATTTTACGAAACTGAAATCTGAAGGTAGTGCGTTGCTAATTTGAAGATTGGCGATTTGATATTTTACTACGGTCTTGATTAAGCACGTATTCTTTTTGTTGAGAATAATTGTTGAAATACACAAATGTTTCACGTATATATACAAAAAATATATTGATATTATTTACATAATGTAACATATTAATTTTAGATAAGAACTATAGTATCATAAGAAGTACCTTGAAATTTTTAGTTTTAGAAGTATTGATATTATAAATATTTGAGATCAGTGTTTTGCATCTAAATGTACGGTTTTATAAATTTTATATATAAAATTGCAATCTTTTAAAGAATTTTATTGCTTTCTTATTTGTGCAAGAAATATTTTGCCATACTGTGGCTTCTCAAGTAAAGAATAGTAAATACAATTATTATATATAGGATAATATACATCGATGATGTTGGTAATCATAAGGGCAGATTGAATAATTTTAGTAATTAGGAATTAGGAGTTTTCGATTTGTTCATTTAGTGGTCTTATTTTGGTCTCGATTTCAATAAGATTGTCATTCCCAAGCACCTGACATCACCGACGTCATCCAAGAAAAAGATATCAGAGCGCTGTTCTTGTTTCGATGTTGACTTATACAAAAAGGGCCCACCCTCCAAGCCGAGTTTGACTCTTTCGTCCCTACCTCTAAGAATTTCTGGATTCACAAAAGTTCCACAGCGAATTTTCCGAAGCCAGAAAAAAATACATTTACCTTTCAGATGTGTCACTGTTACAATAGTATAATTCCCAATAATAGGATTTTAATTTATCAGATAATAGAGATCTTTTGTATCATGTGCAATATTAATCCAAACATCGGACTCTTCGCACACAGCAGACTGCTTGATGCGTACTTGGAAAACAAACAAAAAGTGTCTTGTCTGTAACTGTAAAATGAAAAATGTTATGCAACTATTCACATCTTGAATCCAAGCCAACAATTAGGTGTACAGAATTAACCATTTTTCATAATTTATTTGTAGAAAGTAAGTAATTTTTTTTCGTTATCACCAAAGAGCTGTTTTTGCCATCAACCACACAGAAAAAAAAATATTGCATGTAGAAAGAGAAGAAAAGAAATCTAGAATCCGTAGAAATTAATGGGAGAGACAACAAAACAAAACAACTATTAAATTACTAAAATTTCAAATTTTCTGTTGCTAAACTTATTCAATCTCTACTACATACTATAGAGATAATATTATTTAACATCTGCCTAGATATGACAAATATTAAAAATAATTTTTTTCCGCAATAATATTATACATGCTTTATATTTTTTGTGAATATCGTATTTGTTTTTTTTATTGAAAATGAAAATGTATACATTCCTTTACTTATCAAGAACAATAGTTTCTACTATTCACAACAATTGCTCAATTTATTTAGTCTTAGCTTAAGTTAGCTTAAATATTGGTTCAGAGAAATGTAAACTAGATTTTAAAATCGTTGTCTTTAATAATTATGTAGGTCGATGTGTAAAATAGAAATTCCGGCACTTTCAAAACAAGCTTAATTCATTATTTGTCGGTGTTGGCGAGGAATTTCTCCAGCGGCTACTTATGACTGGAGATGGGGAAAGTCGCGTCGTTTTTAACCTTGTTATGTAAGAAGTAATGAACCCGAATACATAACTAATAAACTGTCAGTCCATAATATTTAAAATAGCTTTTAGTTTTATATGAAATAGGTTGAGTGAATATTTTGTACAAAAGTAAGATCAATAAGAAAGGTGAATTGGTTCTTTAACAGTTTTCATAAATCTGTTATAGTTTTCGAATAAAATATTTAAAAAAATAAGTTTAATTTTTTTTCCTCTAAAACCAAGAAGTATATACTTTTTTTTATAAAAGTTGTTTAGTTTTTTATTACCTGTGTCTTTTGTTTGAAAACTTTTGTAATATTTTCGAATTTGTAAAAAAGATATCCGAAAGACCAATTTGGGGTGCATAAAATTACTTCACGATCTTTTCAGAACTTACAACAAACGATGAAACGGATAACAACGTACAGATATAGTTTTTGTTTTTCTAAAAATTATTAGGACAAATATGTTTATACATTTATTTCACCTTCTTAACATTTTTCCGCAAATCATTAGGGAAAGTAAAAATTTTGCTAAGGTTTTATAATTGTAAATCACGTTTAGCTACTTGACTAGTTTAGATAAATTTGTCAATCTCTATCTGCCAGTATATAGGAGTAAAAAGAAGTGTTTAGAAAATTGATACACATGCATGCAAATATGTATTGAACTTTATGAAGCATTATTTTCAAAAACAATAGACCCATGTACGATGTTGAATTGCTTTTTTGTTCTCTATTCCTACAAGGCATCCATCGTATAGTTGTCCATGCTGACTGAATCAAATTCTAGTAAGATCAAAATGTATGAATAATTTTAGGCATTCATTTAATTTTGATTATATTATTAGCACTAGATACATATATATCATATTTGGAATTGGAAGAAATATCGTCGAAACAATTTCAGGTCTTATTTCTGATATAGAATTAGTTTTGTTTACGCACAACAAAAATAATTCGGATGATGAAATTACGCTTACACCACATGATGATATAGAAATAGTTCTTCCTCTGTCTAACCATCTTTAAACCCATCAAATAGAAATAAAATGTGATGATAAGGGTTTTAGCAGTGATGATGGAATTTCATTATCTCGATTTTGCAATGGTGTCTGGACCAAAAATATTTACAACGAGCCACTTGTTAAATTTACCAATTCGACTGGGCCTAAAAATATTCCAAATGATATGAACATTCTATTGAAGTGTTCCTGTGCCTATTTTTGGGCGATTTATTTGAGAAATTTACGCTTCAAACTAATATATATGCAATTCAAAAAGAATCTCGGAGTGAATGTACTGATGGGTATTAACAATGGCATCCTTTAATGACTACTGATCCAACAATAACAAGGTTCGCAACATGTCCCGAAATAGATTTATAATGATTTTAGGATGGCTACACTTCAATAAAAGTATGTCCCTACCAAAAGAAGGAGAACCCAATTACAACAAATTATACAAAATCAGGCCACTATTACAAATCGGATTAAAATCAGTCCATAGACTAATCTATGATTTAAAAGCATGTCATCCCTTCGACAATACATGTCTCAGAAACTCATAAAAAGAGGATACAAACCGACAAACGAACCTAGATATATTTCAAAATTCAAAAACTATACCTGTAAAATATTCACCACTATCGAAAAAGCTTTAGGCAAACGTGTTGTTACGATCTTACTCGAATTCAATACTAATTCAAAATTGAAATATTAATATAATTCAAAATTGCAATATATATGCATGTGGTACTGTACACAAGGACATAAGAGGATTATTTAACGATTTTATACGCGATAAAAAAATGTCAAGAGGAGAATTTGACTGGAGGTTCAAAAAAACAACATATTACAGTAATGAAATTGAAAGATGAGGAAGGTATATATTTTCATTGAAATTTCCATAATCCTCACGATTTGACATCAGGACAGGAGCCGAAATTAGTAATATATAGATATATAGGATGATATGTCGATAAGGCCTACGAAATCGATAGGAAATCCAAAAAATAGTATATGCGCATTTTTAGGCATTTTCTTTGACTTGAATTAATTCTTCATATTCGCCCAAAAAAGGAAGGGTCTGCAATAGAACTGAAAAAGTTTAATATTGTTGATTACGTTAAAAAAGTGACTTCATTTATAAAAGAGTTTACACTAGCATTAGCTCAAGGGCTGATCGGAGTTGAGAATTCCGAAAAAGAAAGCAAAAATTGCCTAACCAGTAGCAAGCAAGTTCAAGAAATATGTACCTTTGTAAATTAGACTAACCGCAGTAGCACATAATACTACATGTCAATATGCACTATGCAGCATGAAGAAAGCATTACACAGAAGTATATGGTAGTGTTCAACGTGTAATGTAGTATAATGAAAATTGCTTTTCTTTTCAACATGCTTTGAATAAAAAAAATAGTAACCATTATTACATATTATTACAATATTATTTTGTACCTGTTTGAAATTAAAAATACATAAAAAAGTTTAAATTTGGAACTCAAAGCCTTAAATCTATAAGAACTGTTGAAAATGCCAGCTAGGATAAAATAATCCAATCTTCTCCTCATTGATTGCCGAACTCTTCCAAAAATACCAGGGTCTTTTCTTATTGTGTTACACCCATCAAATATTTGATTTCAGAAGTCTTTCACATTTTCCAGAGTAGTGTAAACTATTGATTGTAGATAGCCTCGTAGTGAGGTCCACCTCGACCATTCCAGCGATACTGTTAAAATCTCATGATTGATCACATTCAAATGTGCTGGTGCATAAAGCACATTGCATTTCTTCTTTTCAATTGATTATCCTTCAGTAACTTAATTTTTTGTTTGTTCTAAAAATTTGTGATACATGTCGCCAGTAAGTCTTTCCGTAGGAATACCGGTCCAATTAGCCAGTCATTCACAATTCCAACTCAAATTTTCAACGGGAACTAATGTTGAAAACGATCTCATGTGGATTGTTTTTGTTATCATAATTTCTTACTAGATTTCTTGAAAATTTTGATTTATCAGAACTCAACGGCAGTAGTTGAGGAACCAATGTGTGCTAAAGTTATCGATAGAATGCTATGGGTAGAGAAAAACTAGCAGGAAGAAATTCCGGAACGTGTACAATAAATAGTCTATAAGAATTTTCCAAACTTCCAATGAAAGAATTTGCAAATTTGAATCGTGATACATATACAAATATAATCGACGATTAAATTGTATTTCTTTTTTATGTCTGTACTTGCCTGTATTAAGCCGTTCTTAGTAATTAGAGGGTTGTTAAAAGTTAACAACGCATTTTATAAAAAAAATACTCGGATTATAGTATGCCATGCTTTTATTTTGATCACACTAGTAATTTTAAAGATATCAAGAATGGTTTTGTCGAAAATGTTGTTGGCGCTGTATCTTTGAAACAAAGAGGCTTTTCAAAAATCATCAAGACGAAATGTTCTTAGAGTAGCCCAGGGAATAACCTCTTAAATTTTTGCCATGTGTTTAATAAACGCCCTATAAAAAATAAATATAAAAATAATATATCTTTAAACGAATTTTAAATATTAATTAAAAAACAAAGATCTGACCTAGTAAACTTCAAATGTAAACTAAAAAGATTTTATATACTGGAACTGAGTATTTATATTTTTACTACCTTTATTTTCCTTCCAAATTGATAGGCTACAATGGCTGGGTAATTAACAATATCGATATTTTAGGTTAAGTGGGATTTTTTATAGATAAAATTGTATTCGTAAAAATTATATCTAAATTTATCATTTAGGCTTTTAAGACGGTTTGTTACTGAATTCATAAAATGATATCAGGATAATAAAAATTTTTGATTGTTAAGTTAGTACTTGCATTTATTTTGTGGTTTTAGATACTGCAACATATCATTAGATGGATAAACCACCAACATTTTATAGCAAAAACCATTAATACAAAAAAGGCTAATTAAACGTATTCAAATTTAAGCAGCTGTACAACTGTACACCATATAATTTACCATATTCATAAAATGTTAAAACTCATTCCCTTTACACCTCATTTATACAATTGATAAAATTGATATGTTGTTTATTTATATTATCCTGCTAATTCTAGATGCTTTCCTGATATGATAAACCTTTTTCTAACCGTTGTAAGCAACTTCATATCATCTAAAAGACTAGAAAAATAACTTGATACATTATCAAAAAATTATGTTATACATAATACATTTTTAATTGATTTAATTGAAAGCAAAGTTTTAAGAATAAAGAAAACACTTTTACTAGTCACTTCAAAATAAAGTTTAAAGTAGTATAAAAAAGTTAAGGTGTCTTCTTTATTCTTAATATCGAAATGTACCATGAAGTGAATGCCTTTAAGAACCAAGCAAAATTTTAAAGTTATTATAATGAATATATTTTCATGCGTTACAAGTTTAGGCACTGATTATAAAATATATTAATTTTAAAGTTAGTAGAAGAACATTGCATTCCATGTTGCTTATATTTTTGTTTACCTGGTACAGTTTTGATCATTACTACTCACTTTAGAAGTACAAACTAAATAAAATTAATAATATGTGCGAAATTTAGGGATATTATCTACCTGCACTAGTTCTTGCTCATTGTTTAGTAGATTAATGTCCTTTCTAATAGGACTCTTAATCTGCAAACCTTCTAGGAGGTTAAGCTTATGACCTTTTCTACAAATTTGGCTAGGTACAATCTCCCCCGTGGTGTGAATGCAGTGCTTAGCTAATCCAGTTATCGCTTTTTGTATGAAGTTGATTTACGGTGTTCATTTCCCCGAATTTGAAATTTCTCAGCATAATTCAATAAATCATAAGTGCCATCCAAATAGTGTATTCATTACAGTTTCTATTAAATATTATGACACTTTTAGAAAATTTACTTTACCTTCTATTTAAAATATAAACTAAATTATTTGGAATCCTTCTTTAATGGTTTTGCAATATCTAATATAGTTATAATTTTTAAAAGAAGCATGTTCCATTCCTCCTGACATTAAAAACACTTGCTCGCTTTTTTAAACGTCAGTTCCTGCAATAATCACTCTTTACCCTTGTAATCGACAAAAGATGACAGTTGCTCATATCGTTAAGTAAATAATTATATATTCAAATAAATATATACTTATTTACTTTACTTACAATAATCAAGTACTTTTTAGTTTAGGGTAAGAAACATCTGCGTAAAAGTATTCGAAATACTTATGTGAATATTTCAACATATGGATAAACTTATATTGTATGAGATTAAAAACATAATTAGCCATGAGCAACTATATTTTTTTAATCTAATTATTGATAAATATATACAAAATTTGATTATACGCACGAATCACTTTTATAATATATGAGTTTTGCGATAATTCAAATGTGGTGCACGAATGTCATCGTTTGATTTCTAACATTGCATTGACCTTGAAGGATAACTTTTATTGAGTCGTGATTGATAAACATACACATGTCAAATATGTTATTACTTCCAATATGTTTTTTTGGGTAACTATTAAAAGCATATTATTACCTAGAATACAAAACAATCATGTTTTGAAGAATTGAGTAAACGTTAAAAATACGAATGCACATGAAAAATATTGTACATTACCAAACGAGAAACTTAATTAATGCCTGTTTTGTTATTATAGATATTAATTTGAATATAATTTTTTCGTATTTTTTAATGAATATCTAATATTACGTTTATTTCATATATAATAATACAATAAAAATACTTAATAGTTTGTCTGTATAAGTGGATTTAATCTTTGCTGACTATAGTTTCGACAAAACACTTGTCATTTTCAACATTTCAAACCTAAGTGAATCACAGACAAACTATTAAGTATTTTTATTGTATAATAAAATTTATAACGATGTCTCAGGAATTAACGATATATATAATTTCAATTTTTTTTCATTTTTTTTGTGTATGCCATTAAATAACAATTACCATTTGTTTACTAAATTAATGAAGGTCATTGAGAATATGGTACGACAGTTATAGATTAACCTTATGTAATCATCAGATTATTTTTAGAATGAGTTGGGACCTGCTCCGATTATAGTAATAATAATAATTTATTTCCCAACCGATACATTAGATAGTTCACAATTTCTGTGCTTTGTTTGTTTTAATGAGAGAAGTACGAACATAGCTTGTGCGCGCAACCTTAATCCCACCCTCTAATCTATAGATTATACGTGAGTGTTATTCTAAATTTAATTACAGTTTTAAACGAAAAAAGAACTTAACTTTTTCAATATTTTTTATAAAGAAACCGCCACTTATAATTTATAAGTTAAAGGTTATGGTAGCAACAATAAACATCTAAGATGGTTGGGTGGCCTTCATTTCACCTTCTACCACAAGTTTATTTAAAATAAACTAGTTAAAATATCTATCAGAAATACATTCATGGAATAGGAACAGAAATGTAAAACAGAAATTATAAGATAGTTTGTTTATTTGTTAAATAATTCAACACACTTATTATATTTTATTATTCATCTTATCATAAACTTTAAGCAATATTTTATTTGTTTGAAGTTTGATAACTTTTTATCTAATTATCTAAATCTAATTGATAAATAATTCGACTCAATGATTTATTTTTGGCCAATTGGAAACATTCTTTGAAAAGTTTCTAGTTTTAAATTTATAAATTAATGATAAAAATAAAGCAATTTATAACAATTAATTAAATCACCTACAACCTTATAAACAATGTATACATATTAGAGGGGCTGCTCATTCAATTTGATTTTTTTTGTGAAAGATGATGACCAAATGCAAGTTGCGTACACTAAAGTGATAAATGTTAATAGATAAGTATAAATTGATTTTTTTAGAAAACGTTAAATTATAAATCTCGGTGTTTGCAAAGCTTTGGTATAAATTATGTCAATGTGTACAGAGAAAGAGAGATTTTAATCAATTAATAAATCTATATCTTTAATTGTATATTATGTAAAATTGACGTACAAGTAAATTTGATACAGTAGATCTGCCTTTAAAAACATACATTGCTAGCTTTTAGTACTTTTGACAAGAGTACATTAATTGATTAGCCTGTCAATTAAGACAGAAAATACTCTTCCTTTCGTAATTTAAACGCTTTTATAATTCTCAGTATTTCTCTACGGTCATTTTTAAATATTTAATTAATAAAACTAAGGAAAAAGGAAACTGAGGCTAATGAAACGCATTTGTCAAAAACGTTAAAAAAAAACTATTTAGATAACAAAACTGTTAGATTTTCAAAATGGTTTTATTGTAAACACTACATATGTTTCATGTGTTTACAATAAAACCAATTTGAAAATCTAACAGTTTTGTTATCTAAATAGTGAATATGGATTTTCAACACTTAAGTGCCTCAACAATCAATCAGTTAAAAATAAACTGTTAATGGTGGAGGCTTCTACTTCGTTATACATAATTCTTCACAAATAAAAAAACTTGTTAACTTTGTTTTTATTTAGTTCTTCTAGTTTGATAATGACAAGTTAAAATTGTCGAAACTATAGTCACTAAATAAAGTCCGTGTTACACAAACAAAGTTAAAAAGTTTTTTATTTGTGAGTTAAAAATAACGTTGAATGGTATGCGGATTTAAAAAAAGAATCAAATTTTTTCAAAATAGTCTGGAAAACCATCTCAGACTGGGTTAAACGAATCAGACGGATATTTAAGTGCAACAAAACTATTAGAAATGTTAATATTAAATCGGGATAAGATAACTAAGTAGTTAGTATTTCATAAATCTTTTGTAATATTGTTTTCATACAGGTTATTATCCTAATTACAACTATATACATGTTCAGCACATAAGAAGGCACAAATTTTACTGAAACACATTCTGGTTTTCTAACAAACATGATTATACATGAGTATTCTGTAGAGAACCAATTTGATTACAAACCATTTTATGCTAGATTTAGTATAAAAATTCTTTTAATTGTCGATGTTGACAGCTTCTTATGATTGCCACAAAAAGAGGGATCTATGGCAATGCAAGACAATCTTTGTGGTAATAACTTTAAAATCAATTGACCTTATTGATATCGACATTTTTTTGAATAAAGCAATCAGTGAGGCTTAATAAAATTAGTATCTCTGTTTTCTTAAAATATTAAAACAGTACACATAGTGTAAGTAATAATGTACATGAGGGGTTAGTGGTAATCTTTACCTTACCTTAAAATCATAGAAGACAAATTAGTATTTTGCTGAATACATAATAATATAATATAATCAGAATACGATTTATACGAAATTGTTTATAGTATAAAAGAGGAAAGTAGGATCGGGGATGTCCATTCTGTACATATTCAATGGGCCTAAAATATAACAGTGTTTATAAAATCATCAAAGACATTTACATATTTTCAAGAGTGAAAATAATATAATACATACGAGCTGGCCTCGAGCCCTCCAATTAATATTATCATATAGAAGTGTTTTTACTGATTGCAAATTTATATTCTTCACTTTTAAACATTTTTATAAGAAAACCATCGCTTATCATTCAAAAGTTTCCCACCCTACATATACAATGAGACTAATGCAGACATAAGGACCCCAAAAGTCTCTCTTAAGAAGGCAACAAAATAATAAAATAAAAGCATATATAAATGATTTTCAATGTCGAAGAGGATACCTGCTCCATTAAAATCATGGCTATGGAATAGTTTGAGTTGAAGAAAATAATTTGTGATTGTGAACACGGCCCGTGTTTTTTGCGCCCAAAATTGAATGTATATTTCTTTAAAATTTTCAATAAAGAAGACCACAGATAATTATGGTGTATATGGTGTTTATAAAACCATTCATAGCATCTACATAATTTTGACTTTTCCCATATGGATGATGAAACTTTAAACTTAAGGTTTTATCACTAATAAGTGGAATTGAAACACTTTTAGTAAACATTCATATACTGGAAGTGGATGTTTAATGGAGGCGTTTTTTTTAATTTTTGCATTATTTTGTTTTAGAAAACTCTGAAGGTTATAATAATAAAAGTATCAAATAAATATAAATTTATTTATCGTCTCCTACAATCTTCAGATCATACATGAGTTTTTTGCTAGTATACAGCAAACAACTCATTTTGATTATAAGCAGGTTTATACTACATTTAGACTATAAACTTCTACTTATTTACTTATTTTTTATAAGGAAACTGAACTGAAACTATATATATATATATATATTTACTTTCCCTATACTTAAAAGCATTGTGATCACAAAATTTCAACAGAAATAGAAGTCTTGAGGCAAGGGCGTTTCCAGCCAACTGACTTAGAGGGGGTAATTTTAAAAAATGAAAAAAATTAATATTGTTTTATTTCATAAATTCAAAGCAATCAAATCAAAAAATATCATTTATATAAAAAGGACTATTATATAATAATAAAATGTAATTCTATTAAATTAATTAATATCACACCCGAAATAAATATAGCACATATAAAATCATATTTTATTAAATCAGTATTGCAGATTTGTAATAATATTATTCAGGAGAGGTAAAGATATATTAATCCTCTCTTCAGTTCAGTGGAACTTAAATCAGCGAACCACGTACAAGGCAAAAGTCCATAAAAAAGTAAATAAGTAGTGTTAAAATATATAAAACTAAAAGGAAGTGGGAAATAAAGAAACAAATGAGTACAAAAAGAGAAAGAGATATTGACAGCCCTAAATATGGATTACAAGGATTCCAAATGAGCAATGGAGAATAGAAAAAGATGTAAGAACGAAAGCAGTGAAACAAAACGTTGTAACAACAACAGGATACCAAAATAAAACAAAGGAAGATGAAAACAGAGACAAAACTCATGGAGAAGGAAAATCTAAATATAGCTAAGAACGATGTGGAAATGGAGGAATTAAAGAGCATGTTTAAAGACTTGATAAGAGAAATGGCAAAAAAAACTCAGAAGAACTAAAAGAAGAGATCAGAAAACTAAAGTAAAAAATTAATAATAAAGAAGAAAAGTGGTTGCTAGAAAAGCAAGGGATGTTAAAAAGAATCGACAACCTGAAAACAGAGTGGAAAAGTAAGAACAGCAAATAAATAAAAAAAATAATATCATAATAACAGGCTTGGCAGCAGAGGTAAATCAAGAACAAAAGAAAGTCGAGAATTTCATTTTAAAACAAATCCAATGTAAATGGGAATATGGAGTGTAAGAAGTATTAAAGGAACAGAAGAGGAATTAATAGAAGAAATGAATCAAACGAAAAAAACATAGTATACAAAAAATATGGGGACGGCATGGAAATCAAAATGGAAGAAACTACATCGAATATAATTGTGGCATGTGCACCAAACGACAAAAATGAAGAAATTTTACGAGAGAATAAATGGACAAAGGAATCACAATAGTCACAGGAGATCTTAATGGAAGTGTGGGGGAGGATAACAAAGGCAAAAAAAATATAAAAAACAAGAAAACATTTCGTAAATCTCAAACAACGAGTCTTATTGAAGCTACAAAACAAATCACTTATTGAAACAACTATTTCTCTGGCTAATACCTCGACAGACATTGAATGAGACAAAAGTAATTTGCCTGTTACAAATAGCAAGGTTATCAAAGCAACACTAGTTTGAACGTATTAATTTCTGTTAAAATAAACTAAAAATGACTGAATGTACGTTAAATAGTTTGTGAGTGACTATGGTATGACATTTACGAAATGTTTTCGTGTTTTTTTTTGTTTATTAGTTAAATTTCTACAACGTAAGGATTTTAATACATTTTTATTAAGGCAAAAAAAGTTACAGGGTAAAGTATGGAGATGAGAACAGAACCAAAAATTGAAAAAGAATTATAGAATTATGTATAGCAAACAACCTCATTGTGACAAACACAACATTCAAACACAAATACATACATAAATACACTAGAGAAGTTAGACCAAGAAAAAGGAAATACATGACTACTCCTTAATAGACGCAGAATAATGGAAACACGTGAACGATGATAAAGTAATAAGACAAGCTGAAATAGGGAGCGACCACTACTTGGTAAAAATATAAATTAACACAGAAGCAGAAAACTTGAAGAATAAGTAGTCGAAAACAATAATAAACAAAATCACATCAAGCCAAAAATTAAAAGGTCAGAAACTAGGAATGAATACCAATCAAAAATAGAGAAAAAGATAAACAAAATAGAAGGAGTAGAAAGCAAATAGAAAAAGTTCAAAGAAATTCCACCCAAGAAAGCTGTGGAACAATCACTATATCAAACAAACAGAGGAAGAAAAACAGGTGGTGGTCAGAGGAGGTAAAATAATTTGTAAAAACAAAAGAAGAGAATTGGAAAACTTATAAAAAAAAACAAGGAAAGAACAAGATTATAGAAGATATAAAATAGCAAATAAAATAGTGGAACAAAAATTCAAGATATAAAATAGCAAATAAAACAGTGGAACAAAAATTCAAGATAGCAAAAGAGCAATCCTGGGATCAGTTCGGTAAGAAACTGAAAGAAACGTTCACAGAAAACCAAAAGATGTTTTACAGCACTATTAAACAAATGAGAAATAAAAGAACACTAATCCAGTATAAAAGACACAAACGTAAATATAATAATAGAAGAAAATAAGTTATTAGAAAGATGGAAGAATTCTTTAACGAAATAACCGAAACAGACCATCATGAAAATGTAGAAGGTGAAACAAATGAAGGAATCAACGAAAAAAGAATTAAAGAACTAGAGGCACCAATCAAGAAAATAAAACTAGGAAAATCTCCAGGTATAGATGACATCATAGCCGAAAGGATAAAATATATGGGGGCAAGGGGAAGGAAGAAATCTTGGAAATAGTAAATGACATTATCAAGAATCACAAGATACCCGAGGAATGGAACAAGGGGATTATAATATCCATACACAAGAACGAAGAAACAAAAATATGTGACAAATACATTGGTATTACACTCACAAGCAAACCCGGGAAAATTTTTACTAGGATAATAGAAGCAAGAATTAAAAAAAAATAGATCAACAGCTGGGAGAAGAACAACACGGATTCAGAAAAATAGAAGCAAACAAGACTAATTATAGTAAAGAAATAACAAAAATAAAGAATTAGAGGAGTTCAAGACCAAAACAGGACTGAGACAAGGTTGTATATTAAGCCCTTTACTATTTGCATCACTTAATGACGAAGCAATAAGAAATAGCAAACAAAGAGCAGAGTACACAAAGATATAGAAATATGGAGCTATTAAAAATGCAAATATTAATGTTTGCTGACGCAGAACACTAATAGCAGATTCAGAAGAAAACCTGGAAATATTCAAAGAGAAGCTGAAAAGATAAATATAATATCATCTAAAAATATAATATCATCATTATTTATTAATTAAAAGTTAATCATTTTTCATTATCTATTATTGTTACTTGAAAAAAAATATGATAAATATTTCGATTTTTTAAAAGAAACAACCAGCTTTAAGTAAACATCAACTTCTAGTACACGAATTTAAAAGAACACGATTTACATTTCTTACTTCAATTTATAATATTTCTTGTGTTACTTGGTTTAAATGTAAAGAAACCGAAACTGTTTACACATCGCATGTAAATCCTAAATTTTTAGTGGTTGCTGACAAAATTCCAATTTATTATAATTCGATCACAAATTAAACACAATAATTACTTTGTTTTGTATAACAGTTATACAAAACAAAGTAATTATTGTGTTTAATTTGTGATTAAAATGTATAACGAAGTAGAAGCCTCCATAGTCAATGGATAATTCGATCAATTATACATAAGGTATTTTTTTTATTTGAGGAGTAATATATGCATTTTTTAAATTAATTTATTCTTGTTTTTTGATGTAAATAAATTAGTAAATGAAAATTGATAATCCACGTCGGATTCATTTATTCAGAAAATTTAAAAAAAACTGACGAACAAATAAAGATCAATCTATGTCAACAGTCAATTTAAATCATCCAACTATATCTTCATTGACATTTACCGAATACAGTAAAATCTTCAGGATCTTTACTAGGTTGTTCCCAGCAAGAGAAAAAGGAGCATACAACATGTACATATAGTAACGTTGAAATTTACATTAATATAGTTAAATTTAGTAATGTTAATGTTGATGAAATTGAGAAATTTCGAATTTTCCTCTATCTTCCCTGTTTCCTCTATTGTTGATCCCAGGTATTTAACTCTATTTTGTGAAGTTGATGTTTACTTAAAGCTGGTTGTTTCTTTTAAAAAATCGAAATATTTATCATATTTTTTTCAAGTAACAATAATAGATAATGAAAAATGATTAACTTTTAATTAATAAATAATGATGGCGACGACCGTTACAATGTGATACTTAAATTTAAAAGGAAAAAAAGGGATTCCAATTTACGGTATAAAACAATGTCAAATAGAATTTTGTGTTTTTTTTGTGATTTAAGAAAAGATTTGCATACTTTCCATATTACAGGGTAATCCTACAGGATTTTAGGAGATTGAATACTATAAAATGTACAATAATTTACATAATGTATTAAAATAATAAAACATTAATACGCATGTTAATATGTAATAGTGCTTCTTAATTTTCACCCTTTACCTTGAGATTCCGGGTCATATGATCCATCTTGGGCTGTTGGAATTAAGGTATGTATGTTTTTTATTCTTACTCTTTGTTTATAGTTATTATACTTTAAAAAAACGTAGTATGATTGTCACTTCACATTTTTTGTTTTAACTAGAGCAGTTACTGCAGGAAAATAATAATGTACATAGAGGGTGATTGAGTACCTTTAAATAATGATAACAGATACAGAAAACGTACTTTTATTACTTATTAAAATAGACATAGTTGTTATAAAGCTTTTTTATTAAAAAATGCCTCAAGAATTATATTTACAATATTTTTGTTAGGTATTATTGTTATAAAATCTTGGATATGAAATAATGTTAATATGAAATTAAACTCATTAAATTTTAATATAATATATACCTTGCAGTAAATTTATTCGATAACTTAATTTATAATTAGGTACCATTTAAAATTATTTTGGTTTATTGCATCGGGAGTCATATAACAAAAATTAAATAAGAATAATGAAAATCAGTTAATTCTAAATAATAACTATAAAGTTATTGTAAAATTATTATAAAACTATTGAACACAATATGGATTTGAAAAATAACGTTTAAAAATTGTGACCGTGGTTTCGACACAAACTTGTCATTCAAATTAAGGTACTTAAAATGCGAACAAGGGTTGTTTAGTTTTAAAGAGAGAAGCAACTTCCATTAAATGCATTTTACCAATTTACTGCCAAGTAAACGTGAGATAAATAATAATAAATATTTGGACAAAAAGAAAAACTAAAAGTGATGCGTTGTTTCCCACATTAATAATAATGATATTATCTCGGAACATGTGACCTCACAAATATCGCGACTGCATGCACACCGCAAAATTCTACATTTCTAAATTTAGTAATTTCATTCATTCAATAATGTCATTGAACGATCGTCATAAATATTTAAATTCGCGCGCAAAATATTTTCCTCTGCAATACGCTTCGCTAGCAAGAGGTAGATTAAAATACTGGGAACAGGCAGACAATCCAGTCGGTACCCCGTTCACCCCCGCGGTACCCGAAAACGACCGTTGAAAACGAATGATAGAGAGAGAGAGTGTGAGAGTGAGCGAGAGGAGACGAAGGTAGTAAACGAACAAAGC
The DNA here is from genome assembly GCA_963969525.1 of Ontholestes murinus. NCBI lineage: Eukaryota > Metazoa > Arthropoda > Insecta > Coleoptera > Staphylinidae > Ontholestes > Ontholestes murinus. Next base: position 25,510,635 of record OZ018396.1, read on the forward strand.
CGCTTTTTAATGCGAAAAACGGTCGATCTTTAGTGCCAGTGTGATCAAATCGCTGTAAAGTGTACTGCGTCAGTATAAGTGCAAGTGAATGCAACACGTGTTTATCAGAACTAAAAATTACGACAATATAACACCGTGTAGTCGAATGTGCACGTGCGTTTATTAAATTAAACCATCTAATTAAGTGAAAGTGACATCATGGATTTCGAAAAAGTAGAAGAATCCCTTGAAAAAGTCGAAGAATCCCTTGAAAAAATCAACCAATTATATACAGAATATACAGCGAAAGAAAAACTAGTCGCTGAGATGAATAAAAAATTCCAAGACATAACTGCAGAGTGTAGGAGGCTGAAAGACGTGTTAACTGAAACGGAGAAACGTGAAACCCGTGCAACACTTGTGGTGGAAACACAATTCAACTACATCGAAGATGACGGTTCTTCTGAAACCACAGAGACTAGTAAAACTCCTCTAATTATATTCCCTAGCGAAAATTATAAACAAAATATGAAAATATTACGAAAACATAATATAGACTACTTATGTACACTCGTAAAGCACAAGCTACAAATGCGCCATGAAACTAGTAAGGATTTTTTAGCGTCAATTGCCCTGTTTGACATGCTATCTGTGCCATATCATTTCCACGAACTTCATGATGAAGTACTCCATGCCGTCATCAGAGGATTACCGACGTCAATTTCCGAAGCAACGATACTGCAGGACCTTCGCAGAAGGCAAATTCCGGTAATATCTGTTACTAGAATGGGCGGCGTGTGTCAATATACTGGTAAATACAAACCCTATCCACTATTCAGCGTACAACTTCCTCCAGACGAATCAGGACGACAAATTTTCAAACAGAAGAAAGTTCTCAAACGCAGCGTTACTATTGAAGAAGAAAATCACACGTTGACTTATTGCGCTAAATGTACACAAATACATTCATGTTTACTGTGTGAACCGAGTTTCGACGGTTGCATTGGAGAGCGTTTAGACGATATTGACATTTGTGACGATTTAGAAGAACTAAGCTCCACTAAAATTGATAATCACGAAAAGAAAGTTAATTACGTTACAGTTGGTTTTAAGAGTGACAAAAAGAAAAATGGAAACCGCTAAAAACCTTCAGAAAAGGATCGTTAACGACACGATTCCAAAGGTTCTTTATGTCTTAAAGAAACAGTGATTGTTTAAATTTAAATTCGAATAATGTGTAATAAATAAATAAAATGCTTTAAATAAATTTGTAGTTTTAATTAACCTTAAATATTAATTAAATTATATACTTAAATAATTGGAAATATGTATAATAAAATAATAATATCCATTTTTGTTATTTTAATTGACATTTTGTTAACTAAAAAAAGTATAGGTGGGCCTCGAACCCACCCTCCAATCAATAAAACCTTAGCAAGAGAGAGACAAACATCTTTATTTATTATTGAATACATTTGTTTTGTACAATACAATCGTAATTTATTTTTATTACGGCTATCGACCCATGGTCTTTCTTAGCAAGAATTTTAATTAAAACTTCTAAAATTTATATAAACATAAAATTATTGCAAATTTTAATAGATTTATTCAAACAAATTTTTCAAATAATTTTTAATGATGTTACTGATTGAAGGGCCAGATAGAGGCCACCCACCCAACCTACATATACATATAAACTTTAATTATTTATCATCTCGCAGTTTCCAATAAAAGTAATTGCAAAACTTTTTGAATAAAAAAGAAATTAAAAAGGTAAAATTTGTGAGTGAAATTAATAAAAATTTGATGCATGATGGGTGGGCAGGCTTTAAATCAAAATTCTATTAGATTCGTTATAGGATGTCATTTATATTTAAACTTAATTTTTTATTTTGTTATATTTATTATTACATAAAGGGTTTTATTGTTTTTAACAGCAAAATCATCAACGATTAGCAATTATAGTTATCATGTATATGGAGGGTGGGTGGGTGGCCTCTATCCATCGTCCAATCAGTAAAACATAAGCGAGGGTTTTAATTAAAAGTTGTAAAAAGCAAACAAACACAAAATATAATAATTGCATTTTTCAATTAATGTATTCATACAAATATTTCAAATAATTTTTGATGATGTTTTACTGACTGGAGGGTGGGATAGAGGCCACAAACCCACCCTACATATACATATTAGCTTTAATTATTGAATATTTGAATAAAAGAAATTGACAAAGTAAAATATTTAAGTGTGTAAATTAATAAAATATGATACGTGTTATAATATATATGTAGGGTGGGTGGGTGGCCACTATCTCACCCTGACCCGTTCATACCATAATAACTTTTGAAGGTGAGTTTTTAAGATGTCTTATGACATGTATCACTTCCTCAGTGTTGATTGAGAAGATGATGATACTTTATGATGGTTTAACAATGTAGTGTAGTCATTTAGTAGTTGCATATTACCCACGAATTGATTAACAGTTTCAATCATTTGTTTTTGAAAATCATTGGGTGTTAGATCAGAACTTAGGTTATTATTCGATATGCTATTATTATTAAACTGGTTAATAATCTGCCACAATTGTTTAGGTTTATGTATTGATGATAAAATTTTATTCTCTGTATATGCTCTTTTTTCTGCAATATTTAGTCTGTAATCTTTTTTTAATTTATAAAAGAGTTCATTAACTTCGTTTGAAGGATTGGCATTTCTAATTGTGATTAAAATGTTTAATATTTGCTTTTGTGAAGCTGGGTCATGGCTATACCAAGGATGTTTGGATGTTGTTCGTTTGAATGTTTGAATTATTAAGGGACAGCTTAATTAAGCATTAAAATATCATGAAACATATCATAACACCTTTTGGGATTATTGCATAGTAGAATCAGAGAATAATCACTCTGTAAACATGCCTCCTTTAATATCACTAGGTTTTTGTTAATTAATGATCTAGTAGGATTACTCATATTGTTATTTGAATTAACCATGTTTGTTGTTACATTAAGAATTATGCCATAATGATCAGACAAGTAAGGCTGTATCACATTGGGTTCACTATGACAATTATGTTTAATTAATACGTTATCGATACATGTTGATGTTGTTTTAGTTACACGAGTGTTATCATGAACTGTATATTCAAAGTTAAAACTTCTGATAACATCATAGAATGTTCTTTTAAGCAGAGATTGAGTATAAAAGTATTAAAATCGATCGAGTTATCTAACTCTCTTAATAAATCAGTTATTTTATTTAAAAATCACTTAATATCCCCCAAAGGGGATCTAAAAACAGAAACGAATATAGTTTACATTTACGATTTTTGACATTTTGGTCATCGGCACATGTTCCGCGCATGATATCTACTTAGGTTGGTTTGCCTATGTTGATTGACGGAGAGGATGATTTATTCGCTATTTTCTGGTTTGATTTATTGTTATTTAAGACAGCTGGGTTTTCTTTCTGTGCCAATTTTTCAGACAATGATACCTTTTCTTTCAATGTTTCTATCTCAAGTTTCAGGTGTTTATTATTTTCCCTCAGCTCGATTACCAGAGCCTTGAGCACGTTGAACATGGCCGGACTAAACTCCACTTCTTCGATTATTTCACCATTTTCGTGTAGTTTAACATCACAGCACTTTTTAACTCGAGCAGCACAACTGGTATGAAACTGGGTCCCATAAATACAGCATATAGGACCGGATAATGCTACATTCTCGCAGCATTTACAACACAAAACTAACATATTCTGAAGCATCTTGCAAATCAACTTAATCGTCAGCCATCTCGACAATTAGCAATAGGCAAAAAATATCAAAATTTTAAGTTAAGAACTTTATGGAAACATATTTTAATAAAACTTGTTCAGTTTCTCCTTTCCTTTTAACTTTTATTTAAAAAGATATGTAATATTTTTCAAATTTAGAAAAATATCGAGAAAATACGAAAAAACGCCTCGACTAAACACCCACTTCCGTTTAATGAAGTTTCAATGTGAGTACCAAAACGATTTTGAAAAATCTTAATTTCATTTGCAATGACATCAAAGCCTGAGAAACGAGTATCAAAAATGTATCTTCAAAACACTGCAGAAGTGCGGCTGAATATTTTACATGTTTTAAAATGTGTAAAACATTTTTTACGTAATTTTGATTGAAACAATATTAGTTTTTCTTGCCAGAACGATTTGATTTTAGTGTATAGATTATGGAGAAGCTGCTTTCTCCTTGCAATCTAAAATTTAGTTCATTCATATGTTTTGTCAAATCGACAATTGACAATCTAAGCGTACTCCAGAGCTAGCAAGAAGTAGAGTAAAATACTGGGGACAGGTAGACAATCTAACCAGTACCCCGTTCTCCCCCACGACGCCCGAAAACGACCCTTGTAAAAGAATGAGAGAGAATGAGGGTAAGTGTGAGAGAGAGAGAAAACGAACCAGCCTCTTTTAAATACGAAATACGGTCATCTTTAATGCCAGTGTGATCAAATCCCTGTAAAGTGTACTACGTCATTATAAGTGCAAGTGGTAACAGGTGTTTATCAGAACTAAAAATTACAAGAACTTAAGTGTGCGTGCGATTTGTTTTTAAATTCAGAAATTTAATTAAGTGAAAGTGACATAATGGATTTCGAAAAAATAGAAGAATCCCTTGAAAAACTCGAACAATTATATTCAGAATATGCAGCAAAAGAAAAACTAGTCACTGAGATGTATAAAAAGTTCCACGAAATAACTGCAGAGTGCAGGAGGCTGAAAGACATGCTAGCGGATGCGGAGCCACCTGAAACCCGTGCAGCACTTGTGGTGGATACACGATTCAATTACATCGAAGATGATTGTTCTTCTGAAACCACAGAGACTAGAAAAAATCCTCTAATTATATTGCCTTGGAAAAATTATAGACAAATAATCAGAGTACTACGAAAACATAATATAGACTGGTTATGCAAACTAGTAAAGGAAATGGTACAAATGAGCCATGAAACTACAAAGGATTTTTTAGCGTCAATTGCACTGTTTGACATGCTGTCTGTGCCATATCATTTCCACGAACTTCATGATGAAGTACTCCATGCCGTCATCAGAGGGTTACCAACGTCAGTTTCCGAAGCAACGATACTGCAGGACCTTCGCAGAAGGCACATTCCGGTAATATCTGTTACTAGAATGGGCGGCGTGTGTCAAAATACTGGTAAATACAAACCCTATCCACTATTTAGCGTACAACTTCCTCCAGACGAATCAGGACAACAAATTTTCAACCTGAAGACAGTTCTCAAACGCAACATTACTATTGAAGAAGAAAAACACACGTTGGCTTATTGCGCTAAATGTACAAAAATACATTCTTGTTTACAGTGTGAACCGAATTTTGACGGTTGCGTTGTAGAGAGTTTAGACGATAGTGATGCTTGGGAAGATTTAGAAGAACTAAGCTCCACTAGTATTGATAATCAAGAAAAGAGATAAAAAGCAAAATAGAAACCGCTAAAAACTTTTTAGGAAAAGACTCGATTGTAACGACGCAATTCCAAAGGTTCTTTATGTTTAAAAAAACAGTGATTGTTTAAATATAAATTCGAATAATGTGTAGTAAATAGGTATATCTTTAAATAAACTGCTTTAAATAAATTTGTAGTTTTAATTAACCTTAAAAAGTGATTAAAATAATATTTGCAAATACTATCCAAAATATATATGTAATAATATTAAGTTTTGTATTTGTTTGACACTGGAAAGGTTTACTTTTTAATACACGTATTAATTCGATTTAGTATATTTTTGCATCTTATCCTCTAACTTTCACTATACATATAGACAGGTGTCACTTCAGATTTGTTTAGATATCTTTTATTCTGTGTACATAAATACAAAAAGTGAATTGTATATCTTTGTTATTTATTGATGAACAATAACTAAACATTTTTTTAGAAAATTGCATTTTAACAACTAAAGATTTATATTAACAAACATAATGACGAATTTATGAAAATATATGTATTAATGCTTTTGTAGATCAAATTGGGCTTAATGCCAGAAACACTTTTATTGGGTAAAATAATAATAATAATTTATTACTGTCATTACCATATAGGTTTACACAGGCCAGAAAAAATAATATTAGCTAAAATACATGGTTAATATATCATACAGAAATAGAATTATGCACTTTCTTAAGGCTTAACACACATACTTAGCTTCTTTTTACCTTGTTTTTTTTTGTAGCTTAAGTGCTTCTAAATTTAAGTTTTTTTATTACATGTTTTTGATCCTGTTAAGATTTAAGTCCTTAAGAAATAGAAGTAGCCTTTTTAGAAGCCACAAAAAAATACAAAAACTAGGTGTCATATTCATTGAAGTTTTATAAAAATTTACTTGCAATTTTTTTGCAATTATTATTATGACCGCCACAAATATATTAATTCTGCAAAATGTGTATACTCTAAATTACTACTACCACGTTAAGGTTAGATAAAATACTACTAGATGATGGAAAGTCATATGCAATGCATAATTGAAACCACTTTTTTGACCCAATAGTGATGCTATAAAAAAAGGACGAAGAATATACACGAACGAAAGAATGTTCCTAATACAGCACAAAACTAAGAAAAAACCTTAAAAATATATTTTAAAAATATTTATAAGTAACAATGGAGAAATTTCAAAAATAACATTATTTAAAATATTTAAGGAAACAGACTTATTTTTATTAACTCTAAAAATATCTGAATTAGAAGAAATATTTTAAAATCATTTAAATTAAATTAAATAAATCGAAGTAATACAACGTGTAACGAGATCTTCAAAATCAAAACTAATAAAAAGACTACATTAATGATATCAATTTTAAATAAGTAATTCAAAACCATATAAAAACGAAATGAGTAATATTTCTCGCCGACAGGATTGTAAAAATTATCAATAAACATTTGTGTAAACAAAATCAGTGAACTAACTCTGCAGGATTAAAAAACGTCTAACGAAATAAACTTAGTTATACTAACGCTAAATAATAATTAGAAATAAACGAAATATTCTAACTAAATTGGTTATACTAATTCTGAAGAGATTAAAAAGTTAAAAATTTAAGGCAACACACTTTGTAAAATTATCTATTAAAATATCTTATTTAGATGAAATAATCCATTTGAATAAAGCAAAAAATTTTCTTGGTCAAAACTAATTCAAATTTACCTGAAGCAATGAAATCTAAATCAATTATATTACTTCTAAAGAATTAGCCAGAATAAAAATATTTCTTAATAATGTTGGAAAAACAAAATCGGTAATATTAACTGTACAGATTTTGAAAAATAAAAAAAAAATATATATCTGTGAAAATAGAGAAGTAATACTTATTCGACAAAGATTATATGTCCTGTATATGACAATATTCTTTATAATGTTATGTTTCCTGTTAATGTATCATTATTTTTTGAAAATATATATTATTATTAAAAAAGTGATTAGGATTTGGGAAATACCAGAAAATAAAATCATTAATACTAACTGTAAATAATGTTTTACTCAAAAATCATCATGTAAAAGTTCAAGCAAGGTGTAGAGAGATTTCCAAAATGAAATATCATTAAAAACTACCTGATGAAACTTAAGTATTCCAGAACCATACAAATGAACAAAATCCGTAATATTAATTCCAAAACCAATATAGCCAACTCAATCTACAATATGAAGGGACTTTTGAATTTTATTTACTGCGAAAAGATTGTAAAAATAAAAAAAATTAAAAGCATCTAACGAAAACATAATTATTAATAACTCTAAAAATTATTTTTAATGAAAGAAATATTTCAGAATCATCTGAAAACAGTTGAAACTGTAAGAAGCTTTTATATTGATTTATAATTGATGAGTTACGTGAAGATTATATAATAATAATAATAATAACTCATCTTTATTAAAAAATACAGTGCGCTATACTTATATACTTAATATAGGAATATACGTCAAAAAAATACATTGTGATATTGTCATACAAAGCTATAATTTAAGAATTCTTCTACATTGTATGGTTCCATTAATAATAATACATTAATTAACTCTTTCTTGAAACTTTTTATTTTGTTTTCCATTTTTATGTTAGTCGGTAAGCGATTATAAAATTTCATACAACTGTACTCCGGACTCTTTTCAGTAAATGAGTATTTATGGATAGATAGCATATATAAAATTTTCTTTATGTCTAGTATCGTGCATATGCGCACTTTTAGTTTTTTGAAAATAGATGGTTTTGTTTCCAAATAAACAGCATAAATTCCAGTATATAAATGGCAAATACGATAAGAATACCATTTTTTGTAGATTAGTCGTAGATTTCAGTCCTAAAATGACTCTGAGTGTACGTTTCTAGATGATAAAGATTTTATTCAATTGTGTGGAACTACCCCAATGAATCACTCCATATCTAATGTGACTTTCAAAGTTTGCGTGATATATTTTTATAACTTCGAAGTCCCTTTCAAGGACCGGATCATGAAGCTAGATTTGCTTAGTTTCTTGGACACATGAGCTAAATGGTCATTCTATTTTAATTGGTCATGTATATGTATTCCCAAATCGTTTGTAGCATTTGTTACTTGTAGTGTGTAGTCCCCAAACTTCAAATATGAAGGCGTAGCCCCAAATTCATTTTTTTAAATGGGATACATTTTGTTTTATTTTTATTCACAGATAAACCATTATCCTGAAACCATTTAAATATCAGCTGCAGCGCCACTGACCCGTTTTGATATAGGTTTGTCATGTCACTTCCTTTAATTACAATGTTCGTGTCGTCTGCATAGTTAATAATTTCAAAACGAGTGTTGTTATTGTTATTAAGAACAAATAAGTCATTTATATAAATGTTGAATAATAAAGGACCTAAGATGCTCCCCTGAGGTATTACCACTGCAATATCTACTACTTTTGATCGAACCTCGACCCCACTTTCTTGTTTTGTCTCAACCATTTGTTTCCTGCCTGTTATATAAGATGTCAGCCACATGTGTGCCACCCCTCTAAAACCATACTGGTATAGTTTTGATAGTAGTACATCATGATTGATGCTGTCAAAAGCCTTAGATAAGTTGAGGAGGACAGGATAAAATAACTTGTGATCGTTTTCTCCACAGTTTATTTTTACTACATTTCGTTTACGATGCAAACTTTTTCAATAGCTGTATAAGAGTGACCGTAATCCGGCTTATTTATATTAAGTGGTGAGGCATGTTTCATTTAACGGGATTAACCTTTCTGGGGAAACGGTATTTTGTTTCTAAATTATTCCTAGAAATACATTTGTTAAGGAGGCTTTAATCAAAATTCGGTAATTAGGGTTCAAATTTTTGCACCTGAATAGCTTCTAACATGTTTAAGTTGTTATTTGTTAAGTGTTTTAATAAGTTGACATTACCAATTGTAAATTTTTGTCTGGTTTTTATTGAATGATCCACGATTTTCGATGTTACTTCATTAAAGGATTTTAAATGGTACATACGTTCTTAAAACCTTGTGTTGATATTTCTCTGCCTTTGTGCTACATATATTTTATTACAATTAGAATAACCCACTGAATAAATACCAGATTTGACTAGATTATTAGTTATATATATATATATATATTTATTTATTTTCAGTATTCAAGTTTGAAGCACGTGTCAGCATACTGAAAATAAAAATATGGAACATAACAAGTGCTTTTCTTCGTCAAATTTAGTTCTTTCTGTCTGTTATAGGTATGGTTAATTCTCTGAAAATCATGCTATTGAATGCTGACAGTTTATTTTTAAAAGGTAAGCAAGACCAAATGTGGATGTAACTAATTGTGTGTGTTGGTTTTTGGTAAATATTGAAATTTAGGTTATTATTTTTGTAAATTAAGGTGTCCAAAAGTGGTAATTCGTTATTATTTTCTAGTTCAAATATGAAGTTAATGCTATCGCATAGACCGTTAAGTTGGTCTACAAACGAGTTTATGTTTAGGTCGTAATTTATGATGGCAAATATTTCGTCAACATATCTGTACTATATGTGTGGAAATTTGAAATCGTGTCTTTTGCTTTGCAATTGGCGCGTCGTTTAGTGGAATATTTGGAAATAGTGATGTTTTTTTTTAGAATTTCTGTGAGGTATAGTGTAAGTCACTTTTTATTATTAAGTTATTATTATTTTTCTAATAATTTGGTAAGTTTGTATGTAGGTGAATGTAGATTGGAGGCAATGGGTCTTCATTTAACTCTTTATTGTTTGCTTTAGGCAATAATATCTCAATGTTCAAATAATAGAAACTTGGTTGTCCGATGATGTTACTAGTGCCGAAATCTGTATTCATGATTATAATATACATAGGGTTGATCGCTCATTATATAATAGTTCTAAATCTAAGGGTGGTGGTGTTCTGATGTGCGTCAAAAGAAATTTAATTCTAGTACTATTTCAATATCTTGCAATAATGTCGAACAATTATTCGTCAATATTAATATTAACAATAAGAAATATGTTATAGGCGCGGTATATCTGCCACCTAATTCCCTACTTGATAAGTTCGAATCACACAGCTCTATTGATGAAATTATTGAAAAATTAAAGTCGACGATATAATTATTTGCGGCCCTTGCAATCTTCCTTCAGATTAATGGAACAAGATAATTTAGGAGTATCTATTCAAAATCGATAGTCCGCTCAGTGCAGAGAACTAGTAGATACACTAAGCTTTTTAAATTTATGTCAACCGAATAATATTATTATACTATATATTAATATTTTAAATGAAGGAGGCGTATTTTTGAATTTAGTTTTCAGTCACATTGACACGTGTACGGTTAGTAATGCAACTAATTTGATTCTTAATACTAGTCCTCACAATATTGCGTACAATGTAAATTTAAAATGTAATAATTTTAGTGTTCAAGCATATAATGAATTTTTTTTTACGATTTTCTGCTGCTAATTATATTTCGATTGATGACTTTCTGGCATCAACGAACTGGACCTCGCTATTTTTGACAACTGACTTAAACTCCTCAGTCGACAGTTTTTATTCAGTACTACAAACCAGAATTAAACTATTTGTTCCTCGTAAAAAAATATATAATAGCAAATTCCCAAGATGATAGTAATCGAATTAATGAAGCGGCTCACATAAAGTACAAATCTACTAATCCATATTCAGATTATATAAAATTTAGTAATTTGAGATCTTCATGTAAAGAACTACTTAATCAATTATATGCATCGTACATCAACAAAATAGAATCAAACATATTTAAAAATGTTAACATGTTTTGGAAAAAACAAGTACAAAAAAAAGTTTGAACAAATATTATCAAAACAATTATCATTGGCAATTAAAAATGTCAAAATTGTAAAACAGCATGGTTTTGTGTCTAGTGGATCGACAGTAACACATTTTTAACTTTATCAGAATTATATAGCCGATGCTTTGGAGAAGGGAGTTGAAGTAGACGCAGTATACCCTGACTTCTTCAAGGCGTATCAATAATAACATTTTGCTTCATAAACTCTCGTTAATAGGACTTAGTAAACAAGTAGTTGGTTGTATTCGTAATTTTTTTATCATATAGGCACCACATTGTTAACATTGACTCTTACAAATCTAGAGAAATAGATGTTCTTTCCGGGGTCTCTCAAGGGTCACATATTGGACCAATCCTATTTAATTTATTCATCAACGACGTAATCGCGTGTCAATAATGTGAAATCTTATTATTCGTCGATGATATTATATTATCTGAGATAACAATCTTCTCTAAACCGCTCCCCTTCGACGCTCATATTAATCAAATTGTAAACAAAGCAATGAAACCCCTTAAAAAAGTTATATTGTTCTCTAGTGCGCTCAACTATTGAGTACGTGTCAGTAATATGGAGTTCCTACCAGCAAGTCTTAGTAAATGCTTTGGAAAGGGTTCAAATCAAATGTCTAAGAATTTTCGCATATTGCTTTGGTATTTTTTCATCAAACATACATTACGAATATTTGCAATGCCACCTTAATATTAGCAGCCTTTTGAATCGTCGAATTATACAAAACCTGTGTACTGTTCATAAAATCATAAATAGGCACTGGGTCTCAGCTTTTATCATATTTCAATTTCTGGAACCAAATGAAAGGACTTAATACCCGTTAGCATATACTATTTTGACCAAGAACGCGCCCCATCAATGATTTTCTAAACAATCCAATTTCCAGGTTTATGCGTTTAGCAAATGTTATCTACTTAAATAATAATTTTGACTTATTCAACATTAACACTACTTTGTTTCACAAGCATTTGCTCAGAGTCAACCTGGAAATAACTATTATAAGTTCGAATTGTCGATAATATTCATGTATAATATATAAATCTGTAAAATAAGAAGTTTTCCGTGTATTACATAAATAAATAAAAATAAAATATTTATCACAGTGTATCAGCATGAAAGAAAACAGGAATAAATCCCAAGAATAAATAATAAAACACTGGTATAGCGTGAGGTTTCAAAAATTAATTTATTGTACTACGACAATTGTTTCGCCACACTGTGGCAACAATTGTCGTAGTACAATAAGTGATTATAATGGAGTTTCAACAAGTAACGGCCTCGTCTATTCAATAGATAAAATCTATCTATATATGTTCTAATACTGATAAATGAAGACAATCTAAACATCTTATTTTATTTCTTTAATTTAATAAACAACTTAAAACATTATCTTGAAAACAGGTTATATTTACAATAACATTCATGCACAAGGTGTGAAATTTGGGCCTCCTTTTAGTCAGGTTATTGAAGCAGGCATTAATACTATTACCAATTTTTATAGGAATATATAACCGCATTAACAAGAAAAGCGAACAGGACTAAAGCCAGTTGCAACTAGGTTTCCATGAATGATTAATAACCATAAAAGCTCTATTCGCAATATCAACACTACTAAGTAATAACAAAAAGACCAATTTTATTGACTACACGAAACCTTACAAGATGACAATTGGTAAATATGAAAGGCACTGAACCAACATTGTACAAATTATGTAATACCCTTGGCAAGTAGTAGTATTAGGGAAATTCAGAGCAGGGAAACATTGGTATTGAAGGTCGTGGAGATAGAGAAGGTTGCAGACCTTTCTTTTTGATATGTACCATGAAATTACATTTCAAATAATATTAGAAGGTACATAAAATTGAAGAGTAAACCAATAAACAAGATGAAATATGCCTATGATACACATACAATGCAAAACATTACTCAATAAAATAATTATTGAACCAATCAATGAAATTAGGTAATATTAAATTACAACACTTGTTAGGCTTCATATTTTTGTATTTAACTTCTCGAGAAATATTTCGATCAGCGACGACCATTGTCAAAGGAATTACAAATTTTAACTGGTTAAAAATGAGCAGGTAACGATGTTTTATATATTGGAGGTAATTGTGGGAAAGTACTGATATTAAAACAATTAAACTCGTTAACAATTCGTTTTGGTTATTAAATATATGTACGCCATTCCGAATTGCTTTCCTTATCTCCAGACCTTCAAGGAGATAAGAAAAGCAATTCGGAATGGAGATTATATATTTAATAACCAGAACGAATTATTAGCAAGTACAACTCTTTCAATATTAAACTCTAATAAATAATATTTTTAATTCCTTTGAACATATCGTCGTTGATCTAAACATATGTCAGGAAAATAAATAAAATAATATGAAACATAACTAACAAGTGTTCTAATTTAAAATTACCTAATGTTAAAATATTGTTTCAGCAAAAGTCCTGTGAGCAAAGTGTCTACCAGATTCAATGCTTGTAAAACTGATCTCAATCTCAATCTCAAAAAGATAATTCATTATAATAAAGAGGATGTTAGTGAGGAGCTGATTTCCGAAATTGAAATAAAAGCAAATATAACTATTTACTCTAGTAAATAGAGAAAAATTGTGAAACAAACCTTCATAATAGTTTAAAATGTTTCAAGTGATAAATGAGAAATTCATTCAAGAAATACTAATATAAGTTCCTAGGATTGCCTTATAACTGTTATAGATTTCATCAATCATACAATTTGTTTATATTTATAGAGTATTTATTAAACAAACGGCACAGATTCAAAGTGTTATTCCCTGGACTCTTCTAAAAATAACACCAGTATCGGTTTTTATTTTTTAAACCCAAGTATCTGATTTCGCAAGCTTTCCAAATTTTCCACTGGACTAGTATAAACTAATATCTTCAGATAGTCCCTTAGAAAATTATCCAGGGGGTTTCAAAGTACCTCAATCAATCCAGCGATTTATGTAGGTTACATTGTATTTCTTGTTGATAATGGTACGTCCTTCAGAAACTGAGGTACCATTTATTCTAAAGAAAATCCAAAACACCTCGCCAGTAAGAAAGTCTTCCTGGTAGAAATACCAGTCAAATTAACCAGTCATCAACAATATCAACACAAACACTCCACGAGAACTTATGTTAAAAACGATCTTCAAGTACGTCATATCATTTTTTTCAGCCTATATATGGTTATTATGGGGACTTCTCATTGCATCTCTTGAAAAATTTCCTTCAAAGAATTAGCATTGGTAGTTAAGAAAATCAGCAAGAAGAAGGTCCTCAACGCATCTTATACGATATGGGTACAACAAATAGTCTCTAAGAATTTTCAAAACTGTCTCATTACCTACATTCTGAGCACTTTGAGTTAAAAATTGTTAAAAGATAACAACGTATTAAAAAAACAAACATTAAACCTAGTATCTTATGTCATATTTTAATTTCTAAAATATTAATCATTTCAACACTATCAAAAATGCATTTATCATAAATTTTGTTTGCCTTGTATTCGAAACAAACCAGGTTTTCAAAAATCATCAATGGACAAAATATTCTTAGAAAAACCCAAAGAAGAACCTTTTAGATTGTTGTCATATGTTCAATAAACACCCTGTGTAAGATACATTTCATACTACTTTACGAAATCGTGTCATAGATATTAAATTCAGGAGTATAAATAAACTGCAGGTATTTAAAATATGGATTGACTTTTTAATCCTAAAAATACTACGGGCGTTTTCTATAATAAATTTAGAAGTTTTAAGCTCATCTCGGATACGTGATATGATATAAGATTTATAATTTATAATTCAGCAACATGTTTGTCATGGATAAATGCAGAAGACTCTGGGCGAGAGTGGAAGATCATCAGAGGTGAACTCGGTCCATTTCATGTGCGGTTAAAATTAATTTGAAGTTATGTATGTATAATAAATATTTAGACCATTTATGTTAGCACATTGAATAAAGCTAATAAATAATAATAAATAATAATAATAATATACAGATAATCTTCTAATAAAATATTTTTAAGGCAAGAATATCAACTGGGCGTATAAAATACACCTGATTGAAGAGTTTAAGGTGCTGGATGGAATGTGACTAAAAGACCTTTTCAAGGAAAATTTATAATAGTTTTCTTCCAGGAAAAGACAAAAGAAGAATGTCATAAATTTAAAACTCTTTTCCATATTCATACTCGATTTGAGAAATTTTAAAAATAATTTGTTGAATAAAATAACAAATAAAATAAAATTATAATCCTAAAGAAACTTTTTGTTATCTTATTAAATCTCTATTTTAAGAAGACGATATTACTGATGCTATTGTATCATGTTAAGAAAGATAATTAAGTTACCATTTATTGTCTTTGCACTATGATTCCCCAGCTGACGGTAAGTATCAACAATTATAATAATAATAATGTAAAAACTTTGAGTTATTGAATTGAGTTTTACTTTGGGGTTAATTTATGCTGGATACCTCCAGAAGATTAAGCTTAGTGTACTTTTTGATTAAATTTTAAAATTGTTCTAGTTGATGTGATGTGTCACTAAATCTATACCTTAAAGAAATGCCTTTTAGCAAAATCAAGTGAAAAGAATTATAATATTTAATACTTGCCATAAATGAATCAACTAAAAGTGAACTTAATAAAGATAACATTGTAAATTTGTGGTTTGTTGATGGAATTTAATAATACATTGATTCACAAAGACTTATAAACATTGATATAGTTCAGATATAATCCAGTGATTGTTATTCGATTAATGTAGTAAATTTTGAACAATTTCTAAACGATCTATAAGAAGTTTTTAATTAATTGGTGTTTTTGGAATTGTAAGGTGTTCAAATAAAGTAAATTAATTTTTCACATAAAATTTCGTGTATTTCTGAAGAGTTTATAAAATTGTATTTATGAGGCTGCTGGTTTAATGAGAGTGTCGGGTTTATGGGTACCTAGGAGGTAAGGTGGATATTTTTAGAAGTTTTCTGATTTGGGTGTGAAACTTTAAGGATATACTGATGAATTGGTTTATCTGCTTTAATCAAAACTAAAGAATCAGCTATATAGGCTCTAGAGATTGGAGGTTTGGGAACTCTTTTGAGTGCAAGTTCTCATTCTAAATTTAGTAAGGTTTTGTCAGATTTGTTATTGATGAATATGATGATTTTGGGATAAAAGTGCTTTTTCTATTAAACAATAGATGTGTACTTTATCCATTATTAAGAGAACAATTTTATTTCTAACTTTAGGACAGTTACAATGTGTATTGGTATATTTTAGCAATATAATAGTTATTTATATCACGCCCTAAAATTTGAAAGGTGTTTACACACATTTATTAATTGTAATTTATAGTATGTGTATTGCCACACCCACTAATTAAACTTATTTGACACTACTTTTTCACTAAGCTCAAATAATCGCCTGGAACGTTGTATACCTAAAAACTTAATGTATTATTAATCATATGATACACAAAACAATTTAAACAATTACCGACCCAGTTATTTTCGGCACCGAACGGAGTGAAATTTGAACCATATTCGCGTTACCATTCGTATTTGGCAATTAGCAGTTTCTCCTCATTTCATTGTGTAATTGCAACAAAACAGCGCCCGATGTGTTAATGAAAGTGTAACAACCACTGTGTTTTTCTCAGTTCGGTTAACTGCCTTTTCCTGTACTCCGTGTTTTTATGCACAATTGTAACGCACGCAACAATTCACGCATAGCCAATTTCGAAGATTGTGCAAATGGTGTAAAATTGCATAATTGGTAGCTGCACTCTGTTTCACAAAGAGACGTTTCGATGATTGGATTGCGTTGTATAATATTAAGAACTTAGGTTAATGAGTAGTTGTGTAAATAGGAAAGAGGTTTTAAGATAATAATAATTTTATATATTTTAATAAAATTATTTATCTAATAAAGCCAAATTGTCGCTGATGCTTTCTTTTCTCGTGCTGAATCATTTCGAAATGCGGACGTAATTTTTGATTGCAGCGATGAGCTGCCATACAGCGAAACATGTGTCTGCAGATTGTCTTCACATCATGCATTTCGTAAGGCGGTTAAGAATCGATAACGGACACATTATCAAAACACCTTTCTTAATATAAGTAAAAAATAAGTTATTAATTCTTCAAAGTGTTTAAAATGCCCCTTTCTTCACTGTTTTAAACACTTTGAATAATAACTCTTCACGCACTTAGCATCTCAATTATATGTGAATCGGGCTGAAAAACCATTGGTCGATAGCGAATACACATACATACAGATTGTTTTTGATAAGAAATATTTTAATTATTCTCATTAGTGTTTTAATACAGATTACTATATAGTAACAGTGATTGATTAAATTAAAATTGTTAGTGCAAATATGATTTAATAGTAGAAACTCCAGTTTAACATATATTCTTATCAACAAAGTAAATCTTCACGGCTGATGAAAATCAAATTTATGTCTAATTAAAAGTACTGAGTTAGTCCAGGAAATTAAAATAGTAAATATTTATACAATGTACTTTGAAATATAAGCCACACATTTTGTAATTATTATTTATTAAGCATGACGCATTTTAGCAAATTCGCCTAACCATGAACAGTTCTTAGGCTAATGTAACATTGTATAATGTAAATTATGATTGCTTCTCTCTATTAAAGTCAAAATCTTAATGCCAGAAGATACACGTTTCTATGAAAACAGTCCGCAACAGGCATTTAAAGTAAAGTACATAATAATAATAATAAATATCTTTATTCACATTTTTCCCTTAGTAATTAAATTGTTTGATTTATTTGTGAACGGGGTATCGACCATTGGCATTTCGGCCCGTTAAAGTCAATTGCTTAATTATTTAGGTTTTGTAATTCTAATATCTGATAAAGTAGCTACTAGAATTTAGAAAATTATTACATCAATGTTAAAGTCGTAAGTTTAGGTATACATTTTAATGAAATAAAATATTGTTATTAGTTAACTACCTATTGTTTGTAAAATCAATAATTTTTCCAATTTGATTTCCTTAATACTTAGGTTTATAATTTAAATTTTTCGGATAGAAATTACTATGGCCGTTATTATATTCACATATTAAAATTATGTGTATATATTTAATATAAGTATAATTGTGGATGTCAAAATGATTTAGAAACTTAAATGAAATGTGTATTTAGAATTTAATATAAAATTATATATCAAGGTCACAATAAATATATAAAATAAGATAAAAAATAATACATCTTCCTCAGGACGACAGAAACACTGATATAAAGATGCGATAGTTTATTTGCACTTATTTAAATAGAAAATCTGAATAAGCTAAACACAAAAAGTAAGTATTTCTGATGAAGGTTTAAATTAAATTACACTTGGTTTGTTTTACAAATTTTTTCTATTTACTCTACTAGTTTCGCTTTTTAAGGCATTATCAAGAGTGTACTTTAATTTAAGCCTTCATTAGTAATACTTTTAAATGTTTCCCCAAGTGATAAATGAGAATCATTCAAGAAACAAAAAGTAAGTATTTAGGTAACAAACTGAAAATTACATTGTATACATATATTTTAAGTATTTAATTTATTACTATTATTCATGTAGCTGTTGTTAATAAGAAAATAGTAACCTAATATATAATTTATAGGTATTTTAGAAGAAGTATACTGAACCCTGCTGTAGTAATCAAAATCTGTTTAGAATTAAATAAGCTAATCCGGTTGTATTCAGCAAAGCATGAATAAAGAATAATTTATTTTTTGATATCATGTAAAATAAAAACCTTTTTGCCAAGAAGCGAGTATTAATACGTTAAATAAATTATTTCGGTTATCGATCTAGGAAAAATTATTATTAAGATATAATATCTCGAATAACTTGAAAACAATACATCCTAACAAAAAATGTGCCGAATGGAAACTTTCAAAGTTTCGAAGGGGACATCGGATTCTGACAAAATAGTCCCTCCAGGCTTCAAGGGGGCCAGGGAAAGGGGGTTAACTTGAAAATCTTAAATGGAAACTCCTATTCTTTATTGCAGGTTCAGAAAGAGCGTAAATAAAAGGTTTCTTTTATCTGGCGACTTTTTTCAAATTCCACACAGGTGGCGCTAGAAACGTAAAAAATCGAAAAAAAAACATGCACTCAATTGCAGATACAAGAAACCCTTTGGATCTTGCATATTTATATTTTTCAACCCTCTATATTATTCGCAATTAACGCTTACACTGATCGATTTAGAAAACATTAATTTTACAGCATATCACGGGAAATATTAAATAATTTATTAAGTAGATTGTAGATGTACTATCAATATAATATTATACACAATTATTTATAACATAATATTGTTCGCTATGGTTAAAAAATCATGTCTCTAAATATTTTAGAATAAAAGTTAAAAATTTTTGAATATAACAAACATATCTGAGATGAAAATTCTAGAAAAAGTGAATTCTAAATGGCCAAATGCTTATAAATTATTTACTGATAGCCCCCTATTTGGGAATTCAGTTGGTGGTGCATTCTACGATCTACAAAGAAAACTTAATAATTAATTCTTTCTACGAAATTGTATATCAGTCTATACGGTCGAAATGATAGCTATTTTAGAGGCACTAAAATACTTACAAACTATCATCTTTTCAAATATTTTAATATTTATTGAATGTAAGAGCTTCCTTATTTATATTGGCCTCCCCTTTGATTCAATAAAAAAGAATTAATGTCACACAAATTTTCTATCGCATACAAAACAAAAATTCATTATATAAGTATATTAACAATGTCTACTTGTTAGAGTGTGGTGATTGCCCAATGGTGTATGTAGGACAAACAGGCCGCAGCTTTGAAGACAGAATATCAGAGCACAAACGGAGCTTCATCAACATGTGCCAACCATCTTAGAGACACAGGACACGCATTCAACGAGAATTTTAAAATACTACATACATGCAACAAAGGCAAGAAGTTGAACCTTCTCGAACAACTTGAAATAATCATAATAAATAAATTATCCTCATGGTTTTCATATAATAAACTTTCAGTAAACTTCAGCCAAACACAATTTATCTCGAGTTTCACAGAAATCAAAAAAAGAGAAATCCTACACTTAATATTAATCTGAACGAATGCCCGCCAACACTGTGCCAGAATACAAAGTTCTTACGCCTACATTTGTCCAAAATCTTGATTGGGCAAATTCGAACCTAAACAAATATTGTTTTAACATTCATTATAAAACTATATCTAACTCAATGATTATTAAAAGTTTTTATCTACCATAGAATTGAGAATGGGATATAGTTTGTGTTTCTGAGAAATGTCTACTTCCTAGCATACGGTCATATCACAGAAAATTCAAAATTTTATATATTTAATTCAAAAATTATTGTAACAGGGATGTCATATAATATTTATTGTATAACATTTAACTTTACCTAACATGCATTATATAAAACAATATATAGTTGTACAATCTAAGAAAAATAACATCCAAATAATTTTGACCGCACGTAGAAAGGCGGAGTTCCCTGGATGATCTTCAACGCAACCTATTAATCGATTTCTACAATAAGTGGCCGTTAGTTGGTCTAGTTTTGGATACAAATATTTTGGGTATTCGAAAAACTATTTTTTTATCTTTTAAGGAGTGTATAATATTATGGTTCCTTCACAATCCTATTCACCTCAAACCACAAATAAATCGAATGGGATGAAGTTACAACAGAAAAATATTAAATCTTGAATTTTGGAGGCGTTCACTTTGTAGTACATTTTTAATGAATAACAGTAAAACGTTTAACTTTTTTATACTACTTTTTATTTTTTACACAATGCTTCGTGACTAGTTTCAATTACACATTAAAAAGTAGTATAAAAAAGTTAAACGTTTCTCTTTTATTCAGAAAAATGTTACTTTTGGGAATGATGAACTTGAGTGATTATAATAAATTCTTAATAATAAATATTATAGTAGATATAATTTATAACAATGTTTGCTTGAAATAAATTTTTATATTAAATTGCTTGAATAGAATAATTATATAACATTTTGCTTTGATCAATTCTCTCATAAGTAAAAATTTTAGCCAAAATAATGTAAAAAAAACTGTTACTTAGAGAATAAACAATAGTATACGACATAAAATATCCGAAAGAATTTTAGTTTATCTTTAATTTTATTTTTTTCTAATTATTTTCTAAGCACTTAAGATATATTTATTTTAATTAGACAATTTGTTTAAATTTCACCTTTCTCAAATTACCATAGAACTAAAACATGATTAATAGATTGTATTTATGACTTACCTTAATAAATTTTAATGGATGTGGAAACACTATTATTTTAATAATAAAATATATAAGTCCTTACGTTGTAGAAAATTCACTAATAATTAGAAAAGACATGAAAATATTTCGTAAAATCTACAACAAATGAGTCTTATTAAGACTACAAGAAACAAATCACTTTTGAAACAACTACTTCTCTAGCTAATACTTCGACAGACATTAGCTAGAGAAGTAGTTGTTTCAAAAGTGATTTGTTTCTTGTAGTCTTAATAAGACTCATTTGTTGTAGATTTTAGGAAATCTAACATGAGTGAAGATGTGCGCAATAAGCCGCTGTCAACCTCGGCCGGAAAGGATAAACAAACCGAAAACGAGGAGGGTTTTAAGACGGTCGTAAGAAGAAAAAGACGTAAAAGTAAACCAATAGTGGGCAGCCAAGATAATACCGATATAAAAGGTGTTTCTAAATTGGGTCATATTTATGTGAGCAGAGTTAATCCATCAGTTACTGAAAAGGACATTAAACAATATTTGTATAACAGATCATTTACTAACATTGATTGCGTACAAATGATTTCGAAACATCCCGATAAATATTCGTCTTTTAAAGTGTCAGTACCAGTGGAAGAGTTAGATAGTCTGAAGGATCCACAAGTTTGGCCCCGAGGTGTAAGTGTCAACCCGTTTTTTTATTGGATGTCAAAGAAAAAACTGGACATTTAAACAAATGTACTAATTCACTTAATATTTTTCTTTTAAATATACAAAGCATTAGAAATAAAAGTGGACTTCTAGAGGCTCTTATTATTGATGCAAATTATAAAATTATATGTTTAACAGAGCACTGGCTTACAAATGAAGAATGTGAAATTTTTAAAATTGAAAATTTTTTCATTGCTAGTCAGTTCTCTCGCAAAGTGTTTATACATGGTGGTGTAATGATATTATTAAGAGAAGGTTTTCAATTTAATACTCTCAATTTAAATTCGTATTCAATTGAAAAACATTGTGAGATAACAGGTATTTTACTAGCTGACATCAATTTTATATTTATTACTGTATACAGATCCCCAGCAGGTGACTTTAATATATTTTTAGATACTCTTAATAATATCATGTCTTACTTAGATTTTATAAAAGTGAATATTTTTGTATGTGGAGATTTTAATTGTGACTTTACTAATAAGAAGGATCAAAACACACAACGACTATGCGATTTATTTGATAGTTTTCAGATGTATGGTTTAGTAAATTTTCCAACAAGAGGAACGTCTTGTCTAGATAACATATTCACAAACTACAGGCACGTAAATACTGGAATTAATTCAATAGCTGTCCCATTTTCTGATCATGAAGGGGTTAGCGTAAGTATTCTGTTACATCACAAGGTTAATTCAAATGTAACTAAGTTAATCCGCCCATTAACATCTTATGGAAAATTTAATTTCTTTCATATGCTTAAAAATACAAATTGGAGTTTTGTTGATGATGGCGATACTAATGTTATTTGGGATAAATTTATGAAAATATTTACTAAAAGTTTCGAAATTTGCTTTCCAACTAAATATAGAAAATTCCCTTCAAATAAAAATCAAAGTAACTGGTTTACAGATGATATAAAAAATATGAGAGAAAATTTAAATTTGGTGCATGAGGCTAGCTTAAAGTCAAATAATCCGGCAATTAAACAAATGAAAAGAAATATGCAGGAAACATACAAACATACTATTAAACAGGCGAAAATCGAGGCTAATGACAGATTAGTGTCATCCGCAAGTAACCCAATAAAATCTATGTGGAATATTATAAATAACCAAAGACCAGACAAAAGAAGAACAGTATCGGACTCAGTAAAATCTAATTTAACCGCTCATATATTTAATGATTTTTTTGTAAACATTCCTCATAAAATTAATAATGAACTACCTATCTCTCATATAGATCCTTTAACATTAGTCAACGAACATATTGCGATTGACATACCACAATTCTTTTTCCAGCCTGTATCACAAATTTTAGTGAGAGATACAATCATGGGTATGAAGAACAGTAATAGTACTGATATTTACGGTCTATCCATCCACATAATCAAATGTGTGTTAGATGCAATCATTGAGCCACTGACTAAATTAATCAATCATGTCATTAAATCATGTACATATCCAGATGTACTTAAAATATCTAAAGTAGTTCCTATATACAAAAAAGGAGATTCTAATGACTGCAATAATTACCGGCCAGTAAGTCTTCCTCCGATGTTCTCAAAAGTAATTGAAAAAATAATGCTCATTCAACTAAACAATCACTTAGAAATAAACAATATTCTGTCCGAGCAACAATTTGGATTTAGGGAAGGTAAGTCTACTAGCGCCGCAATAATGGACCTTACTGAATTTATAATTGACACCTTCGAAAATGGACATTTTGCAGTTGCTACATATGTAGACCTTTCAAAGGCCTTTGATTGTGTCCCACACTTTTTACTTTTAAAAAAATTGTTTGCTTATAATTTTAATCCACAGAGTTGTGACCTTGTGTTATCATTCTTAACCAAGAGACGACAGGCAGTCACTTTCAACCATTTAACTTCTCAATTACTGGAAACAAGATATGGCGTACCGCAGGGATCAACTCTAGGCCCTCTCCTGTTTCTCTTATACATAAATGATTTCCCAGGATATATGGGGGGAGGCAAGGTTGTATTATTCGCCGATGATACAACCTTGCTTAACTCTTCTATCAATGTGGATATTGCTATTCAAGATAACGAGAGAGTGGTAGAAAAAGCTAAAATATGGTTTACTGCCAATCGTATGAGTCTCAATGGTGAGAAAACTGAAACAAGAATATACACTCTAAATAATCTTAATGTGATCAACAATACCGATAGTGTAAAATTTCTAGGTGTCTACATTGACAATTCTCTATTATGGGACAGTCATGGTGATAAATTAGCGACTAAACTAAATAAAAATATTTTTGTTTTAAGAGGATTACAAAACAATGTTAGCCCTAAAATCCTTCTTACTGCTTACTTTGCACTATTTGAGTCTCACCTCTCATATAGTATAGTTGCCTGGGGCCATGCTGCAATAAGACACCGAATTTTTAGAATCCAACGTAAAGCTATTCGTATTATATACAATCTGGGTTACCGTGATGACTGCAAGGTAGCATTTCTAAACTTAAAAGTTTTAACATTTCCATGCCTGTATATTCTACATTGTCTAATCTTAACCAAGACATACTACGATAATAACAAATTACACTCTCAGAATCACAACTATGATACAAGAATGAAAGATAACGTATGCTTACCTTCACTGAGACGTCAGAGATCAAGAAATTGTATTAACTATTATGGATTAAAATTTTATAATAAACTTCCCACTAATTTTACAAATCTAGATATTAAAACCTTTAAAAAAAAGATTAAAGCACTTTTGCTTGAACATGCATATTACTCTTTTGAGGAATTTCTAGACCATACATTCTGATGAATTGATTTTATTTAATGTTAATTTTAATTTGTGTTTGTAATTCTCATTTTAATTTGTTTGTAATTTTAATTATTTATTTATTTAATTATTATGGCATAGTTACTATAATTATAAATTCAAATGTATTTGTTTTATGAATTTTAAATTCATCTAAATTATTATTGTGATGTTATTTTAAATATTTTAAATTGTATATTAATTGTATTACTTTGTTATTTCTAAGTACCTGTGTAAGCCACTTGGCATTAGCACCAATAAACATTATTATTATTATTATTATTATTATTATTAAATATTTTCGTGTTTTTTTAACGATTATTTTGTTTTATCACTTTATTTAAAATTACACGTGGCTATAGTTTAGACAGCTTGTCATTATCAAACATAATGTGTTTTAAAATTATTAAATCTAGCCTATTTGTACAAAGATAATGCTTGTTATGTTGCATTCTTGATGGAACCGGATGTATAAGTTTGATGAAGAAAAGCACTTGTTATGTTCCATATTTTTATTTTTAATTTCCTGACATGTGTTTCAAACTTTGCAGTTCATTATCAAATGTAATACAGATTTTTTGCAGTAGAGAGCTTCTTGAAATTTGCAATTCTTGATGTTCTTCTTCTTATTATTATTATTCGGTTTTTATGTAGTAAATTCAAGAAATTTTTTCTTTAATTTATATCAGCAATACTTAATCTGAATTACCTTTGATAATACTGTATTATCTTTGATAATGAACTGAAAGGTTCGAAACACGTGTCAGGAAATTGTAAATAAAAATATGGAACATAACAACAGCTTTTCTTCATCAAACTTATTTGTAAAAAGCTGTTGAAATTACGTTTTTAAATAATGTGGCAAAAATGTAATCGTTTCTACTTCTTCATTACATTCAAGATGACCACAAAGTCAACGCCTTCAAAATTGAACATTTAATACAATTCATATTGTACACATACCTCAGCTATTTTTTCAGTACGATTTTGAATTGAATTGTTATAAGGATAACAGATTTGATCCATTAATAATTAGTTTATTGAGGTTAGTGCACTAGTTTAATGCCTAATTTAATATTATTAATTAAGAGTGTACTTCTATTGCTACTACTTCTGATGTGGATTAATTGTATACTACTTAGGTAGATTTATACAATATACTTGCCTGGTATCACACACGATGATCGTTTGTAATAACAACCAAGTATATTTTATTAATCTACCTCTTTCAGAATGTACCATAAAGGAATGACCTCAAGAATCAATCATTATCCTACAGTTTTGAATAAGCTCAATTTATAGTTCTTAGATGTTGGTAAGGATTGTACCAAACTAATGCGTTATTTGAAGTATATGAATATGCTGAGCTAAAATAGTTTGATGTAGATCAGGAGTAGACTAATAATAAAAATATATAACCACTTCTCTGACTAATACCTCGGCAGGAATTGAATGATACAAAAGTATAGCCAGAGAAGAAGTTGTTTCAACAAGTGATTTATTTTTTGTAGTCTTACTAAGACTCATTTGTTGTAGTTTTTACAAAATATTTTCATGTTTTTTCTAATTATTAGGAGTAGACTACTTCATGTATCTTTTTAGGCTATAGAGAGAGTTTTATGCATTCCTCCACGGAATCGGAAAAGCGGAAGGATGTCGATGTATATTTTGCGGATTTAAAAAGGTTGACGCAGCCGGGTATTCTTTGGTGTAGTGCGAGCTGTATGCAAAAGTAAGAATTGACAGGAAAACTAGAAGCACCTGTAAGAGCGACCACGGTGTTGATCCATATTAAAGAATGAAGAATTTAACGCAAGATTTGAATTAAGTAGAAAACGCAGTTTTCAGTCTTTAGACTTTCATTTTATTGAATTATGAAGTACATCGGATACGATTATTCATGAAATAACATATTGAAAAATTGGCCTCCACGGCTTTGTTGACATATATTCTTTTGTCGAAATAGTCCATGACAATTCTGCATATATGCAATCTCCTCCTGTATTTTGACATAAACCTTTGGCTTCAAATAACCCCATAAGAAGAAATCTAATGTTGTAGATCTAAAGAGTCTAGGGGCTAATTCTGATCACGAGAGAGTACATGACCAGGAAATGTCTCGTAATAATTGAATTGTTTTACGGACTGTATGACATGTGGCACCATCTGATTGAAACCTAATATTGGACATATATATCATTAAATTTCGACAGAATGAAGTGTATAAGTGTGTCTTGTGATATCAAACACCAGTAACAATCACAAGCCTCATTTTAGTAATGTGTTCAGTCCAAAATCCGCTCCAAAAGTGAATCGTTGTGAACGCATTTGATAAACAATGCCATAAAGGTGTAAATATATTTCATCGCTTAGGATTATTTTGCTCAAAAAAAAGCTTTAGTTGTTGTGTTAATTGGATTTTGTATGCATAGAGATACTGATTTTTTGCAGTAGAGAGCTTCTTGAAATTTGCAATTCTTGATCTTCTTCTTCTTATTATTATTAGTGTTTTATATAGTAAATTCAAGTTAATGGTTAGTGACAACTTATTTAAAAAGTTAAAATTTGTTCTTTAATTTATATCAGCAATAATTATTCTACAAAATATTGGTTTAATGTAATTTTTTGTATTTTAGCCGCAAAAGTAAAAACATATCATCAATCAGCTACCGATTTTAATGAATGTTTGGCTGACGCAATCACGAATTCTCACGAACTGTTTCTGGCAGTTAGTACTCTACTAAATCGAGGGAGAGGATGATCCAAGCTATGATCCCGAAAAAAAAGTTATTTATGTAGGATTCTCATTTGTTGCAATACGACTATCAAATTTAAACCAAGAAGAAAATATAATCAAATTTTTCATTTGTGTAATGCTAATCTTACCTTTAACAACTTATTTTTATGATGAAATAAGTGCGATATTACTAAGGAAGTGCTCTATCACAAAGTAAACCAATTAATTTAACAATAACAGTTGTATATCTAAATATATTACAATCACAATTGACAGATTGATTTTGTAGTATTTAAAACTAAATCAGAGAGTCTAATTATACAACAATTTGCTGCAGTAATGAATTTGCTAATTACAATAAATCCCGTAATTTTTTAAATTAACTTTTCAATTTAGGCAACAAAGAATTGGGTCTACAAAAACTCGATCCACCCATAGTCAATCTACATCAAAGCAAGCGGTGGTTGATTTGAAACAAACCCATATAAATCTTAATGATATTGGATGGTCGAAGTCAACAGTTGCTAAGTAAAATTATAATATGAAATATTTATATGTATTTATAGATTAAATTCCTTATATATCTAACATTATTATTCCGCACATCTGATGGTACACTTCTTGTCATTATTGCTCAGCTACTAAAAATCTATTAACAATATAGAATTTGAAGCCTAGTTGACTCGTAGTACTGTTGTTTACTAAACTATATTACATCCAGTGATATGAAAATCGCAACACCAATAGGTATGATTTTTTGATGAAACTTGGCACCAATGTTTAACTATTAAATGATAGGAATTGATTATATTTTCACCACTTATTATTACTTAGATTAAATTTTCGTTCATACTAATCAAGTGAAAGTGACTTAGACACTAAACTAATACACTTAAGTTAAAGAATTACCTAATAGAAGCCGAAATTTATAGCCTTAATGATTACCTACAAATCCATTGTTCTTCTTTTGTTGTCACTTAACCGACTTCAACCTTTCTGGCTACGTATTATCATTTATTTAAGCTTCTTTGTAATTTTAGACGTATTCATATTAGTATGTGTATGCGTATTAAGTTAAGCCACCATTCATATGATGAAAGTGAGTTATTTGATAAGTTTTTCAGTACTTTTCTAACCTTTTTATATATGCGTGTATATTTTGGAAAATTGTATTTTCTTCACCTGAAGAAGCCACAGTGTGGCGAAACATATGTAGTGTTTACAATAAAACCAATTTGAAAATCAAACAGTTTTGTTATCTAAATAGTGAATATGGTTTGTCAATACTTAAATGCCTCAACAATCAATAAATTGTATTCGGTTCTTTGCTGCCTTTGCTTTGAATCATTTGTTCTGAAAATGCGATTTTGTCTATAGTGCCTGAACATGAAAATTGCCGCTAATTAAGCGAATTCGACAGATGCGGTATCGTTGGTTTGAGCGATTAAAGAAATTGCTAATCGCATTAAATGAAACCAATAGACTGCAATACGCTGTTATCAGGAATAGATTAGATGTGTGCTGGTTAGAAATGTCGCCGAAGAAGGACCGGGAACAAAGGAGAACAAAAAGGGTGCAACAATTATGGCAACAAGAGACCGCTAATTGCTCAACATCTACAGCAACGTTTGGAGTGGCTAAGGTTGGTGTTTAGTCATTACCATCATGTAACCCCAACTGAATCAGATGAGAATGAGACGAAGACACAGGAATCGTCCAACATGGAATTTTCTGTTGAGAGGCCAGTGAATCAAACTGTACGGATTGTGACATGGGTATAATTAATGGATTTTCATCAACACTCGATATTGACATTTGAACACAGCTTGTCTCACATCCAGTCTCCCTGAATTTTTTTAATTAATCTCTTCGCAAATACTAAACTAACGCAGTTACTATGTTTTTTACCACTATAGTGGTAAAAAACGTAGTAAGTGCGTTAGTTTACTATTTATCATGAATTACCACGTAGTAACGGTCACCACCATCCTTATGATTTAATCTCTTCACAGTTGACAAAAATAAATTCGTACGATAGCATCACGTGACATCGTGTGAAACAGAAACTCATTTCAGTCGTAAAAATATTTAATATAATAGCATATACAAAATTTTTTATTAAAAAACTCTAAAACAACAAAAAAGCGCAAACTTTCCAGAAAAGTAAAATATATAAAGTATTAAAAACCAGCCAATTTAAAAATTGAAATGTTTTACAACAGAAAATTTGCAATAAAAGAGAAAAAATATATTCAATTTTTATTTTTAGAAATCTAGCCAAAATCTCTATCAAAATTTTGTTAAAAAACAAAAGTAAAACCAATCGTACATAAATCTATGGCACTAAAATTATTATTGAAAAGATTATTTTAAGATTTCAAATAACAATGTAAAAAATTATATTAAAAAATTTAAAATAAAATAAAATCTAAAGATTAAAATAAGAACATTCATATATGCATGAAATTCCTAAAAAATACCAAAATATAATTTTAAACTAAATCCAGGTAAAATAAATACGAAGAAACCTAATTTATTATAATTATGACACTGTAATAAATAAACAAAAACTGCAACTCCAAGTATTAAATTGAATTAGCTCTTAAAATTTTAAATTTTGCAGTTTTTTTTAACTTAGCATTGATGTTGTACCTTTTATAATACAACACCTTAATGTAGTTAATGACCGTTATTATGGAATATACGCTTAAAATGCTTTAATAGAAAGATATTTTACTAAACTACTTTATTTTGAGAAGAAAAATTAAAATTAAATTGTTTAAACATTGTGTTAACATTATTATTGTTACAATTGTCGCAATAACAATAGTCGGTGGTTATCCACTAATAGGGATTTGTGCAACGTTTAGACAATAGATGGCACTTTTTAAGGTAATATCTTATTTTTTTTTGTTCTTAATACTAAGAAAGTATATTTATTTATTTAAACTTTACAATGTCCTGTTAGTACTTTACATATAACCAGAATATAACTAGCAATCACAAAAAAATTTCTCACAAGACTTGCAGGCGGAGTTCATATATGTGTTCTTCCACTCAGACCCAATATCTTTAGATGACAGAAATTCATATCCAATATTTGCATATACTAAACGTTATGTAAGTTTTTTATGAGAATCATTTGCGAAGAACAATAAAATAAGCAATCTTTCTGGATAAAAGTAAAATCATTTTCAATCCACACTTTAATTGCTGATGGGGCGTCCTGTCGAGCAGTCGATTTAGAAATAAACATTACAGTTATTATTATATTCATACATGACCTGAGAAGGTCAAAATTATTATTTTGTCTTTATAATTTTAATAACAACGCGATAGTTTTTATTACACAATTAATTGTGTTATAAGACATTGACATTTGTTTAAGTTATAATAAACCAAACAATCCTTCGCGATAAGGTCATTGAAAGAATTATTAAGAGAGGTTAAATATGGTTTATATTTGTTTAGATATTTCTAATTTTGTTTCATGGTCTGTACATTTATTTATTGAAAATGCAAACTAAATAATAAAAATCTATAGATTATTGAAATGTTTTAACATTTTATTAATTTATTTCAAAACACTTTGGTTTCTTGAAAGTCTAAAGAAGCCATAATATTTGAAACAGCTGTTCGTTAAAATTAAATTAAATTAACACTTTAAACATAGAAAATTATGTTTCTACTGTTGGTGCAGTTTAAAAAACAATAGTAATTGAAGATTACAAAATCATTAAAGAGGTGAATCATTAATTCTTGTATGATGTCGACGTTCACTTGGTGGTGCATTTTGATAAAAAAAAAGGTGAATCATTATATAATTAATCGAAGTTAAGACGTCTAGGGCCGTAATGATATTATTTATTTATATTATATGTAATAGTGAGGCTGAAAGACCTGCTGTCGATAGTCATGAAGGCGAAGAATTTATATTTTTGTTGTTGTTATAATTATATACTATCTTTAATAAAGATATTGTCTGTGTATCTAATAGTAAATTTGGGAATTATAAGAAAAATAAAAATGTATAATAAGACAAAACATATTTTTTAATTTATATTTTATTTTAAACAATGTATAATGAATCTAATTGATTAAAATTAAAAAATATCCGAAGTGTATTATATCTATTTTGAAAATTACAATAATTAACATTACGAAACTTTTTAATTTTATCTTTTAGATCTTTGCAGAAATAATTTATTATTTCGTTTAATTAATTAATTGTTTAACGTTGTTACGTCGCAGGGTTGAATCCTTGTGCCCGACTTGTTTTTTTTATTTACGTAAACGTTTTCTCAAAACGAAAATAAGTTATATGTGTAAAATAATGTAAATAGTCATTATAAAAAAGTTATAAATAAAATTCATATCAGACTAATAACTTCAACAATTAAAATTCAATAAAGATTAATGACTTCGGTCGTTTTTGTTTCCTGAGGTTATGGCAGTAAATAATTAATATATTCAATATACACCTAAATATTAAATTATTAGCAAAATCGTATTGTTATTGTTTGTTTAAATGTATAAAGATACATATGTAAATACAACCGGCTTAACATTTCTTAAGCCTAAGTTTAACAAAATAAAACAAAATCACAAAGTTATCACCACAGGTTACAATTTTAATTACTTCAATTAACTAATTTCTGAGTAATTATTTAAGTGTATATTTTTGGGATATTTTACTACAAACCCCTCGTAAAAACTGAACATAAAAATTCAACCCAACTGAAGATAATTACTATATACCTCGATTTTAATTTTCGACACAAACTAGAATAATATTTTTTTGAACATATAATTACAGCTTTAAAAACATCAAATAAAAATAAACTATCTATAGATTTTAGTTTTCTACGTCCAACATTAATAGTACGTAGTTAGCACTTAAAACTCATTAGTGAAATTTTTCAAGGTATTTAATGCAAGTTCAAAGAAATATAACTTGCATTAACCGCCTTGAAAATTTCCACTGGTGACTTTCAAGTACTTACTACGTACTAATCGATTTTTTTTGCCAGTTGTAGTTTTTCACCTCAAACTTGCTAAATATTTTTTTGAACGCTAAAACGATGAGGTATATCTTTTCTATTGTTTCACTTCACTTTTAAATAGGCATTCTTCACTCTAGTAAAGCTACATTAAATATTTGCAAACTTCAATAAATATGGTATGACGAGACACACTTGGTTAAAAAATATTAATAAGGATTGTTTAATTTTTAACGTGTGGCGTAGTTTCCTCTATTCTTCATCTAAATAAGTAAGAAACAATTAAAATGAAGATTAATAATATATTAGAAAATAACAAAATAAATGAAAATGAATTAATTTTATTAGTTCGAACCTTTTTTTAATTGATTTGTTGTATATGTACTTTTGAAGGAAGGATTTTAAAGATATATAAATAAATAAATAATTATATTGTATACAGAATGAATACTATAAAATTGTGATTATTGGTTTCTTCTAATATAACCAGTTTTCACAATGCTAATAAAATAATAAAATGTCCTAAGGTCGTTGTAGGAAATTTAATTAACATTTCTTAAATGTTATGAATGAATTATCAGCTAATAAAATAAGAATATTGACATTGTCATATATCCTGTTTTTTTTATTTTGATTTAAAATCGACAAGTTGTGCGAAAAATGTTTCAAAAAATATTTGTGCTACAGTCAACTTACTTCTTTGGATGTAACGCTCCTTTCACAAAACTCAGTCGTGCACTTTCCAAAAAAAAATCCGGAAAGGGAAAACTCACGAAATTAGGTAAACGGAATTTGTATCACAGTGTAAGTAGGTGTGTGTGATCGAGATCCACGGCTCGACTGTCGGGTCACTGTTCTGCACCTTGTCTTATACTATCTTTTACGGTTTCTGACTTTGCTTTCAACCAATGGCAAGATTCGGCCGATGTCCACGTGATTCTACCCGCGCCACTACACGCAGGTGTTAATTAAGAAGAGCGAATGCACGTTATTATCTTTGCGGTAACCTTTGCACGCATTTCCTATGCGATTTGTAAACATTAGTTTTTGCATTATCTGATGCAGTTTTTGTTGAAGTTGTTGGTAGACTTCGCAGATTTGACATCGAAATAGGAAATATTGCAAAGAGGTTTTATACTTATGGTAATTTTATTTAATTTGATACAATCTGATTGTTTCATTATAAAAAATATGTCTCAAAGTACGAAAAGAAGAAGACAACAATATATTTTAGGTAATTTCAAATTAAAACACTTGTTTAGTTTCATATTGTAATATTCAGTTTCCTGACACGTGTTTCGGTCAATGACGACCATTCTCAAAGGAATTACAAAATAACTTAACAGGAAACTGAATATTACAATATGAAACTAAACAAGTGTTTTAATTTGAAATTATCTTAAATTATAATTTCGTTTCATCAAGAGTGCAGTGAAGAAAGTATATACCATAACAATATATTTATTTATACACTACGTAAATTATTGTATGAATTCTAATCTCAAATTTAATCTAAAATTTCTGGATTTATATCGAATTTTTATGACAGATTTTCTATCAATATAGCAGCAACTTTTTTTTGATATTCCAAAGAAATATATTGATTTCATGAATTTGCATGTGTTACGGTCTACTAATACAAATTATATATTATAAAGCCTTGTAATACAGGTGCAACTGACCGTTGATAAAATGTTTGCGGCATACTCCAGTCAATACAAAGTAAAATCTCTTTCCGCAGAGTATTATTTACTTACTTATCAACTTTCCTCCCACATGGACAACAACGCAAGTCCGGAACCCCTTTCCGCTCTGTTCCTCATCACTCTAATAATCAGCACATGTATTTGCACGCATTCTTAGAGAGGTTATTTGACTAGATGACTTCATTAGACTTGGATTTGTCAAACAGGTTTTTCTGATTTTATTGTTTCCGTGTGCTGCCGCAAACTTCTTTTGTAAGTCAATAGCCTTCCACATATTCAACTCCTTCCGATTTTTTGGCAGATTGATCCTTGTAATTTTGGCCACTTTTTCGAGCCGCATGTCGAGTTTATTGATCGCTTCCACGTCTTCATCCTCAAGTCAGCTAAAAGAATTGCTGCCCCAACGCTTATTTCGAATCGAGAGAATCCCAGCTCGCTAGTCATCCCAGAGCCTTCGACATATTTAACTCCTTCCGTATTGACTTCGACTTAAATACTACTATGGATTTGGCATTTTTAGGCAGATTGTTCCTTATCACTGTGACCAATTTCTCGAGTCGCATGTCGAGTTGCTTCCATATCTTCACTCTCAAGTCGGCTAAAAGAATTGCCTCCTTCCATCCTGGTCTTAGTGAATTAAACATTAGCAGCACAGATGATAAATGCTGCTTGTTCCTGGCTGCCGACTTAGCTCTCGAAGAACGGCTGAAGGGGTAATCTGTACCAGTAGCTGCTAGCTAAAATAAAAAACCACGTATCGATGGACTAGTGCTCCCTTTTGGTGAGGTTTCAGAGTACGACTTTCCATCCATTTTTCATCTTTTTGTAGTACTCTTTCTCCTAAATCTCCCACACCCTACCAGGAAGAAATATCAACACCCATGTAGGAGAATCATCACTTGCTGCTACCACCGATATTGGTGTGCCACTAATCTGCAGCCGCGGATTAGCTTAATGCCTAGATTTGCGATAAATTTGTATTTGGAAAGACGTATATTTAAATGGTGGCACCTTTATACTTAATTGCTTCACTCGTCTAGGTGCCTGCTGTGCTTCTGCTGCATTTTATTTTTAAAAATTAGGAGATTATCGGCGAATGTTAGGCATCCAGGACGCACAGTGGTCGAGTTTAGTAATCTAGATGAACATTTCGTAGAAAATATTTTTTTAGGAATAACAATAAATTATACAAATATCCTTATTATAATGTTCCATTGAAGATCAAGTAATGTCATAAAACATTTAGCCATCTGTGTATCTGAGTAACAAATGCATATCGTATGTATTGCCAGACGCTACACATCTTTCGTGCCGATCGTGATTTCGCCGCAAAGTTTTAAGCTGTTTATTTCGATCACTTTAAGTGAAATTGATTACTACGATCATGGAAAAGTACCCCACAGGTATGTTTTTATTGTTGACATTTGACTTTTTATGTTTGTTTGCACAAATTTCGGTAAATTATTATTTAAAATTGATGCTGCGCACTAGCCTTTAAATTCTTAATTTCTAAAGAAAAAAAGGTACAAGTATATCAGATTCACAGAGATTCGCGATGAACTATTTTTTTTATTTAAGGCCTGTATCTTATCTTATTAACTAACTAAATAACGTTTGCATAAAACTGCGAACAATCAACTTATTGTTTTTTTAGAAGACGTATCCATTCCCCGAAAAACGTTGTTCGCAATTTGTCATGCAGAAAAAATATTAAAAAATAAGAATTCAGCAGCATTTTCATTCGTCATGAATATATTTAACATTCATGAACAATCGGAAAATGAAAATAATAATATTCATCGGAGGTTAATTAAAAATTTTACCTCAAAGTTAACAAAAAAGTGGAATGAATCTAATCGAAATATTTCAATATTTGAGATGAATAATGCAAAGTGGTTAAATAAATCAGAAGAATTTTAAGTTCAAAAAGAAGTTATCACTCATCGAACCGCAACCAGGGTCATCTAAACCGAGAGGGTCATATAAATCTTTTACAGATTTGACACCAATATTAAAAAAGAGGAGAGTGAAACCACTTCTAGAAACATTTTCGCAAGAAGAACTCTCTTTTGCCACACAAAAGAGTTTAATAAAATCAGGACGTAGGGATAGTGCGAGAATGGTAAAGGAAGTTTTTCTTTCCAACCAGAGCAAACAAAATTAAAAGATCTTGAAAATCCACCCCCTAGACAAGCAAAAAAATATACACCGGAAGAAGCACTTGCTTCACACATAGATGGTAAGTTCTTAAAATATTCCTATAAACTGACACGATCAGGTGCAAAGGAACCAGACTGAAATATTTACCCCAGCTATGATCTAATCTTAAAACAAAAAATAATGTTATCCCCGAGAGGAATGCATTCAAATAACAGAAACTTCTGCTACAATTGCCCTACAGGCGCTTGCTGATCACACGATAAGTAGATTAATCAAATATATAGAAAATGTTATTTTGCAAAATGTGGAAAATATTTCAAATGAAGTAACATTAATTTATAAATGGGGCTGCGATGGAAGTTCCGCTCATTCCCGTATAAACAGAAATTTTCGGAACCTGAATCAACTTCACCACAAACAGATTCTTTTTTGTTTTCGGTATGTTTAGTTCCGCTACAATTAAAAGCAACTAAAAACAGTATAATTGTATGGCAAAATCCAAAACCACCATCCCAACGATTTTGCCATCCAATTAAATTATTATTCAAAAAAGAAACTGCCGAATTAACAAAAACTTTGGTTGAAGATATAAAAAACCAAATAAGTGCTATAATTTCTACAGAATTTAGCACGCATTTAATTCTGTAGGTTCAAATAAAATAATAATGTGTATTTATAAAAGCGTGAGCGAAAGTGACATAAGAGTGGGCGAAAGTGACACAAGAGTGGGCGAAAGTAAATCTCCATAGCAACCATTTTGCGTGAGGTAAACTGTAACTTTCTAACCACAAAACAACGTATGAAAGTTCTATTTTCTACTGCAGGATTGAACAAAATGAATTTTCGGCAGGATTGAACAAAACGTAATACACCACTCGTGGAGTTACGAATTCGCTCACTTGTGTACCTTCGCACACTCGGCTGTCGCCTCGTGTGCAAATTGGTACACGCGTGAGCAAAACACGTACTTTCTCCACTTGTAGTGTAATATACTATTTTATCATTGTATATAATTTTAAACATTTTAGACAACTCTAGAGCGAAATGTTCAGCTAGATTCAACAAATCGACCACTGTGGAACGCCTGCTACTGATGACCACCCCCTGATTCTCTTCAAGCTTCTCCAGGAGAGATTCAAGGATAAGGTTCGGGTCACCCTGCTTAACCCCTTGTCTGATTTTCAGCCCTACCTCCATCCTTCCTCAACGGCCCTTCAGCTTTATAACTTTTTATTACTCTCTTACCAACTTCGCTTAATGATCTCGAACTCTCTTTCCGTGTAGTGTGGTTCTACCGCACTGTGAAGCACAGTGTAAACCGCTTTTCTTAAAATATTCCGTCCATTCTATTGTTAACCTTGGCAGATCGTTTAAAACGATTTGCCTATAGAGATATAAGTAACAATAGTTTGCAGGTATTTTTAAACAAACAAAAATATTATTAAGCACTGGCAATCTCTCGGTCAACCAAATAGCTAATAACTATAGTTGGGTATAAAGCCCGCGATCAAAAAATTGAAGGGACTTTTACAAACAAGAAGGATCTAGAGCACTGGAAAAGAGAATAATTCAAACCTATTCAAGGTCGATACTAATAAGGGAGCAACTAAAGAGATAATAAATATTAATAATAAGTTTTTATAAGAACTAAAAATAGCTTACCCGATACTGTTTTTTTTTATTTAATCGGGATTGGGGCCGAAATTTTAAGGAGAGTGATGGAAGAATTCATGGAGGAGGTAGAAAAAGATTATGATGAGGTAAAATTAGAAAAGTGCAAACGATATGACTCGTTAGAAGGCTGAGATATGAAAAGAAATATAAAAAAAGGGTATGCGGCCATCATAGTACTTTCCCTATATTTTTGACGAAAAGTATGAGGTTTACGCAAAAAGGCTATTCTTAATAATTTGCTTAATTGGATTCTTTGCAATTACTTGTTATATAAATTTCATGTAACTCCTATAGTTTATTAGCAACAGGAAAAAATGTCAAAATTATTAATTTTCTATTTTTTTCTCGCAAGTTAAGAACCTAAAAAATGTTTTAATAAAACTTGTTCAGTTTTTGATTTTATTTAAATTTTGTTTGAAAAGTTATGTAATATTTTCCAAATTTTTAGTTGCAGTTTTCAAAATGTTCAGTTACAGTTTTTAACGATAAAACCTTAAGTTTAATGTTTCATCTATATAGGATCATTCGTTTTTGAGATACACCACCCACATACATTCCCAATCACGTAAAGATAAGAAACTACTAAATCAATATGAGGAGAAAAAATTAAAATACAGTCATCATTGAGCATGAATTACCTAGTACACGAAAGAGACAATTACGGGAGAATGTCGATAATAAGTATTTGGTACATAATTAAAATAAATAAACAAAAATGTAAAGTGTGGATGTTTACATTTACAAACATTATGAGGATTGCTATTTGTGTATTGAGAATAGAAAAAATAAACAAATTAATTTTATCAATTTTTTTTTATTGCTTTACAAAATAATTGCCTTTAAAATCTATACACTTTTGCATGCGATCGAACTACCCTTCAAAGCACTTTGTCCAGATAGAAGATGGTAGTTTTAAAACTTGCAGTTTGAAGACCTTAATAGCTTCTTTGGACGATGAAAATCGTTGTTCACGAAGTTTATCTTTAATTACTGGGAACAAAAAAAATCATTGGGTGCCAAGTGCTGATGATCCATCAAATCGATTTGTTGCATGCGATGTGTATGGGCATGCACCCAATGAATTTTTCTTGTACCCAGTAATTTGTCGTTTTGGGTTCGTTTCTTTTAATTTACCGAAAACTTCAGGCAAACGTGAAGAAAAACGCCACCATTTGCTTATTAATGCTTCGAGAACGAACAACATTTGTTGGCTTTGCTTCACATTAAAACACCCAAACTGTGGATTGACCTTTTCTCTCAGGCTCTTTTAAAATCATTTTACGGTACCAATCGACACGAGCAATTTTTGAGCATCTATCAACAAATGTGGAATCCAACGCATACACAACTTCAGAACACCCAAATGTTCGTGCAAAATCCTATGTATGCTGGTCATACTGACGCTTAAATATCTCTAGAGTTACATGATATGTTTTCAAGTAATTTTCGCACAGCATCGATATTTTCCGGCACAATGACCGATTTTGGACCACATTCTTGAATTTCGTCAGTGAGTGAACTATATTACGTCCACGTTTGAATTCAGTATACCAGCGATATGCAGTGGCTGTGGTTATTAATGACGTGATATTGAGAAGAGATATATAGATAAGAGTGAAAAGATATATGGATAAGAGAAGACTGTAGAGAAGACTAGGTAAATGTGGTTTAGAAAAAATGAAAGGAAGGAAACAGTAAATAAATTATAGCGAAAAGTAATTAAAAAGGTTAATATATTCAGGGTATTTTGTAATTTACGTGAAAAGTTTAAAATTATTTATTTTATATAGTAAAAGTATGTAAAAAACAACAAAAGTATATGAATGCATAGAGATAGAACATCTTTGGTTGCTGAAGTAAATAAAAATTCGACTCCTCGATACTTATTATTTCAGGAAATAAAAGTGTGAGGCAATGAAGAGAGTGGCCATATATGGCATGAAATTATGTAGATTAGAGAAAGAGCGACTGGGAAAGAAGATAAAAGGTGTATCGTTATAAGAAAATTTAAATTGAGAATAGACCGAAATAAATTTTATGTAAAGGTTCCCCACGTTTTCAGTCTTTCTGTCTGTCTGTAAATGTAGTGAATTGGTAGGTACAGTCTGAAGTGAACGTAGTGGCTTTAGTAAAGAAGACAAATAACGGAAAAGAAAATCATGAAAATGAGGAATTTATTGAAATAAGTAGATTCAATGGCATATTTACATTTGCTAAATGTGCAGAGAAGGTTGTTAAGGTACCTAGATAACAGTTAGGGCAGAAAAGGTCGTTTTGGCAAAAGCTAGAGCTAGCAGAAAATTTTAATGGAATGATGGGAGAAAGCTATGGGAAATATGTTCTATGTATGAGATTTTTGGTACAGTAGTGTACAAAATTTGCGAGAAATGGATTGAGAAAAATCAAAAGTGGCTGAATTTATTAGGGTAATCAAAATTAGGTTGAAAGAAGGAAGTAATAAGGATTTTATTATTTTGTGCCAAAAATATGCCCTTTTATATGAGTCACTTTGTAATAATCATAAAATGTTTGCCCAAGAGTTTGGGAGATTCTGCAACAGAAGACACACACTAAAATAAAATCTATAATTACACGACAGTATCAACAATTTATAATAGTAGCTGATAAAAAATAAAGATGAATCTTAAGAATAAAGAAAACACGTTTACTTTTTTATACCACTTTAAACTTTATTGGTAGTGACTAGTATAAAAAAGTAACAGTATTCTCTTCATTCTTAACATCGAAATGTACCACGAAGCTAATGCCTTTAAGATCCAAGATATAAAGATGAATCATTCCTTCTTCTAGTTAATACTAATACTAATGGAATTTAATTGAGAAGAACACATACCTTACAGTCGGAGTATTCCTTTTATCGAAATGATTGGTGAAATGATTATTAATAGAAATTTCGAGCAATATTTAATCAACATCAATCACCACTATTAGAAGCCATAGATGAAACTCTTATAATTAATATTAACTTTCGATGTACAGAACAATACTTATTATTCATGCTACTTCGATATTTTTTGCATGTTTTATAAATATTAAGGAAAACTACAGCACACAAGTTAAAACCAAATAAAAGAAGTTATCTGGAATTAGAAAAATTGAGATCCTCTTATATTTATATTTATTTATTTATATTTCTCTTTAGAAAATCCTGTTTATAAAATATATAAAAATTATAAATCATACATTAATAATTACTAAAATTTAGGTTTCAGGACTTGCGGGCGGAGTTCACAATGTGTTCTTCCAGTCTGACCCCTTCTTCTGCTTCAGATGACGAAATTCTCAGTCAGTGAAGTATTTTTGATGTACTAGCAATATTTTGGCCATTGCTGGCGTTTTTTGTCCATTTTATATGAAGCTATTTTTATGAAATTTCATTGTCATTTGATCCAATATGATCCAATAATAAGTAATAAAAAGGAGACAAATACGTGGATGTATTTTACACTGGCAACAAAGACAGGATTAGCATACAGTTCATACAAATTTTTTGTGACCAATTAGATAGAGAGTAAGAAACTTAATAGTGAAGAGGGAGAGAGAGATAGTTTTTTTAAATAATATATGACAAAAAGAGCAGTATAATATGAAACCATTCAGATTGATACGAAAACTAAATAGAGGTAGTATTAAAAGGACTATCAAGGAAGACCTCGGTGATATAAACGTGACTGAGTTCAATACAGAATACATGAAGATACTAGAAGAGGTGTTTCAACCTTTAAAAGATGCCGTCAGTCCTAAAAAAATAAAAATTTACTTAGGACACATTGTCTCAAATGAAGGTGTTTTACTAGATGTGCAAAGAATTTATCGATAAAATAATGATTAGTTTTAAAGAATTTACCTCTCATGTAGTTCAAGTAGTAGTAGTTCGCCTACTTCTTATTTTTATTACTATATTTAATTTCTTTTAGAATTCAATAAGACATTTATTATTATTATTATTATTTTTATTATCTCTAGAGTTTTCTTAGTTTATGTATGAATTATAAAAGATATGTTGAGGAATTGTTATCATTCTCATCGAAGAAAGTCTTAATGTTACGTGAAATATTAGGAAGAATTCCAAAAGCTGAAGAATGACCTCATTAACGCATCAGTTTTATGTTATCAAAAAATATTGTTAAATACCGATGCAAATAGTTCTGTCTTTGTGCTGTCGTATATTACATCCAGAATGCACCACAGATATCCCAAGTAGATATTTTAGTAAAATAATAAAAGCAGAGCAAAATTAATTATTGCGTAATAAAAGAACTACATGCAATATATACAGGGTTGGGATAAAGTATGGAACCAAGTAAATATCTTTAAAACAAAACGAATGATATCTTTGAAATTTTGCAACTAAGTGCAATGGGATTAAATGCATCTGATGTACATTTTTTGTTAATAATATACATTAGAGTAAAAAAAAACATTTAGATAAACAAATTAATGCTGTTTGTATTAATAGTAAGAAATAAACGAGTACTATCTAGTAGATAACTGTTATTAAACTGTTAAATTGTAAATTACGGAAATTAATTGTAAATACGATTAGTGATGGTTCGTTCAAGTGCACTGATCGTAT
Organism: Ontholestes murinus; assembly: GCA_963969525.1. NCBI lineage: Eukaryota > Metazoa > Arthropoda > Insecta > Coleoptera > Staphylinidae > Ontholestes > Ontholestes murinus. The sequence goes on from OZ018396.1 coordinate 25,553,639, forward strand.
TGAAATATTAATAATGATCAGTTATGGCGATTGTGTTACAACTCTTGAAGAAGTGTGTCATTTTTTAAATAATTAACATACTGAAAGAAATTCCACATTCCGTTCAACAGTTACTAAAATATTAAAACGTTTTGATGCACCTGGGATGGTCAAAAATTTTCCGAAACTTGAAATACCATAATGAACAAAACTATTAGACGAAACTTTGCAATTGATTTAGATATAACCTCAAACTCTTCCACATTTTTGGCACTAAGCCATGGTATAAGTCGACGTTTTGTAGAGAAGATATTGAAAAGTGGAAAATATCATCCGTATAAGATACAATTGGATAAAAAAATATCAGATGACGATTTTGACCGACGGTTGGAAGCTTACGAACGACTGATGGACTTCTGTAATATTGACGAATATTTTGAATCTAATGTAGTCTTTCCCGAACAGTTAACCGCCATAACTCAAGGAATTGGTCAATTAAGAATCCTCATTGGTATTCATGATGGGCTTCAGGATCCACAGAAGTTGAATGACCAAATTATTCCTGCACATTAACAGAATGAGCAGTTCCCACAATATATTTGGTTTCAACAAGATGGAGCACTTCCCCGCTATGATAGACGGGTTATAGATTTTCTAGATGCGAATTTTCCAAATCCGTAGATTAGACGTAGAGGATTCATAGAGTGGCCTGCTCGTTCTCCGGATCTTAGTTCATTTGATTTTTGATCACATTTTTACGTTAATCAACCAACACGCTTGCAGGAATCAAGATAAAAAGATAATTGATAAATGTGAACTAGTATGTAGAGAAATTTTGGAAAGTGTGACTCAAGAATTTGTTAATAGGCTGTCAGCAAGCAATTTAAACGTTTGATTTAATTTTGTTTAAATTATTATTCTCATTAGTCTAAAATAAATAAGTTCACTTATTCTACAACTAAAAGTGAGTTATTATTAGTTTTCACAGATCTTTTACACTAAATCTGTAGAAATATACAGGGTGTTTCACGTAAATTAAAGATGTTGAGGGTATTTCCGGTTAAACTGGAAGTAAATTATTTAAAAAAAAATGTACTTCAGATGCATTTTGCCCCATTGCACTTACCTGTAAAATTTAAAAGATGTCCATTTTGTTTTAGAGATATTAACTTGCTTCCATACTTTATCCCAGCCCTGTATATTTATATAAAACAGAATTTCTATTTTAAAATGTAATGAGAGTTAATTATGGCGAACGACTCTAGTAAGTGAATATAATGGAAATCCATAAGGAAAATGGTAGCATTTTAAAATGAGAGAAATTGAATTCTACAAAAACTGAGACAAAAGTTGCAAAATATTAATTAATGTAGTCCTCAGTTAAATCCTGCTACTTTTAAATCATTTTATTGTATACTTGCTATGCTACTCTCTTGATGGAACAAAATATTTAAATAGAGAGAAAACACATGTTGTGTTCCATATAAAAATTATTTATATTTACAATTTACATCTACATGATTTGTGTTTCGAGAACTTTTACTTTTCATTTACAAACTAGTTCAAACTTTGATATTGATCCGTAAGGATAGAAAAACGTGTCAGTTTATCTAATAAAATATATATGGAATACAAATGTGTTACTTTTCCCTATTTAGTTTTATTGTATTACTCGATACAATTGATCGCTATACTGTGGCTTCTTTATACAAATAAATGATTAAAACAAATGAATGGAAGTTAAATATTTATACTATTTATAAGGTTAGCTTAGTTTCCAGTTAAGTTAATTAATAGTGAGTCTCCAGAAGGTTCAATTTCCTATTCTTTCCTTCAATTTTATTTATCTTTGCCCGAAGAAGCCAAGTGTAGTGAAACAATTGTAACGAATATGACAATCAAATTATTTAAAAGACAACAACTATGAGTCTCAAATATTAAGTTATTTACGCTATGTAACTTTCATTTCAAATATAACAAAGCAACTTATTAAATAATTATATTGATTAAATTTTAATGTGTTTAATATAATTTACTATTGTCATTTGATTTGCAATTGTTAATTATGATATTTCATTAGCTAAACTGAATTATTGTTAACTTATCATATTGTATATATTTGTTGATAATTGTATAAATAATACCTATTTACATTTACTTTGGTTTTAATTATTTCCTTAATAGACGTCTAACGCCCAATTAAGAAAATTTTAAATTGGGTTTTAATTTAAACGCAATTAAATGTAATCTAGCTTTTGTTAACTAATTTTATATTTAATTACAATCAAATCTGATTTAACAACTTTATTAGCTTAATTGAAATTACGTTTATATATGTGTGTGCGATTGGACTTAATCAATTTCAATGAAATAGCTAATTGAGATTAAATATTTAATTGGCTTTCTCTAGTATTCTACTGTATATTTTGTGTGTTGTATGAAACTGGGATTTGCCAGCCTTGTTCGTATTAATTTTACGCTAACCATATCGCCAATTAAATCGTATTCAAAGACAATTTTTAAAATATCCTAGTACGCTAACCAACTGCATCAGTTCCGATAACCTATTAGCTCATACATTAATAGTACGGAATCATGTAGGTCGCCTTTTTTATATATATTTTATAAACAAATAATAATAAACACAACATTAGTTTGTAATATTAGCGACAAAATAATTATATAGTTCATTTAAAATAATATTACTTCTAATATTGACTATTTGTGACACGCAGATTGTTTATGATTAATTTAATATCCGACGTACTATTAGCCAGCGAAGAGTATTTATTTTATCGTTAGTCTTAGTAAAAATTATTATTATAGATTTGCAAATAACAAATGCGGGCGTGAGAGTTTGTCCGATATATCAATAATAAATATAGAAAACAACAACGGATCTACATGCGAGCCTTGCGGCACACCAGATGTAACATTGGAATAATTAAATATGGTTATGAATTTTGACTCAAATATGAATGAAACCATTTAATTACCATATTGACGCAATTTATGTAGAAGAACACAATGATTTACACTATCGAAGGCTTTGCTGAAGTCCGTATAGAATATGGTAACGACTGTTTTTAACAGTCCACAAGCAAATAAATCACTGAAGGTTTTTAGAAGCATCCTTGAGGCAAGCTAATTCCTAACCTCTGTTTAAAAGACGAAACGGAAAAAAAGTGAAATAATGTGATATTTAGAATTAGTTGTCTGTATAAGTTAGTTAAAAAGGATATCTAGTCTCATTTACCCAACCATAATGAGTGAAATTTAGCTATACGTGTACCTACAAAAAAGTATTATGTATTTAATTTATTTATAGTTTATATTCGACGTTACTATATATTACAATATAAAATGTATATAAATTTGTTATTATTATGTGTTTTCATATGTATTTTTATACATCTTAATAAATTACTACTGCTAGTACTACTACATCTCATTAATAATAAGTGGTTAATTTTCAAATTTTTATTACCACTTATTATTAATTAGTTATATTATTTTTTCAGAAAGATATACATGAATTTTTAAAAGAAAATAAACCGAATTACGATGAGCACAAAACAATCTACATATACGATATAATTATTTTTTACAAATTTAGGTATAGTTTAACTGTCAATATGTTCACTCATATTAGTTTTACCAAAAATTAAAAAAAAGGTAATACAATTTATACCCATAATTAATAGAAAATGTATTCTTTTGCAGATTCAAAGTAATTTTTTTATCATGGTTAATTTAGCAGGAGTGATAAGTATAGTAATAAGAGAAGAGAATCAAGGATATACCCTTGTGAAACCCTGCTGCCAATAATTAATCAGATATAGATGTATGAATTTTCACACACCACTGCTTACAGTTATAAACTACTTGCGCATTAATGTGATCGAAGGCTCATCTAATCCTACATATTAAAATATCTGTTCAAGAACAATGATCAACTGTCTTGAATAATTTACTGTAATCGAATAAGATCAGAATTGCCACTTTACATTTTTCGAAACAATTATTAGATGATATATTTTAATTACTTTGAAATATAGTTTTCATATGATTTAAATAGTGATCTTAAACAATTACAGACAAACTTTATATAACGTGTGGTAATTGTTATAAAAAAATTGAAAAGACGTACTGTTCTGAATATAAATTTTTGACATATTTGAAAGAACTACATTTTTATTCTGTATAATTTTTGTTGATAATTGATCTAATAATTTAGTTTTATATATACTTATTACCAAATATACTATCAGCTAGAAGCCTCCGGACCCAAAATAATAAAGCAAAACCATTTAGTCTGTTTCTATTTAAGCTACAAGTTAAAACCTTACGTTTGATGGTAGTACCCAAATTCATTGACTCTATTATGGATTTCAAGGAACATTGAAAAAAAGCTTGAAACGAGACCTACTAAGATTGCATCGGCAACTGAAAGAAACTACCAGTAAGTTCAATACTAACTACAATATCTGTTCTAACAATCATCAACAAATAAAATGTTATTTGTAATTGGTTGTTACTGAAACAAAGTCATATACGATTTGTATCTTAAATCTAACCAAAATTGAATCGAAATACGTAATTAACTATAATGACTCCTATGATACGAAAAAAAAATATAAAAAAACTAACTAAAATCCCAATATTCTTAATTCTTATAAACTAAATGAATGAAATCTGGTTTCAAACTAAGAACTCGTGAAACAAAATGTACAAGGATATCGTACAAAAATGTTCAGATGAAAAGATCTATGTATGACAATAGAAAATTTATCATTAAATTTATTGTATAGCGAACTAAAAGTCTTTGAAATATGACTGACACACCGATGCCAGCGGTTATATTTCCATTGTTCAAAGGTGTCCTAAACATGTTTGCGTCCAAGGTAGTTAAGAAACCTCGTCGAGGCTGTCCGGACCACTGAAATCGCATCTAGTCGCTTTTCTTTCAGATGTTTCTTTATTTGTGGAAACAAAAAAATTACTGCAAGTAAACTTAACACACATTAAACTTCGAAAGCAATCGGCGCATTGTTATGGATATTGACGTTTCATTTTAGGATCGTAATCGTAGACTCATTATGATAACCAGTAACCATTTTGTTGCAAAAAAACTGGGCCCGTTTTGTCCGTTGGAGCATTTCTTTACAAAGAAACAGGCGCCTTGAATTCTGTTAAACCATCAGCACTACTTTTTTCATCTGCAAATCTTCTTTGACTACAGTTTTACATAATCTAAAATGATAAACAGGTGCGCATTAGCTGCCTTCTAGATCGCTAATAGGGTTAGTGCGTAAGTTACCCCACGCACTAACCCTATTAGCGATCTAGAAGGCAGCTAATGCGCACCTGTTTATCATTTTAGATTATGTAAAACTGTAGATATAATGAATTAAAACGAAATAATAGAGAAATTAAATATGATTAGAATAGACGATGAATATACGCAATCAAGAGAGAAACAAATAAAATAACTTTAGTATTGATATTCCATTGCCTATCCCATAATATTTAGCAATAACACCAAACAAAGATGAAAGAAATAAACAAAAGAATTGAAATAAAAACATATAAATAACATGTCAGTTACCGATAAAGCTACAATAATTGCTAAAAATAGTAAGCAAGATTAAGGAAGAATGTAATTAATTAAAATTAAAAATCAATGTATAACATTGGTAGCCACTAAATGAAAACAGAGGGTAACCCCCCATTGGTAAGGGAGATCATAAAATTAGTGGCTCTGTGTAAGTAAGTTGGTACCATGATAAATGATGAGTTGAATCAACAAAAGGATTATGAATCAGAATTTAACAATTGAGAAACACATTTTTGAAATGAGAAAATTTATGGAATCAGTTCGTAAATTAAGAACACAAGAAGAAGATTAAGAGAAAGCTTCTAATTCAAATAGAGTGCCAAAAAGAGAAGAAGCGTTGGTCGTGCTCAGACAAATGGTTTGTTACGGCAAGATGGTTTAGCGGTGCTAAACACTCGAGCATGATTTAATGAAATGGTAGTAAAAGTTTACCAAGCCGAGGAAACGTTGCAATGCTTTTTGATCAGTGGGTTGTGAGATAAACAATGTCGCATCGACCGTGGACGGCCTATGAACCACTAATTCTGCAATATATCTGATATAATTATATGTATATTATACACTGGCGAGCAAAAAATAGAGGTCACTTTAAGACTTATTTTTTGAATTTTTTTCTTTTAACTTTATGTTTGAAAACAATTGTACTGTATTTTGCACACTAAATTGTTTTTATTGTCTACTTTGAAAATATCACAAATTTACAGTTCAGACGAAGTTCGAATTTTTGTTCCTAGGACTATTATGGAACAAAAAATAATGAAAAAAACTTATCACTAATAACGAGTATTACCCCCTCTTGCATTTATGACTGCTTGAAGTCGACGAGGAACACTTTGATTTAAATTGACGAACACATTTTGGGCGATATTATTCTGTTCCTGCAATAGCATCTATCTTAGCTCCTGAGAAGTTCTTAGAGTAGGTGTATGCTTTTTGATACGTCGTTCCAACTCATCCCATACATGTTCTATGAGATTCATGTCCGGGCTGACAGCTGGCCAATCAAACCGCGAAATTCCCACTTCATCCAGATAATCTCTGACAACTCTGGCTACGTGAGATCTAGATAGATAGATAGCGCTCGCCCATAGTTGTCATGAAGGGCATAACATGATCTTCGAGAACCTCCGTAATGTATCTGTGAGCTGTTCTCTATAAAGACCAACTCTGTGTGTGCTTCGGTAGAAATTCTTGCCTATTCCGACGTCCGTCTGATCCATTGAAGCAAAACCGCTACTCATCTGAAAACAGTACTCTGCTCCAGTCCTCATTATTCCATGCCCGGTGATTTCTGGCAAAATCCATCTTGCAACACGATGTCGGCGTTGTAAAGGTGGACCTGCAGCCATCGTTCTACAAGACAATCCAGCAGCCAGAAGCCTTCTCCTAACGGTCCATTCACTAACATTTACATCTCTAACTTCATGGAGTTGATTTCGTAGATAAACTGCAGAAGCTGTTCTATTCCGCAAACTTGTAGACACTTGGTGGCTTTTTTCGCCCGGATCCTGGTTATGAGGCCAGTATCCAAGTAACGCTGATACACTTTTTGTATAGCACAAAGGCTTTTTCCAAGAATCCTTGCAGTTTCACGTTTTCCTCGCCCATCTTCAACCGACGCTATAATTCTTTCCACAACAATAGGGCCTAAAGGCATTATGACTTATTCAGTACAGTACACCCTGTGAATGACAAGTTTCGCAGAGAAAAATTAACACTAAGTAAGAAAACTACAACGAAACGTAGGTTTTCAATTAGAGCGAAATGGATGTTATTTCATAAAAATTTGTAACACGGTGATAGTAACTGACAGATAGTTAACATTTGTTAAAACAAAAAAAAATGATCTCTGTTTTTTGCTCGCCAGATCAAATTATTGTTGTAAGTGACAAATGTGTTCATGTTCATCCTTGCTGAAAACAAGGATATCGTCGTTATACGAAGCAAAATGGTAGTGCCGTAATTCCGAAACCATAAACCGTTTGCGTGGCGATTTTCAAGTCAAAATTCCAGTATATTCATAAAGACCGAAAGATGTCCTGATGGCCTTCTTTGGAATATAGTTAGGATGAATGGGATTTTTTTTTGGTATGCTTAAACCGGATTATTGTTTGAAAATAACGCTCAACCATAACAGTTTTACGTAAAATCATAAAGTATAGGCAACGAGTATTGGCCTTGAATTGTAACTTTAATGAGTCCGCGGTCATCGCCGCATGGCAATTTGGGCTACAAGAGGGTTTCACCAAACCAAGCAATTTGATGAAATGGTCGTTATCTATTTGGAGTTTGTGAGGTTGTAAATACTGTGGTTTATTATAAAAGTTGCAATGTGGTGTTGCATGCCATGCTTGATAAGTTTAGCTATCGTTTCAATAGAATCTTTGCAATCAATATGAAGGGACTACATCTAACAGTATTTTTTTGGATTTTATAATTTGGTATTTGATTAATTTAAATACTCTAAGGTGTTTAAAAAAATGTGCTTTGATTGCTTGCATGATAGTATACGAATTAAACACGTAATAATTAGGGAAAATAAAAAACTTATTGATTATCATTATTATCTCTTATTTGATTTATGATTTGTCTTTGTTATAGTTGATTTTAAAGTTTAATTTCTACCAATTTTTCAGGCAAACAAAACCTGTAGTTTATATGTCAGTGAAAAAATCAAAGCCTTTAAGCTGTCAGGACACAGGAGAGAGACGCAAAAAGATAATGTATTTGAATGTAAGAAAAGATAAGTGTTAGCATGTTTACAATGTGTTTAGTTTAATGCTTTTGATCAATATACAAGGGCTCCCTTTTATATTTCGTGAATGGACAATCTAGGTACCGCCACTTGACACCAGAAATCCCTACCCTAAAGTTCAATGTTTTGTCAGTAGAGTTACTCAGCACGTTTTGATGACAATGTGCAAATTTTGTTGTTTACAGTGACATGGAAAATGGACGTCGGCCAAAAAATAGAATTAAAACGTAAACATTTCAGTGGGATTATATATTAATTTATAATTTTTGACGTAAATTATCTCTTCAGCAGTGCATATATGAATTTATATATATATAAGTATATACTGATGATATGCAGAATTCAATCGTAGTCGAAGTTTGCATTAATGGGGGTCACATCTTCGATGCGTCCAATTGTCATCTTGGAACGAGCCAAAGCCCTGAGGGCACTCTGAGCTTCTGGTCCTGGGGTCTTGGTTTTATTCCCTCCACAAGAGGGCCTAAGCTTAATGTGGAACGTAGTTATTCCTAATGATTTGCATTTTTCAATTGCATTTTGCAATTTGCATTCGTGTACCACCACCGGTTTACGTGTAAGTCCTAGATTCACGATAAAATGATTTATTGTCACCATAGATTATTTCTATGGTGACAATAAATCATTTTATCGTGAATCTAGGACTTACACGTAAACACAATTATTATTATTGTTATTATTATTATATATTATTTAGTTTGATGTTTTCGCGGGTATGGTATGTTGTAGTTGGTTTTCGGGTTATACTGCGCGTGGTTTGTAAATTATATTCACAACGTTTCGATGGTCTCTCTGCCATCTTTTTCTTGTTTGTTAAAGGTATTACTGAATACTGAACGCACAAGAGTAAACACTTGAAAAAGTTGGCAGATAGGCCATCGAAACGTTGTGAATATAATTTACAAACCACACGGAGTATAACTCAAAAAATTCAACAATTATTATGACATGTGAGAAAATATTTGAGAGAATAATACCAAATAATAGATCTTTAGAATAATTAGAATTAGCTATTCCGTGCTGATAAAACGAAAGAAACGCGCTATGGCCTCTAGTTTTTCTGTTCTCCTCATTTTTTGACGTTCTCTGTTTTTCAATTTTTCTACTCTCTTCTCTGATGTTGTTCGCTCTTCTCCTCTGTTTTCTGATGTTATATTTATTTATTTATTTTTATCCAACAACCAAAAGGCCAAGTACAGAGTAAAATTAGCATTAAAACTTGAATGAATAACTTAAATACTATTTTCTTCTGTTCTTTTCTGTTTTTTTTTGTTCACTTCTCCTCTGATGTTCACGTCGTTTCTCTAATGTTTTTTTCTGTTCTCTGCTGTTATCAATGTTCTCTGATGTTTTTTTGCTGTTCTTTATTGTTCTGCGTTATTCTGTGCTATTTTCTCCTATTCTCTGCTCTTCTTTGATCTTATCTGCTATTTTCTGCTGCTCTCTCCTGTTTTCTGTTATCCTCTTCTCATTTCTGATATTTTCTTTTATTGTCTGATATTCTGTTTTCTCGTGTTATTTGCTGTTCTGTCTTGTTCTGTGCTGTTCTCTGTTATTTTCGGCCATCCCACGCTGTTCTATTCGTTGCTCTGACGTTCCCTGTTATTTTCTTCTGTTCTCTTCTCTAATGTTCTCTGCTGTTGTCTTCTGTTCTCTGTATCTCTCTGCTTTTTTCTGCTGCACTCTTCTCTTCTCTGATGTTTTCTCTGGCATATGATGTTTTCTGGTGTTCTGTGCTTGCAAAACAAAACAAACGCGCTAAGTTTTTTTTTCTGTTCTCTGCTGTTTTGTGTTTGTTAAACAAAAGAATCGCACTATGGCCTGTAGTTTTTTTTCTGTTCTCTGGGGTTTTAGGACGTTCTCTGTTTGTCTCTTCTCTTCTCTGATATATTCTGCTCTTCTTCTATGTTCTTTGATGTTCTCCGATGTCATATTCTCTTCTGTTCTTTTCTGAAATTTTCTGTTTCCTTCTGTTCTCTGTTTTCCTCTGATGATCTCTTTTTTCTCTGATGTTTTTTTTCTGTTCTCTGCTGTTCTCAATATTCTCTCCTGTTCTTAAATTTTCTGTAATGTTCTCTGCTATTCTCGGGTGTTCTCTGCTATTTTTTGCTGTTCTCAATGTTCTCAGCTTTTCTCTTCTCTTCTCTGGCGTTCTATGCTGTTCTGTGATATTTTCTCAGGTACTCTGACGTTCTGTTTTCTCATGTTTCTCATGTTATCTGCTGTTATATGCTCTTCTCTAACGTTCTCTACTATTTTCTGCTGCTCTCTGCTATTATTTTCTCTTCTCTGCTGTTCTTTTCTCTTCTCTGATGTTATTCTCTGATATATGATGTTCTCTGCTATTCTGTACTGGTAAAACAAAAGAATCGAGCTAATATGAACTGTAGTTTTTTCTGTTCTCCAAAGTTCTTCTTTTCTCTGATGTTCTCTCTCTCTTCTCCTCTAGTCTGTGATGTCATATTCTCTTCTGTTATCTTCTCTGTTCTTCTATTCACTTCTGTTTTCTTTTGTCCTTTGATGTTTTTTTCTGTTCTCATTTGTCCTTTGATCTTCTCTGATGTTCTCTATTGTTTTCTGATGTTATCTGATGTTCTTTGTTGTTTTCTGATGTTATCTGTTGTACTGTGCTGTTCTCCGTTCTTCTCATTTTATACATTTTAATACCATATTTGTGACTTTTTCCTGTATATTGTCGAAGCCTGAGACGACCACGTCAAGGAATACTACTTTCGCCATTCACAATATTTCCGCCGGCTTTAACAACACACAAATCTATTTGTTAGTTCTTCCAATACATTTTGAATTTTGCCCAGACAATTCCCAGTATTATTTAACTTATTAGCGCTAAAATGAAGATATTTCAAAATATCTAAAAACGATCTCGTTTCATTGCTGCTTTTATTCTTATGTTACTATACATCGACATACATTTTCTACCAATATAATTTAATTTCTGAGACTCGTGTTATACCCATTAGTATTCCAAAAATATTTTTGTCTCATCGAATGTTGCAGGTTTTCATAATATTTTAGGATTTCTCTTGTTATTCTTGTTATTATTATGATTATTGACTTGAGATTGATTGGAATACCTATTTGTTTCTTGGACTATAAGCTGGATAATATTATTTGTCACAAATAGAGAAAATAAAGAAAATTGACAGTTTGTTTCTACATCATTTTGTATCAACTCTCCGTCCATTGTATAATTGTAAAATTGAATTCTTCTTTTCGTTATTGGTGACCACTTTTTAAAAGAGTCGTTCATTGATATACAATCATCTGTAAAAAAAAAAATCAGAATCTAGGTCAATCGGCTCATTGCCACAAGTAGCAATGCTAATATCTCCTGAAGAAGATGTAATTAGTGGCTTTGATTTTTTCTGCTATTTACAATAAATGAATCTGAAGAACTTTCGTCTTCTGATAAATTTATTTTCATTTTGTTCAAATAATATAGAGCAAATAATATAAATATATTTTAAAAATATCGTAAAATTACCTTTATATTATAATCCAAACTGTAATATAATTAAATTAAATTAAAATATAACCTAAACATTACACATTCTTGACAATTGTACGGGGGAATAAATGTGTGGTTTACTTTAGTCACTTGTTTCCATAGCAACAATAACAACCATAGGCATTCGAGCTAAATTTTGTCAATTTAAATGAATAATTGCATAGTTTAAAAACGCTGGCGTTTCTGTAGGGTTATCTCAAATGTAAAGTTTACAGCAATAGACCAACTTCTCTGCGGAATTTGAAAGAAAATATCCATCGCGAAATGACAGCCATCACAGAGTCTACCTTCCGAGCCATGATAAGAAATATAACATTTGGACAATATTGTTTCCAAGAAATAAATTCCAAAATTATTTATTTAAAAACCCAACAAACAATAAATGCCAGTTACAGGATTAAAATTGTATATTTTAATTAATAATAAATACATTTTCAATGTGCTTACTTTTTTAATTCGTTTACTAAATAAAATTTATTTTCTGAGATACCCTATTTTATAAATTAAGTAATATTACTTAATGAAATTAATTTTCTTCGCAACAAAAATATAACATTTCTTAATAACTTTCATTATTCTAATCATCTCCACGCAACATGCCAATTAATATTATTCCTCTTGCCCATTTTGTATTTAACATTTTTTTCAGTAGTGTACTGCAATTTCCTTTACAAATCTAATTAGCTGCCGGTAAGTTTCGCAATTAGTGCGGATAATGGCATGAAGCCAGTAAAATTGCGGCGAAAGCGGTCATTAAAGAACAGAAATCATCTGCTCGCCCGGCGCTAATTAATTATGTCAATTTAGTCCCGAAAATTAAAAAAAAAACTCAGGAATGTACGTAATTGTCGAAATTGAATTGTTCAATTTAGCAGTCCGTGACGGCGTCGGCAAAAGTTATCGTTGCGAAAACAAAAAAATTATAATTGCTGATTGCGCGTACAGAGAAATTGTATTTTTTGTATTTATATATTCACCTTCTATTCGACTCCTTTAAATAATGAAATCAAACATATTTAACACTATTAAATTATATATAATAACAGTTCAAAAAATGAATTGTGATATACGCGATAAACATATTTAAATCCGTTTAACTTAAATAAAATAGTGGATAATATGTAAATAGAAATAATAATCGTTTAACTTTAAAGTGCGAACTAATGTAAATTTACGATAATAAACAATGATGTTTAATAAAAATGCAGTCTTAGGTTAATTCGAATATTAAATAGGTTATTAACACGTTTATTAATCATGGTAAAAACAAAAGGAGAACAGTTCATTATATGTGCTGTAAATATTTTAGTAAAGTTCTGCGATTATAATAAAAGAAATTACTATATTATAATTATATTGCATTTATTATTATATAAAAAACTAAAATTCCTTTTTCATGCTTTTATTTACATTCACATATATATTTCGAACATAAAATTAATACTATTAATTGTTTTATACTAGGTAAAAAACCAAAAAATAGGCTTATATACAAATAAAATATTGATACCACAAGTGTATATATAGGATTCTATAGTGATTATAATGATAAAGACAAAGGTAAAAATAAAATAACAATCTACAAAAGAAGTTGAAATTCTTGCTTTCAAAAAATTAACAAATTGACGATGATGGTGGCGACCGTTACTATGTGGTAGTTCATTTTGAAGAGTAAAATAAAAGTACTTCAGCACTTGACAACGATCTGCAAGGGTCTAAACTAAAGTGTAAATTGATAATATATTGTAAACTTTATTTGTGTATATTATACAGGGTCCTGCAACAGTGCGTCAAGCTTTCCTAGCGCCTTTCTCGTAAGAGATAGAAAAAAATGTTTCATATAAAAATTTATTGAATTAAAAATCTCTCCGCCGTAAAATTATTTTCAAATATACAGGGTGTCCCAATTTTGCGTTATAACAAAAGCAAACATTTTTTTAAATGGAACACCCTGTATATTTTTTCATTTTATAATTTGGATAATATTTTATAACTTAAACCTTTTTTGGTTTTTAATTTCGATATGGCATTTCCGAGTTATTGACGTTTTTCTGAAAAAAAATGTAAAAAGCGGAGGTTCACAAAAAAAAATATTCTGATGTTGTATTTAAAATTTAAGAAATTTTCTTTTTCCTATGGTTGGTCATAAGTACTGTTTATGTATCAGTGTTAAAAATTTTCACATTTGAGGAATCCTGCCTTTGTATCAGACACGCCATTTTTTAAAATTTCAAATTGTCGTAACTCTTTTTTTTTAAATGGAATCATATATTTTTTTAAATTTCATATTATTCTGCATCTAATTTCCTACAAAAAATATTAAGCATACCCTATACCTAAAAGTGATATTTTTCAAGATATAAAAAAATTTATATTTCAAACGGTCCTTGAATACGAATTTGTTTTTGAATAGATAGCCATGACTGAAAAAATGCATCTGTCAATTAAACAATTAGTTTGACATGTAAATGGGAGGTGTGAATTACAAAAAACAAAAGAAGAAAGCCTATCATCAACGAGGAACCAAAAAGACATTGGTGAAGGAACTGGCATAAGCGAGAGGTCAGTACAGAGCATTCTGAAGAAAAATCGATATCAAGCATATGATATTCAGTGCTATTGGTGATTCCTTATAAACAATTTCAGGTTTTGTTAGATCCTTAGATCTAGCAGGTCATTTGGTCCTACCAATCCACTGGTTGGGAAAAATGAAATGCCCTCACGTCTTGTACTGACCTCTCGCTTTGAAAATAATTTTACGGCATAGAGATTTTTAATTCAATAAATTTTTATATGAAACATTTATTTCTATCTCTTACGAGAAAGGCGCTAGGAAAGCTTGACGCACTGTTGCAGGACCCTGTATAATAAATAGTGGTATAAAACGTCGAAAATAATTTAATTTTACTAATTAACAACGTATTCCATAAAAAAACAAGCAACAACAGGCGCAGTAATTAGTGATTATCAGAACAAACATTTTATTTTGTGATGAAAAATTCAACATATTACTTCGAGGTTTTAAGATACACCAAAAAATGCAAAACAGTTAAGGGTTTGTTATTACTTTAAATCAGATAATGGCAATAGTGTATAACAATAGTGGTAAAGAATTATTACATTCTGGCCCATAAACAAGTCAAAAGAAAAATCTGATAAACTTAACAATAATAATTTAAAAATACGAAAACATTTCGTGAATCTACAACAATGAGTCTTACTAAGCCTACAAAACAAATTAATTTGAAACAACTACTTCCCTAGCTATTACTTCGACAGACATTGAATGATACAAATTAATTTGCGTGTTACGAATAGTACAACTATCAAAGCAACACTAATTTGAATTCATTCATTGTTGTAGATTCACGAAATGTTTTCGTAATTTTAAATTATTATTTAATTTTCTACAACGAACTAAAGGATTTTAATACAACTTAACAATACTTTAAGTTGAGTTTAATAGATAAAAGACTCTACTATTTTACAAAATTTATATATTCCTCTATGGAGGATGGCCAGATGTCATGTGATCTCTCCAAGACTTTTGATTGAATTAATCACAAATTGTTATTACATAAAGTAGATAGGTATGGATGTAAGATGCCTAAGATCCTATCTCACAGGAAGAAACAAAAATAAAGGTTTATATACACAGTCAGGAAGCTTGAAGATTATCAGTGGAGTGCCTCAAGGTAATATTTCGAGACCTCTAATATTTAACATTTATATTAATGACTTATTTTCCGAAATCAAATTTGGATTTTGATTTGAATCATAAAAGGTAGCGATAAAACTATATTAAGTCCAAATGAATCAGAAGTTTTAAAATCATGGTTTGATTGGTTTCAAAATAACGGTTTACTTATAAACCAGTCCAAAACAAATTGACCATTATTTAAAAAGAATGAAATTTCAATTACACCACGGACCCTAAAATTTGACGAGTAAAAATTAATGTTTGTGCATTGGGCAAAAATTCTGGGAATAATTGCAATAAATTACGTTAACTATGTTACATGCTTCGTAGATTAAAATATACCGTCCACTTTGTGATACTCAAACTGGTTTATTATTTAAGAGTTTTTACATATTGTGGGTATTTTGTTATTATAAATGTTTTGTTCTTATGATTGATTTTGATAGATAAGTAGTAGGTTACTTAAGATTATCATATTTTTTACGTTAAGTATTGTTTGTTTATATATTTAGAGGGTATTTGTTTTTCTATCTAGTTTATATAGTATTTTTAGTACTTCATTTTGTTGTATTTGTAGTTTCGTTAAGTTTTTCTTGGTTGTGTCTCCCCAGTTATTATTTAGTTAGGTATTTTGTGGTTTAAAGAGGCCGTGGTTTATAGTCGTTTCTGGCAAGTAGTTCCTGATTTTTGTCAGTGCTGCTGTTGTCTTAGAGTTCTTTTTGTTAGTTGGTCTATGTGACCACACTTGAGGTTGTCTTGCATTTTTAATCCTAGGTAGTTTATTTATTTGTTTTATTTCTGTTCCTCTGATGTTGATTGTCAATTTAGCTTTATGTTTTTGTTGAAAATCATATATTCTGTTTTTTCTTCGTTTGTGGTCAGTAGGTTATTGTGCTACCACTTTTCGAGTTGTGTGATGTCTGTGTTTATGCCTGATGTATGCCTTCGTAGCTGTTCCCTGTGTAAACTATGCAAGTATCGTCTGCGAATATATATGGTTCTCCTACTAATGTGAGTTCTAGTAGATCATTTGTGTACACTATGTATAGTGTTGGTGGTAAGTTCCCTCTTTGAGGTATTTCGTATTCTGCTACAAGTGGTTTGCTTTGTTTCTATTTGGTTTGTTAAATAAGAGGTTTAGTTCTTTGCCTCTTATGCCTATTGACATGAGTTTTTGGATCAGTTTTTTTTTTAATACTATCAAGTATCAAATGATTTATTCATGTCAATATACAATGCAGTTACTTTGATGCGTGTTTTTGGAAAGCGTATTGTACATTGTATATAATTTTGATGTTTATTAGGTAGTTGTTAATTTGTACTTGTATGACTTTTTCTAAAATTTCTTTAATGTCGATGATAGTGAAATGTGTCTGTTGTTTTCAGGGTTGGTTGTGTCTCCTTTTTTATGAATTTGTATGATTGGGGCGGTTTTCATGTATTCTGAGTATTTGCCTTTATCTATGACTTTATTTTTCCACTAGTTTTTTTCCCACTTTTACAAAATTTATTGACTCTATGTGGTTTTCTTTTTTGTCTTATCTATTTATTGTATTATTGACTTCCATAGTTTAAAAGCGTTTAGTTTACGTTTTTCGAATTCTTTTTTGAAGTATTGTGTTTTAGTTTCTTTCATTAGTTTTGTTGTTGTTGTGTGTTTTTTGTGTATGCATCTTTTGTTATTGCATTTGTAGGATTTCTTATATGTTTTTGTAGCTTTTGTCTTTGTTTAATTTGTTTTATTATTTCCTCGGTAATCCATGGGTTTTCTTTAGTGCATATATAGGTTTTATAATTAAATTCACTTGGTTTCTTTCAAAAATATTTTTTTATTTTCATTCTTGATAATGACAATAAGCCGAAATTACTTGAAAATAAAAAAAAATATTTGTGAAACAAACCAAGTGAATTTAATTATAAAACCTATATATTAACATAATGTCTCACCAAGTGATTAATGAGAAACAAGTATATGATTTCTTTAGTTCTTTTTATTCTCTTATTTTTGGTTGTATTTGCAATATATTTTGTAATTTTGTTGATAGTTATCTACAATTATTTATTGTGTTGATATCTACGTCTTGTATGTTTTTTTGTTATTTGATTATGGTCAATTGTAGTTGTTTGGAAGTATTGGTATGTTGGTTTATGCTAATTTTGAGAGCATAATTAGATATTAAGTAATCCACTGGGGTGCTACAGGACAAATTAATAATATATTTTTAATATAAATGCGAACACTAAGAGTTATGTTGGGCCTAAAACAATCAAAGTCATGTAGAACCTTATTTTCAGCTAATCGCACACTTACTATGTTCGCCTTATATACATACTCGACTGTCTGCTATTTGTGTGGAAGCAAAATAATTTATTTAGAAACAATAAAAGTAGGCATGCTTACAATACACGGCACCTAATTAACTATACATATTTGGTTCATAAATGACAGAAAAAAGCTGGGAATACAGAGACATGATTTTTTTAACATTTTGCCTAATTATTTAAAATAGGAAAATAATGTGTAATTTTTTTTTAAATAAAATATTAGAATTCCTATTAAAATAAGATCGTATAATTTAAATGTATCTTTCATGTTTAAGTTTATATATGAATTATACCTATTTTGATGACGCCATTTTCTATATTATATATATGTTTATAAATTTGTAGAAATGAAGATGACTTACTATTATTGAAAACGGATGAATTCACTGGATTAACTAATAAACGTGTGCACAAAAAACAGATATTCAAATGCATCTCAGGGACTAGTGGAACGTTAAAACAAATGATTAAGCCGAACCTAAAAGAACATAGTTACTAATCAAACGCATCCAAAACTGTTTCACGGAAGAAGATATAAAACTACACATTTTATGGATAATGGATAGTGTCGAATTTGCTTGTCAGAATCTTCAACTTACCCCATATAAAATCGGAGCCAAACTGACCAGAGGGTTGTTTCTTCATTGGCAAATATATTTTTCGATGACTCGATAGGTACACAGGAGCTACCTAAAATGAAAGAATAATTTAAAATTTTGTATTTTTAAATTATTAATTAATCATTAGTTTAATTTTAATACATTATATTATAAAATGAAAGAAGTCGTTCCATTTATATATATTATTTTTCTTTTTCTTCTCTATCTATAGTCTTCTTGTTACATAATATTATCTCCATCTTTCATTTATAAACAAAATTATTGCGTGATTGTATTGATAAGCTTGTGATCGTATTACACTTTTACGTAATATTTTTAAAACACATTAAAAGTAATATGGCTTCTGAAAAACATTGCAAGGTATGTACATCATTCTTCTCATCGTATTTCTAATAGTTACTAGTTGTCATTTCCTAGCTGAGAGCATTTTAGTCCATTTTTGTGCATTTTAAAGAAACTGTTAGGTAACCTGAATGTTATTAAGAAATAGGGGTCTCCCAATAGGGATATCCGAGCTTTGATTGTTGATAGCGACCATTTATTTAGTTTGTTTTGCCAATGAACTTAACCTTTCGCAGAGCACAACGGACATAAGAGCTGAAAGTACACGAATATAGACAACGGCATTTGTTCGCTGAACGGGCCCTGGAATAATTCGAAAGTGATGAGGCCTATTACTGGATGAATAGGTATGCCAAAAAACAGAATTAACGAATTTAGGATGATATTAATCTATACGAGATCCAAGACTTCCAATGCATCCCGAAAAAATCAGTGTTTGGTATAGATTTTGGGCTGGCGGAGTCATCGGTCCATAGCTCTACAGGCTGATGGTTACTAATTCCTTTTGGCCTGAATTGGATGGAAACCAACGACATATAGCTTCAACAGGACGGACACACAGCTCATGCTACATTTGACTTTCAGAACGAGCGATTTGAGAGCATAGCCAACTCACGTGGAGGTGATGTAAATTTGGTGCGATTGACCCTGTTAAACTTTTTCGTATGGGGTTGCCTTAAGTCTATCGATAGTAATAGTAATAGTAATTTATTTGCCCAACAGAAACCAGTTACAGGACAAAGAATATAAATGTAAAATAATTCATGACAAACATAAATAAAACAATTTAAATACAGTAAATAGGCTTTTCAAATGAATTATAATTTCGATGATATCTCACACACACTTTGTTTTATTTAAATTTAAAGATAGGAAGTACCCTATATAATAGGAGGTGATTTTATTGTAAAATTTAATTCATATGATCTTCATGCATCTGCAATTGTGTGATCTATTATCTTTATAAGAATTACCCAGTAAGGTCACCTTTACAAACATTTATAATGATAATAAATGTTTGATTAAAAATTCACTTAGTTCGTTTTACTTTATTCATGTTTCACCAAGTGTTAAATGAGAAACAAATACAAGATATATTAATAATGATTTCATATTGGTTTTCTCAGCTGATTTGGGCTTAATTGATCACATAGAAGTCAACACAGAGCAATCAAGCCATAAAATCAATAAATTTCGCATACTAAGGTAGCTCACAAAAATTGTAATATTTATTCAATTTACATATCATAAATTACTTAAAACTGATTTTTGTTTTATTGATGATTGTAAGATGGCCCTAGAATCTAAATTCACTGTATTTCTAAATATCATATTAGATTACATAGTTGTACGCATCCTAGAAGAATCTCTACACTGCTAAAAAAAATTCCAGAGTTAGAAGATAATTACTTAAAATTCAGAGAGAAATATAAATGTGATATAATAATAATATTCTTTAATAATAATAATAATAATAATAATAATCTTTATTGCCCATCAGTATAAATCAATTACAGGACAATATAACTATAATACAATTTAATACTAAGTCTGCTAAATTACTAATTAAACAAAAATAACAACAAAGCAGTTTCACATAAATAATAAAATAAAAATAGTATAGTATAATTGAAACAAATTACTAATTGCCGTAAAAAGAAAAATAAAAACTTAAATTAAACTTCAAAATTGTGAAATACAAACATGTACATTATTTGGTAATATATACAACCAAATAATGTTAATGTTTCTTTAGCTTAAGTGAATAAAAAATATCTTCCAAGAGAAAATGCGAATATTGAAAATGGATTTTGGAAAAGAGAATTAGACTTAGCAGATGGTAAATAGAGAGAATTTGTGTAGCGAGATGTTAGTCTGAGGACAGCAATTTGCACCTTGCTAAGAAGATATGGATAGTTAACCACATTGTGTATAAGTTTATACATTATTACAGCACCACTACGACGGCTGAAAAGTGCGTCAAAATCATGGCGCGCCAAAAAAAGTTATAGTCAATATTTCTTTGCAAGTATATTCCTTCCATTTTAAATGACAAATAAAAACCGCCTCTGAATTCGTTCAACTGTTAATATTAGGTATAAATACTGTGGCGACTAAATAACAGACGCATATTCAAGTTTGCTCCGAATAAAAGCAAAGTAGAGAGTTTTCATAACAAAAGGAGCAGTAAAATGTTTGCAAATACGCATGATGAAACTAAGTGATTTAGATGCACTCAAGCACAATCGAGTTATATGGTAGATAAATGTAAGTTGACTATCAAACCATACCCCAAGATCTCTCATCTCACTATGTTTATATAACAAAATACCATTCACGTTATAACAAAAATTAAAATTAGAACGTATATTACTTATAGTCATAAGTAACAACAGAGCACTTCGTTATATTTAATTTTGACATATTTATCATACACTAATTAGTAATTGTGTCTAAATTATCTTGAAGTAAAAGTGCGTCAGTCAAATTATTAATAGTGGCAAATATCATCAGCATAAGCCAGCACATTAAAGGAAGAATATGATTGAGATGTTTGTTCTTCCTCTATTATTCATATTTGAATAATAGAGGCTCTAGGTTTGATCCCTGAGGAACCACAGAAGTAGAAATAAATTCAAATGACTTGTAACCATTGTACTGTACATAAATCTTACGATTACATAAATAGGACGTTATCAATTGTATAATAGAATTACATAACCCAAATGCTTCCAGCTTTCTTAGCAAAATTTTGTGATCAATTGTATCAAATGCACGGGAAGAATCCGTGTAAATGACGTCTAATTGACCACGCCTGTCTAAGACTTCACTGATACGCTGTGTGATAACTACCAAGTTAGTAACTGTTGATCGTCCAGTCATAAAACCGTGCTGATGTTCAGATATCATGCCCTTAACTTGACAGTAAACCTCACAATAGATAATATGTTCAAATACTTTAGCAAAATTACAAAGTATAGAAACAGGATGATAATTGTGTATATCATTTCTATCACCTTTTTTGTAAACAGGGGTTATTCGTGCGCGCTTCTTAATATTAGGAAATTAGTTCGTACATACTGCTAAATTAAACATAAATAATATTAGTTTTAAAAATAAAAACTTACAATCTTTGATTAAAAAACTTGGCACTTGATCATCACCACAGCTAACATTGTTTTTAACTTGTTGATGCTTTTGAGCACATCGTTTTCAATAATCACAAAAGTATTAAATGGAACAGTATTGATTGGTTAATCGCTTCTTTCATCAACTGGTAGTGGTAGAGAGTCAGAAGAAAACAGCTTTGCAAATGATGAAACAATATCTTCTGGTACATTATACACAGCATCATCATCATGAAGTTGAGACGGAATCCTAGTATTACCAGACTTACTACGCGTGAAGTTCCAAATTTCCTTGGGTTCAGTCATTACTGAAAAAATTATTTTACGTTCTGTGTAACTCACCTAGTTTTTATATACATCAGAAATGTTTGTCTTAATTATGGTGCGAAGTATATAAATTCGGAATGAAAAAATGCAGAATTTATTGCTCTCCATTTACTGTTCCTTAACTTTAATATAGTTTTTTAATATCACTGGTAAACCATGATGTAAAAGATGAATTCCTTGAAACACATTTGGGTACAGAAGCATCAAATATATTATAAAGGACATTATAGAATTCTTGAACAGCTTCATTAACGTCAGTAATACACTCTAGAAAAGACCAATCAGCACCAGAAAGTTTATTATATAAAACGAAGTAGTTGGCTTTTCTAAAGTTATAGCGGCTGTTAGTATTACTAGGAAATGAAGTTGCCTTCCTAGGCAACTCAACATCCATGAACACAGGGTGATGCAAATCAGTTATAAGTGGCACCTTATCACGTTCCATAACAAATTTAGTGTCGATATTAGAGAGCACAAGGTCAAGAAGTTTGCAATTTTCATTGTAAATCATGTTGTACTATTGGAGACTCAAAGCGATGATAAAATTATTCAGAGTGTTAAGTTTAGGAATTAGAGTTGACGATTGTGCGCGGTCATTGTATTGTGGCACGTTAAAATCACCCAATATTAAAACCTGTTTATCAACAAGAAGTGCTTCCCAACATTCTAGTTGCTGCTTCGAATCACATTTTGGTTCATTCAGACCGTAAATTATAATATTTTATCTACGCTTTTCACGCTCCATGAATTCTTGAATAATAAACTCGGTGTCCAACAGAGGTGGTAGAGATGATTGTTGGTTTTTATTGGCAGAAATTTGCTTAATGTCTTCTTGTAATGCAACGATTACAGCTTTAAGTCCCATAATATCATCACCTAATTCTATACATTGTTTGCAATGCCATGAGAGACCCTTCCTAGAATTAATTTTTCTAACTTCAGATTTAGTGAGATCCACATATAAACATTTAAACTTTTTCTTGCATACGCAGCAATGTACAAACATATGCTCATCAGCAGATGTGTTACAGCAATAACAAGTATCCATTGTAGGTAAAAAGAGAAAAAAAAATAATTGGTTGGATAAAATAAGGGAAAATAACTATAAATATAAAGGAAAAAAGAGTAATTGCTAATTGTCTAAATAATAACCATTTTGATATTAGTACTAATATATCTTAGCAACTAGCAAATAACAGAATATATCATAAAACTAAGTACACATTAAGACCGAATTTATTTTTTATGTAATAAGATTGCTTCTACAGATAAGTCATATTTTTAGTTTAGTAAAATAAGTAGTATTGAAGTTAAAGATATAGTAGAAAAATCAAAAACTATTATGCCCGGGACATTTACGGAATGTCATCAATTTACGTCAATATTTAACCCTTAACCAAATTGATTAATAAGTGCAAAGAGACCGGAATGTTTGAAAATATTGAAAGCATGCTTTGTGGCATTTTTTTTAAATAGTTGTAATTCAGATATGGATAAATACAGACCAGTATTTTTACTACCTGTCATATCCAAGGAAAGTCAATCTTAGCCTTCTCCGACAAAATTATGAAAGGATTTGATTCGGGTATATACTTAGTAGCATCATTTCTTCATCTCAGTGAGGCGTTCGACTACGTGCCTCACGAGATTCTTTTCTGGAAACTCTTATAATATTAATCCACGGGACTGTCGAATTTACTCTTCTTTAATAAGTGGTAGACGACAGAGAGCAACGGCAGGTAACATGTTGTCGCCTGAGGCTAATATAACACATTAATGTGCCCCAATGAGCAATCCTACGACCCTTTCTGCTTGAACTTTATATAAATCAACGGATGTATCGTCTGCAATATAGTGTAGTAAAATCGCGCTATTTAAAATATCAGCATAGTTTTATAAATAATAATAATACTTTATTTTAACGGATATCCTTTATAATAATAAAAATATAATTTTTTTACTTGTATTTAAAATCAATTTTATATTAAAGCTGTACTGAAGAGATCGAAATATCGAAAGATCGAAAGACGTGTCTGCAGATGGTTATAAACTTGAGTGTTAAATTTATTTAATTACTTTTGCTAATTTATTTTCAATTGCATTAACCTAAATTCATGTTTCCTTCCAAATTTATCATACTATATTCACTCACAAACTATTTAACGTAATTAATTATTAATCCTTTACATCATATAAGCATTTTAATAAATAAAATAATTCAATTACTTTAAGACAGATCAGGTCAGAGACATCTTGTAAGGCAAAGTAATGTAGAAATTGATTATAGTTGTCACCGGGATTATTTTTTGCTTTTAATTTCGGTATTTCCCTTCTTAATGACCGGACTGACTTAATGTATTCTCCTCTTTTGGAAGGTATATAAATAATGCTTGTAAATAATAATAATATTTCATTATATTTATCATATTTCATTATATTTATTTTAGTAAGTGTTTTTATTTGTATTTAAAATCAATTTTATAATAAAGATGTACTGAAGAGAGCGAAAGTTCGAAACACGTGTCTGCAGATGATTATAAACTTGAATGCTAGATTTTTTATTTGCTTTTGCTAATTTAATTTAATGAAATCAGTTTAAAATTCATTTTTCATAATTTTTCATGTCAAATTTACATTTAAACAATCTAAAGTACATTTTATCATTTATTAGTTTATTCAACAGAAATAATTTCATTCAAATTAGTGTTGCTTTGATAGTTGTACTATTTGTAACACGCAAATTAATTTGTATTATTCAATGTCTGTCGAAGTTTTAGCTAGAGAAGTATTTGTTTCAAATTAATTTGTTTTGTAGTCTTAGTAAGACTCATAGTTGTAGATTCACGAAATGTTTTCGTATTTTTAAATTTATTATTTAATGCTGGTAAATATTTTTAAGTACTTTCTGTTTGATAATGATCAGTTTAAGATCAAAACTATAGTCACAGTTAATAAATAACTATTGTGGCAAAACAAAGTTAAAAGTGTTTTATTTAATTATAATTTATATATATTATTTACATTGCATCAGTCTAGTAATGATACAATGTCATTTTGATGACTGATGCAATTCGGTTGTAAAGTTTGAGATCGTCGGCAAAAAAATGCATAAGGGGATTTTACGGTAGAACCAATATCATTAATAAATAGAACAAAACAAGTGGTGCTAAGTGTGAACCTTGCGGTACACCTGATGTTGCACATATAGGAAGAGTTATAACATTATTGAATTTTATAAATGGATGATCGACTATGTAAGATTTAGCTCAAAGAGCTAAGGAGTAAGGTTAAGGGCTCAGAAAGCTCAATGCAGCAATTTCTTAACATATTAACAATAATTCATTTCATCAGGACCGGTGTTTACTGGTCTAAAGTATTTAAATCATGTATGACATCATTCTTCTCTATAATATAAGAACTCATTGTTAGTTAGATATGTAAATGAGGATGAACAATTACCATTTTATTGGTAGACTTCTTCAAAATAGTTAGCAATGTCGATTGGCAATTGCAATTTCGGAAGGCAGAATTTAAATTCTTTTACCACAAAACCGTGTGACCAAGCAGCAGGATCCATTGCCGACAGAAACGCAGATGCTTTGATTCCGGCCTTAAATGAAGTCGTGATGTCATCTTTGAACAATTTGTAGCATTATACTTCTGATTCTGAACGAAACATTTCACATGGCTGCTAATCAGTGGCGTTGAGGTCGACTCACTGAGAATTTAGTCCCCGTTAGGTGGATTTGTAATTACAATTTGTTGAATTGTATCCGATGTAGGTTTGCCAGAATTTGCTATAGCACTGTTTGTGACCTAAGGTGGTTGATGGTAATCGACGACTAACACGAAGGTTAATTAAACGATTAACAGAAGGTTAATTAAACACTTGGTTTTGTTTCACTATTTTGATGTCCGATAAGGTGAGCATTTTCTCTCGGACTTCGATCGATGATATCAAACTCTGCTGGATGGAGCTGCATGGCCAATGCCAATGTGTGAATTAGTTTTAAGATGTACCAATTTTTTATTTCTACAATTTATACTGTGATTAATTTATTAATTGCCTTTATTATTAACATAGTGAAACAAAAACTAGTGATTAATTAACCTGTTAATTAACATAAAAATGTTTCACCGCGGGTTAAATGAGAATTTAATTCTAATTCTAATAAAACAGTTTGATTAATCAAATATATTTCATCATTAGCAGTAATTTTGAAAAGAAAAATATTATTCAAAGATGGAGTAATTTAAATAAAAGCATTATATTAGTATCAGGTATAGTGTAAAATTTTACTTAAAAGATAGAACTTTGCATGTAAAAAACATGTAATTATTACTTAATTAATTATAAACTGCTTTTGTAGTGATTGTTATTACTAGAAAACGTATATAACGAAGTACCCCATAATGGGTAAAAATCATGATTAATGTATGAAGTTTCTTAATTTCTCCATGACGTAAAATGTATGTAACTGTGAATCAGTTTAGCGTTGCAGACGCCAATTATTTTAGTAATTAATTTTTATTGCGCTTCAGGCCACAGACCACGAGAACAACTAATTACTGTTAAATGAAAATAAATAAAATGAGATTGTGTATTTTTCCTGTCCTCATACGGGACAATTATATTGCCGTTAAATTGTCCAATTAAAATATTATTTATATAGAGACAGTGTTTTTTCGAACTATTTAAAAAAAAGACTTTTTTAGTTTCAATATTTTTAAACCAAAATTTTAAGTTTTAAACTATTTGCAATTTTTAAACTATTTCTATTTTTGTTTTTAGCTTTTAACAATTTTAACAGTATTTGCCTCTAAATTTATTTTTAAGTATAAACGTAATAATTAAATTTAAGGAAACAAAAACAAAGTAACCACCACGAATCTTGTTAACAATTGACAGTCATGGCGATATAGTCATGATACCACTTACTTAACTAATATCGAAAATCTTTCTTTAAATAACAGAGGACTTACGAAATAATCATTTTGTTGGCAACTAACATGTAAAAGACATTTTTATTAATAAACTTTTTTCATTAACATTTAAATAATAAATAATGAATAATGTTTTAGTGTGTTAGTTTGTCAAAAGATTATCGACTAGAGGTCTTTCTGACTACTAACATGTATTCATATAGAAATTTGTTTTTGAGTTACGTGAAGATATGATTAGTATTTTATTAAAACACTAACTAATTAATTGATTAATTGTGAAGAAAGTGTTAGTGTTTAAATTAAGTATTAGCATGTATTGTTCAAAAATTCAGATTACTTTTGCGGCTCTTACTCAATTAATCATTTTCTAAAATTACTTATTCATTTTGTATTTAAATGGTTAAATTTTTAGGTGAAATGAATTAATTAGTGATGCTAAACACACTGATCCAAAAATATGCAGATCGATAGGCAATTCAGATTTAGTGGGTCTGAGTGTTGGTACAACTCCACTCGGACCTGTCGATAAGAATTGTACATTTGAAGGAGCTCTATACATTGTATACTCATTGAAAATCTCCGCCTTCGTGTTCAAATAACAAAAGAACTGAAGCTTAAAGACCATTTACAGCGAAAAGAATTCGATTAATGAATTATTGAATCAAACTTCCCAAGAAATTTAAACAAGTGTATATTTTTAGTTAAATAAAAGACTAGTTTGGAACTTTTTTCTCTTGGTTTATTTATCGCTAGATGTACATTTCGGTCACAAACTGACCATTACCAATAGCAAGCAGTTTGCTATTATATACAAAACATTTATTTGGCATTCAATACAATACAATACATAGATCCGTCTAATTATCAAAACAAAAAAAATATATACATATACCATATATAATATTCACCCATAATCACATAACTATAATATAAATTATCTTCCTCTGTGCTGTAATTAGCTACTCCTCCCTGGCCTTTGCTTAACAATTGCTTTTAGCACCTCAATCCCATTCCCACTCGCACACATACTTCTCATTCGACCTTCACCATTTATCTTAAGCGTTCCCTGCAACCCTATACATTCCCACATCCAGTGCTCCCATACATCCTTTCCAATTCCACAAAACACACATTTCATGTACTCTTCCCCCATCCACACCTTTCTTCCTCTCTCCTCATTCCCACATCTAAACTGTGCAAGTAGCCGTGCGTCCTTTTTTGACAATCTCGCAAAATAGCGTGGAAGGCCATTAAATACTTGTATCTCTTTTTACTTAGGACTCAAGTTCTCTTCTCTATTCTTATTTGTCGCAAATGCAACTCGATATCCTTCGCCCTTGTCGCATACTCTATCTCAAGCTTCTCCCTCAACGCTATTTTCCGATCCACTAATTGGCACGACCACCCGACTCTCTTGTACAAAGACTCTCTCTCTCTGCTCCTTTAGCATTCATCCGCCATTCCTTATAACAAACACCCCATGCCTCCTTTACCAACCTTCCATCCCCTAACATACCTATCTTTCTCTCATACTTTACTACCCTCCTCGCTGACTCACATTCCACAGACATTCTTTGGCACTCCTGCAATGCCGCATAACTTGGTGTTGTTCGCTCTACTTTTAATATACTTTTTATGTATTGCTGGTGTACTTTTTCCACACTCTCATGTCCAGACACTCACCATACTTCTAATACATACATCATTATCGCTCTTATACAGGCATCCCACCATACTAGCTTCATGTTCATATTTCCCCCTAACATATATTCCGCATCCTACCCATTGCCATTCTCGCCTTCTTACATGCATATGCTTAGCTCTGCCCCCGTTTTCGGAGAACATATATCCTAAATATTTAAACTCACTCACTCTCTCTAATCTCTCTCCCAACCACTTCAATTCCTCATCCTTACTTCGACCACCCGCATCCTTACAGTCTCCTGCTCCATTGAATAACCTTCTGTTGTAACTCGCCTCTGCCTCCACCTGTCCTACTCTTAACAGATTTTCGAAATATCCCTTCCACTGTGCCATACTTTTGTTCTCTCCCCTTATTCTTCTGTTAGGTTTGTTTTTCTTTATACAACTTCGGATACCGCTTTCATTTCTTCATTCATCCATTCTTCTTTTCTGCTCTTGCATACCCTCTCACAGTGGTACCTTGCTTCCTTCATTTCCTCTTCTGTCCCTAGTCCTCTTCTCCATTTTTAGTGGCCTTCCTCAACGCCTTCCTCGCATCCTGATACTGGCTATCAAACCAGCCCCTCTTCGTTGGTACTCCGTTCCCCCTCTTCTGCCTCGGCATTGCTGACTTTACTCACGCTCTCAGTTGTTTCACAGCTTCTATATCTTCGAAATATACCTCTTCAATTCTCTTTCTGAAGTTCATTCTTGCCCACCTTGACCAGCACCAACCTTCCTTCTTTATTAATTGTGCCTGCTTTCCCCTGTTCCCAAGTTTAAACGTTACTGGAAAATGGTCACTTCTCAACAGCAAAGTGCGTTACTTCATCCCTTAACTCTTCCCCCACCAGGGTATAATCAATTACCGATTTCCCTCGTGGCCCACTACTATATGTCACCTCCCCTTCCCAATCCCCTGCCGTACACCCATTTCGTACTGTCAGCCCCTCCTTGTCTGCCCACTCTATCCATTCCAAATTATTGCTGACACGTAAGGCGTATTTTTAGCTCCGTATTTAACTCTTCGCACCCTCCAGCAACTAGTAACCCATGAACGCGCTCGATGTGCGTTTTGTCGCATCCCTGCTTGAAAGGGATATCGATGATGTCACCTTACGTAAGGAACATATCTCTCTTCTCAAGGCAGGCGGATTTGAATTGTGTAAATGGCTAGCCAACTCACTCGGATGATTATCGCCACCTTTCATCTGCGCCAAATGTGCACTTTGACAGAAATTCCATAGTGAAGGTTCTTGACCTCAAATGGATTATGGACACGTTCAATTAAGCAGTCCAATGGGCTTCTGTATCAAGGTTTTTATCCAGAAACTATGGCTGTTGAAGCTAGACTGAGATGAGGTATCGTCGGAAGAGGTCGTTCGAATTTGATACCGATTTCAATTAGAACTTCCGATGTTCGAAGCGTTCTCCTGTGTCTTCCGCCTGCAAATCTTCTGTTGACATCAGCCTTATTAGTTTCTGTTATGCTTTAGAACTTGGTTTCGCCGCCATCGTGTATTTGCTAACATCTCAACAACACGATGCATCTCACATCGTTCTGCTCGCCTTCAAATTACGCGTCGCCTCGTTATTGAAAGTAAATCTCCCTCGCCTATACAGTGCTCATCTTCTCGTGAAACTTGTGCGGTCTCTTCACGACCAACTTTCCAACAATGCAGTTCATTATTTTTTCGCCTTCAGGTATTCCATTGTTGCTCTGTCCTGCATCGCATGGAAATCTTATCACTAGAAAATGTTAGTCGCCTACAGAGTCGGCCAGACTCAAAGAGATTTCCACCTTCTATTGAATTATATTGCCTCCGAGAGTAATCCCGCTGACTGTGCGTCCTGAAGTCTGCTTTCCAGCGAGTTCTGCATTACGAATTGTGGTTCTAACTTCTTTGAATCCAATCAGTCTGATCAATTCTTCACCCTCTATTAACTGCAACGTGCGGTCGCCTATTATTGCCGCTTCGCCTCCAATGACATAACCGCCTCGAAAACTCATCAATACAGCCCCTTAAGTAGTCATGCACTCCTAACCGTCCTTCACTCTGTACTCTTACAAGTGCAGATTGCCGCCTTAGTTGATCGAAGCTGCCAACCTTCTTGTAATCGACGTGTCCATGTACGTAACCTTTACTCCGGTGCCTTGCCACACACACCCTTTTTCTGGATGGACGGAAGTTATCCGACGTCAGATTGCACGTTATTATCGGTGTTTCTGCTGCAAGCCGAACCAGCTGGAGTGGAGCTTCTTCGTATTAGTGTTGATTACGCCAGACGATTCAAACTTACCACCGGACTAATTCGAGGTGCCCATTTTATACTACCCTCTGCTCTTTACTCTGGTGGGCTATGGGAAGCCGTCGTGAATGTCATCAAACACCATTTTCGTCGCATTGTCGGTACGCAGTTGCTGACCTACGATGTGTTGTTATGCCCTTTATCTTCTGACCCATCTAATCTCGGAGCAATCACGCCTAACCACTTTCTAATCCAACTCCTGCTCACCGCTCCGCCTAGAGTGGATTGTCCGCACCTTCGTAGTAGCCGTTTCGCCCGATGACAACCGGTTCACCGCATCAGAAACGATTTTTGGAAGCCCTGGCAAACAGAAATTTCTCCACTTTAGTTTGATGAATGGATAAAATGGATAAAAATCTCCTTGGGGATCAATACAAAATATATATACGGTGCAATTTAAAAAAAAAAAGTTGTTCGTCTTTTGTCAAAAACTGGATGTAAGAAAAATATAAGTTCAGTTCATATTAAAGTCTTTTAAAAATGATTTAATTTGATGTTTTATTTGTTAAAATCGGATAAAAAATAAGCGAGTACAGCACCAAAGGTTTTTCGTCAGTCACCCTGTATATAGGTTAGATCATGATAGTTGGTTAAAAATACAAGTGTAGACATTTATTGGTCGGAACCGAAATGACTTAAAACTGAACCCAATATACTTAGACTTTGAAATAAAGGAGACAATTGTACAGAGAGTGTTAATTCTAAAAATTAGATCAATTAAGAAAATTAGAAAATTAAATCCTTAGGTTAGTCAAAAAAATAATGACAAAATTGTAAAAGCATATATGACCGTAATAAAACCATTACATTATAAAAGAATCCGAGCTGATTGTTGGTTCAATGCTGAGCGTCGATACATAAATTTTG
Source organism: Ontholestes murinus (assembly GCA_963969525.1). NCBI lineage: Eukaryota > Metazoa > Arthropoda > Insecta > Coleoptera > Staphylinidae > Ontholestes > Ontholestes murinus. The sequence continues at coordinate 25,585,783 of OZ018396.1, forward strand.
AATATTCTGCATTCTTTGGCAATATTACACTTCTAACTACTTCTCTTCTCATAAGAAAATCCGCCTTGATTATTAATGCTGATCTTGCAAAAATTCGAACCGCTGATATGCAACAATATTATTGTACAGATATGTTTAGCATTTTATATATTTAATTATGACCTAATATTATTTTAAAATAGTTCTCATAGCATTGGATTAAAAAGTTTGAACTAGGAGGGTTCCTGAATTTTAATGGCCATGGCGTGGGAATACAATGGATGTACAGAATTCAAGTTTAATAGTATTCTATTCAAAATTAATTATTTAAAGGAACTTTAAAGAAAGTTCACTTTCTTAACATCACATAAAAGATTTATTCTGTGTACTGTCAGACATTGATTAGGAGATATTCCTAATTATAATATGTATCATAAAGTCATGTTTTCCACCATTATTTTTAGACAATATAACTCGAATTAATACTGTGAATGAGAATTATAACTAAATTAATACTAATAAACTATAACTTTGTAATCAATATTTTATCTCGATGATGTATAATATTTGTTTTTCATAATTACTGTACTCTAATTTGTTATTCATTCATAATATTGTTATTGTTTATTTGTTGTAATAAAATAAAAATTAAGACATTAAGACAGTGAAAATATGTTTTAATACTTATACAAACAAACAGAAATATTTGTATATTTGTTATATTATACAATTTCAGAGGTAACAAAATGAGTACTCTGTAATAATCTAAACTATTATTTAGAAAATCATATTATAATTCCATTATAATTTATGCACTATTGGCTTAAAGCCGGGAAAACTGCAGCTGTTATATTATGTTGTAACTCAAATTACACATGCGTTAGTTGCATAATTGAACTATAAGCGGTTTATAAATTTATCATATGCTTATTAATCAACTTTGTTAATAACAAAACAATTGATTTAGTAATCCATTTGTATGAATAGAATATTTTTTTCTTAAAATTTAAAAAATAATAATTGTTAATTTTCTGCTAGTAAAGGACTTTAAAACATAATATATAAGAAATATTATTTTTAGATAGAATTTGAAATTTATGAATATTATAGATATAGTCTATCCGTTGGATCTTCCGTCGTACGTCACAAACTATCGCTTCAAAAAACGACGAAAGTTTTACAGTGCGTTCTTTTTCTAACGCATTTGGTTTACTTTATCAGACTGAATGTTTTTGTGTCGTTTCTCGAAGCGATATTTTGTGACGTAGGACGGAAGATCCAACGGATGGACTATATATGATTGCTGTTTTGTAAGATACGAGGGTGAATCAAATATAAACGGGAATTTAGTAACAAAAGTATCTATGTATTATTGTAAAAAATAATGTTGATAAATACTTTTATGTACACATTTTTTCCAGCGAAGCGAAAATTTCTTGATGCCATTATCCTAGAATGTAGTAGATTGTCGATCAGCCTATCGCTCAGAAACGATTGCACAACTTGGTTACTGAGAAAACGCCGCGCCGTCCTCACAATTTGTCTTTAAGTGAACCAAGTATATGAAAGTCACATGGGGACAAGTCGGGGCTATAGGGTGGGTGTATTTTCTAATAATTTTTTTCTCGGATCATCGGATCAAAGCAGCTGTGTGTGGTCGAGCGTTGCCATGAAGGAGAATTATACTTTGCATTGATTGTATATCGCTCATAAATGAATTCAACAAGCAGTATGCCTTTTCTATCCCAAAAACAAAAACCTTTGAAAGAACTTTTTTGCAGAGACACGGGTTTTGGCTCTTCAACGTGGAGGTTTAGATTCTGGGGTATACTGATGAATCCACGTGTCATCACATGTGGTAACATTCGAACATTTATTATATTATCTCTAATCAATAAATATATTGCCCATATTACCAGTCTTAATTCTTAGAGGTAATGTCAGTGATATTACATATAACAACAAAATTCGTTTCTCTCCAGTTTCCTGGAGTTTCAAAATTCAGACTAGAAAACACACATGGTCTTGAACTAGTCCTAAAGGCAATATCAGAGAACGTTAGAAGTCAACACCACCCTACTATAAGGGTGATCAATTTCCTTTCCTCTACTTTCCAACGATAGCCGCCTAAAACTAAGTGCGACTTTATTTATGCACAGACGAGGTGCTTTAAAATTTATAGCTTACAAAAGATGAGGGAAGGAAAACAAACAAATTATATTAACTATTATTAACTCATTCCCTATGCCAAATTGTTAGTATGTCTATATTAAGGAGAAAAGTGCTTAACTGTTTTCTTCATCTAGCGGATTGCGTTTATTTTTATCAAATTAATGAATGCCCTTGTCATTTATAGAAGCGATGTTTTAGCCCAAATATTTAATGGACAGATTATAGATCTGATAACTACTCTCACCATTAGATCTTGGGCAGACTAATCGTGTGGATAAAAGCCATGTACATTTATTCTGATAAAATAAATCAAATTCAATAAAGAGAATGGTTGCGACTGTTACCTCGTGGTAATCCATACTTATACTGAATTAAAAATTCCAATAATTATTTGTGGTTAAAGCATAGTGAATTTTTCAATTCAGAGTAAATCAAATTCGTTAAATAGAGGACGCGTTTTTGAATGTATCCCTTGTGAATATAGATACACTAACAATTTAGTAAAATTAAAGCATTAATACATTAATATAAAAAAATTAAAAAGCAGATCCTATAGTGTTATATGCCTTTTAGTAAAAAACTAATTTTAATTTGATTAACGTGTAGATACTTATCATTATCAGTTTTCATTTATTTTTATATAAAAACCTAAACTATTGGTTGTATCTTTTGAATTTATCGCTAAGATTTTGGGGGAACCAGTTGTCCTAAATGACGATCTCCTAGAAAGGAGCAGGGACACCAAACGGATTAAGGTGGCTCAAGGTTTTGGGGAACTAATTGAGTTAGAATATTACAGCGATCTGTTTGATATACATCAGGACACTCGGGATCTTCTGTCACGGTGAATCTGGTTATTAAGCGTTCGTGCTTTATTTTAGTGCGCTATTTTTACCTGCGGTGTTGGCGGTTGACGTTTGGCGGCGCATGTTTTGACACCAAATCCTATGTCAAAAACGCATCACACTTCCTGGACCTCATCGAATCTATAAAAATATCTAAGGCAGATATTCTAGCTACTTTGGACGTTAAATCCCTTTAACGTAAGTTCCGATTAACAAAAGAAAAGAAATTTTAAAAACTAAACATCAACAGCCTATTTCAACTATAGAATTTATTAAACACTTACTTCGTCTTTAATGAAAAAGACCATAAGTCGATTGAAGGAGCTCCTATGGAAACACGTTCCTGCCTGTGATCGTGATTGTTTATGGAAAATTTTGAGAATACTGCACTAGAATTAGCTCCTTATACTCTGTCCCAATCATATTATGTTGACAAAACTTTTTATTTTTAACTCAGTCCGTACAATATTCTTCTCTGCATCCTGTGGTGCAATTGACTTCTGCGAATCAGAGTATGAATCATTTTCTTAACAAAGAAATCTTGAATTATAATTTGTTACGAAACCTGTTTCCAATGGCAAATCAGCGTTTTAACACTTCTTCTGTAGAAAAACCTTCAGCTCCTACTAAGCCTTCACTCACTGCAGCATCTAAAGTAGAAATCTAGAACAACCTAAGTGCTTTATTCACGTGTATACAGGGCACTTGATCTCATAATTCACAACTTCTTTTCAGGTTAGCACTCCAATCATAATTCCCCATCCTTAGGTTCATTACCTTCTTCTTCTCAGTTTATCACTCCAATCATAATTTCCTATCCTTAGGTTTATTACCTGTTTGTAGTCCTGGATGTTGATGATACCTTCGTCATTTAGCCCCATGGTAAAGACAAGTTTAATAATTTCCTCAAGCACTCGACCTTTGTCCATCCTAAAATTAAATTTACAGTGGAATTAGAACAGAACAAACCGATGATCATTTCTCAATATAAAGGGTGAGCCATCTAGTGGTTTCTTTTTAAATTATAGGTTATTTTGACACTGACATCTTTTTCCCGCTCGAAATCTTGACAGAAAGTCAGTGTCATACCTCCGCGGTACGAAATGCTAATTTTTAAACTATTACTTAAGCCCTTATAGTATATTGAACCGTTTCTAAATAAACTATACCATTATCTCCTTTGTGCTGCAACGCAATAGAATTTTTTTTAATTATTTGCAAATTTCTATCGAATAAGTTTGTAAAGGGACATATTTAATTAGTATATTTAACCCTTGTTTTATTCATGTATATTTCAATTATGATACATACTACATTTATATGATTTATTATTATTAATCATTTAGATCATTTCATAATAGTGAAGTTGATGGTGGGAATCATTGCTATATGTAGTTATAATTATAAATGTGACAGTACTATTATTTACTTGTTTGACCAGACGGTACCTTGCCATATATGTTGGGTTTCATTGATTAGTGTTATTTATAATTTTATTAAATTTGCCATGTTTACCTTGAATATTTGAACCCATATTATTTTGTTTATTAGTCACATTATTTTCAATCAATCATTGTAGACTTTGATGGGTGTAATAAAGATTAATTCCTTTAAAAACGAGTTCTTGAAAATTCAATTGCTTCATTTATTTCTGACGTTTGTTTTTGAGTCAATTAAAATGAAGCAATTTTTATGGTACGATAACTTACAGGTGGACTATTACCAATGTCCTTAATTTCTGTAGTAATATCATCGACTAAATATAATGTTTCAATAGAAATTATAATACGAAATTTCCATTTCTTCTCCCAATTATTGGTTTTTATCAGTTGCTGTATATAAAAATATTTGAAATAACACTTCTAGTTTTTAATAACTACACTTCTTTATCTTTATATTTATTTTCAAATTTATTCTTATATAAAAAGATACATAATAAAGCGAATGATTGCGACCGTTACTACGTGGTAATCCATACTTACACTGAATTGAAAAATTCATTATTGTTATTTGTGGTTAAAACATAGTGATTTTTTCAATTCATTGTAAAACGATACATATGTTATTTATTAATTTATTATAGTTATATTATCATCTTTTTTGTAAATGGGCTGTTAGTATTTCTATTAGCAAACTATAATAATAATGATATAAATAGTATACATCTATAACAGTATAATTATATTTTTCATCATATAACCAATAATAACAAAAATAAAACTAATTATGTCTTATTAACTGTAAAGATTTCGAACAGAACTTTTTCGTCAATAATAGTATGTATTTATGATAGCAATATATTCACATGATTTAAATAATATTCCTATTAAAAACTTCTTCATTATTGATCATTGATTTACTTAATTTTATTTTTGCTATATAAGTGGCTATCGAATCTGAAGAAATTATAGAGAAATGATTGTTTCAATGTCAATATATTTTTTATGATTAGGTACAAAAAAGTAATAATATCTGAAAGTATGGTCTTAGTTTAGTTACCATATTAGCTCGCGTGACGATAATCGATAGTTGGGAAAAAGTGGTTGACGTCGACGAAGTAATTTATAATTAATTCGTGAAAACGACACACTCTCCAAGAATTTAGAAAAAATAACAGAGGCCGGATAAGTTGTCTAATAGTGATTATATAGTATAGTGCTATATACATTATGCCTTGTTGTTGGTATTATTACAGGAACCATCAAATCAAAGCCATACATTAACACTTTTAATATATGTAATACACTAATATTTACTACGTTCAGCATATATTGATTTTTTTGGATTAAAAACTTTGAGTGAAACGCGAATTATAATTAAATTAAACTTTAGATTTAAGCTTTTATTTACATGAAGTCTACAGCAATTGTTCATTTCGCTTTTTTTAATTTTTTTGTTTATTTTTCTTAATATTGATAAAATATTTCTATATAAAATTGTTTAAGAATAATAAAATTATTAGGTTAAATTTATGAAGCCATTGTAGTTTCATCATCATCGACATAACCATTTTTTTCTTTGTTGGGAAAATTGCAATTGTGTTATTTTGTTACATTATATATGGGAATAGAAAATTATTTAAATTGCATAATATGAGATTAGTAAGAATTATTTTGAAACTAGAATGCTGGTATCCATTTCTAAACCTGAATTTTATCCTTAGTGGTTATTCCGAAAAGTTCCTCTTATATTATGTCAATCGTTTTTCTTTAAATTTTATTTTATGTATTGATTACAAACTATGATTTTAAACCAGTTAATACATTCTTAATTCTAGTTTTAAAATCTAAATGGAGCCAAGCAATGTTCCTCATTATTAATCCCTAGAAAATGACCCAAAAATAGAAAATGCACAGTCTTTATTTTTTATTTTGAAAAGAAATAAAAGTCATAACACACTTCTTATTTGTTTTTTCTTTCCATCCATATCTTTAAATTCTAGATTCAAATTAGTCGTCCTCTCTTTGGTATCCAAATCTCAATTAATTTGCCATTTCATATTAATTTTTAGGTTATTTCTTATTAATTCCATCCTTTGTATTATTAAAAAAAATTGGCTCTCATATCAACAAGTAAGTTTCCTTGACATCAAGACCTCCGCAGCTGCAATAGAAATTGTTTGTTAATTTCTAATTTGTCTAAATGCTGCTGGTTTTAGCGCAAACCGGATTCTCTTTTTGTTTACAACAATTTGGATATTCCCTCACTTAAAAGTAATTTGTTATCAGTCTTACAACTGCTTTAATATAATTGGTATCACTACTTACTGCCTCTTCTATACGTGAAAAAAAAAATTGATTGACTGCAGTTAACTCCTAAACATTTCATATTATATTTAATTTCTGTTACTTACTTGTCCAAAAATGTTTTTTTACCCTAGTATTGTTCTTTTTCTTAACAGATTTTATTAATTAAAATTTCCAAGCCTAGATTATGTAAGCTTCCAATACCAATTTCAGCTGCTAACTTTGATCTTAATTTCACCTCTTTAATTTCCCTCATTCTTGTTATAATTAAATCATCTTGAATTCAACTAATAAATAAAGCGCTTGCTGTGAACAATTCTTCTTCTTCTTCGTTGGTACTACAGCCCAACTCTGGCCCTAACCTTCTCGATACTTTCCCTCCAACACTCACGGTCATTAGCTGACCTTTTCCAGTTCTTTATTTTTATCAATTCTTGGGCATCTTTGGATACGTTATCTCCCCATCTTGCTATGATCTACCAGCCGGTCGTTTTCCTCCTGATTGTCTTAGGAGTAGCTTTTTAGTAGCCCGTTCCTCTGGCGTTGTATATGTCCAGCCCACCAGAGCCACATTAGTCTTATGTGCGTTATAATGGGTGGGTATTTTGTATAGTTGGTACAATTCGTAATTGTATCTTATTTTTCACTCTCGATTTTAGTTTATAATTATTATTATCATTTTCACTTCAAAAAATCGTGTGGTTCTTTATGTCACAAATACCGCATCTTGATCTCATAGTTTACCATCTCATTTTGAATTTCTCTGCGGGCGCCTGCCCATTTTAGTTCCTTATTCCGTTTGCTGGGGTCGCCAACGTTATTTCAGTCCGGTCTCCGAGGCTTGGCCTGAGGTTTCTTAACATTGTGTTTTTCCGAAGTGAATTTAATCCGTTCTCTTTAGCCCTGATCTCTCCGGCTTGGTTACCATATATGGAGCGATTTCAACCAGACTACCAAAGTTCACCAGGTGAGAATCGGATTTAGATAGGAGAGGTTATGCGGCAAACTCTTCCTGTGCAATTGCGGTGCGCATGCACTTGATACATTTATGTTAACTATAAATTCTACTACTTTCGGTAAATCATTACTTATACATTATTTCAATTTTTTGTAAAAAAATTACAATTTTTTGCTTCCTCAGAAACCATAGATTCCGTATTTCCTCTTGGAATCTCCACTTTTTGCTTACAATATTAAAATTAGAATTTTCTTTATAAACTCCAACATTTTAATAATTTCGCACCGATTTCATCGATTTTAAAGCAGAGCATCTCAACAACTAAACTTCAGCTTGACGTCTTTACTTCAAGACAGAAATCACCTCACCATACCACATCACTTCGAGACCAAATCAAATTCAGTTTGAAAATTTTATTATGTAGTCGCTGCTTTACCTTCAGAGGTAGCATTTGAAGTCACATACCTTTTAGTCAACCCCTGCAATCTCTCCTTTTTGAAAAGTTTATTAAACGTACTACGTTGTCTGAAAAGATAATATTGAACAGTTATTGTCTCGAGAGGTATTAGGAGATCAAAAATCTTCATAACTTTAATGGAAACTCCAACAGTTGCTAGGTACAACACCCATTGATGACAACCAATTCCAATTACCCTTAGCCTTCCGATATGCAAAACTATTTATCTTAGAAAATCCACATCACTGCCCAATTTGGCTAAAATGACAGACCAAACTTTATCACCTACTATTTTTTCTGTTCTTTCAACCTTAAAATTTATTATATGGACAAGTTCTTATGAATTATATATCATAATACTTCAAAATCAGGTTTCAGAATTAACATAAAATTGAAAATTATTAACTAACACCCTTCCTTCGACATTTCAAAATTCTTGTTGATATCCCTAATGAATGCTTTATTAAGAATGAATGCAGCTCATTTCCAGACCTCATAACAATTACTACACATTCTAAACAACCAATCAAAATCCATTTCTTAAAAATTTACAAAATAACCTCTTAATAACGCCCGCCGAAAACCACGTTCGTGGATAGGTTGTTGAAATTCCTATATATTATTTTATTTATAAACCTATGAAAGCAACACATATACTAATTCCATTTTTATTAATTTTATTTATTTTAAGAATTTTGATTTACAGTAATATAAATTATTTTAATGTTTTATAAATATAACAACCTAGTTTTAGACATACTATTTAATACATTTCCTCATTTCTTATTTTAATGCAACATTTGTAGATTTCTCTCTGAAGATGATGCGTAAAGAGCATCTACTAGTCTAGTCGTGAAAATAAAATTAAATATTTCACTAACGATAATAATTTATTTGATATTCTGCTGAAAAGATATGAAGTCACTTAACTATGAGATATTTGCAGAGAGTTTCAAGTTATCTGCATATACTGATACTTGACAGTTCCAGCAAGGAATTAATAAAAATAATAAAAAGTAACCGTCCCAAATTTGAACCCTGCGGAACATCAGAGTCCAAGTACGGGAAAAGTCCGTATATACCACATCTACCTGACCTCTGTCATCCATTACTTCAGAAACAATTTAGGAGGAAGCAGCAAGGTTGGTTACTGTTGACCTATCAGGTATAAATCAGTTAGGAGATTTGACTGAGGATGCGTTTTTAAAAATACTGGAAAAATTGCTTAATAACGAAAAAGGACGATAGTTTTCTAAGATATGTTGTTCACTTTTTTTATAAATAGGAGTAATTTTTACACCGTAATGGAAGTAAAACACGGGGAAAACCTTAATGTACTAGTTTGGGTTAAAGATACTGATTTATCCAAAAAAGGCCAAATAATTGAATAAAAATAAAAACAATCAAACCATTATTCACTAACCTCACCCAGGTTCATTATGCGCAGATTTCTCACAAATGACTTGCTGTTATTGCAAAAGAGCATAAAGTTGTTTCTCACCTGCAGTCTGTTGGCCATTCTTATCATTCTCGTTAACGGTTCATGATAGCCATAGTTAGTTCTGTGCCTTGGTAAACGAAAGATAGTCTTACTACGTGTATTGAAATCAGAACCTTGAAAATTAAATGAAATTTTTCCAAAATTTTCGGGCAGTCTACAATCCCATTTACCACTTTAAACAAAAATTGACTAAATCATAGAACCTCCAGCTTATAAAGGAGCACCTATCGAACGCCTTGGAGAAATCGGTGACCTCGATCCTCCAAGGCGTCTGATATAAAACGATTATATACAATTAGGTTAGATGTAGTTGACCTCCCTGACCAAAAACCGTGCTGTTCTTCTCCTATAATGCTTGTGCATAACCACTTAAACTGGTGCGCTGAGGCTGAGGGCTTTAGCTTGCTAATTGAATTGAAAACATTACTGAAGTTTACAGAGAAACGATAAGACGAATCAACAGATTTATCACTGATGCACTCGAAATTGGGAACATTATTATCACAGTAAGTGTCCGCATAAAATTCCGCAAATAAATCAACAGTATCTTGAAAATTCTTGTTAACTTTATATCTGACGGAAAACCATTTATTTTTTTTGAATCGCCAACAAAGTTCCAAAAAGCTTTACTGTTCCGACTAATACTATTCTCTACCTTATTTAGATAGTTTTTGTAGAGCAAATCATTCAAATTTTTACATTGGGTCCTTAAGGCTTGAAATTCTAAATAGTCTCCAAAGTTGTTTGAATCTTTATACTTTATACTTGCAGTGCTTATTTTTCTTTATTTTAATTAGCTCTATTAATTCTTTAGTAAACCATTTTGGGTATTCATTCTTATATATGACCTTCATCGGTACAAACATATTAATAGCATAAAACACAACATCGTAGAAAGCACTAACTGCACGCTCTAAATTACTAAGAGTTGTAAAGATTTCCGTAGAATACATCTGAAGCTTCATTTCACATCTGAATATTCATTCAAATATGACCAGTCAGTATCACATAAATCTTTGTAGAAGGTCTCAAAATTATCCCTTTTGAAGTTATAACGAGCATATATGTTTTAAGTAAATGAGATACTATTCGAATGTGTATTTAGCTATAATATAATTGACAATGAGGGATGATGCTAATATTCAACCACCATCGGAGTATCTAAATGAAAAAGATTTGGGACATGAGGTATTAATAAAATTTGGTAAGTTAAAGTTTATAAAAACTACCACGAGCTAATTAATTATTAATAATTCAAATCGATTGAAGAATAATTTCAGATCATCTGATGCTATATCTGGTGGAATATAAATCAAACAAATAGTAAAATCAGCTCCATTATTTATTTATTATGTACATAATAAAACATCAATGAGTGGATCATTGTCAAGTACAATTATTATTCCTCCGCCCTTTTTACGCTTTACAGAATTAAATTTCCTGTGGCTTCGAATAACATTATAATTTGAGGAGAATTTTGAATGGAATTGTTTAATCAAATTTCCGATTAACATATAATTAGAAGATATGTTGCAAAAGTTAACGTAAAGTGATGAGTTTTCCAGCAAATCCTCTAGTATTGGTAGTAGGATTGGCGTGCGGTCCTAGAAAGTTGCATATCTTTTCATTTAGTAAGGGTTTTCAATTTATTAAAATTTGTCATTACGGTGAGATGGATTTTTAGAAGTCACATTTAAAGAGACGTCTTGATATTGTTAAGATGCACAGAAATGTCAGCTAATATATTTTAGGCAATTGATTAATCAGACATCACTTGCGATTGCTTAAAAGCAGCATTATTTTCTTTGACTCCGAATATAAGTTAATTAGCTAATCTTTTCTCTCTTTGATATTTCTTAAATATTTTTTTCTACGTCAGTTGGCATTAAATCTTATTTGGAAGTTCTAGGGGTTGTAATTTCATTTTGTAAAATTTATTTGAGTTAGTAATGTCAGCACAGATGATATTATATGATATGTAACAGTTTTGTGTGCCTCAGTTTCAAGATGGACAGCAATTCATGGTTATAATTATAATAATATAATATATTTAATATTAATTAAATTAACACTAAAAGAAAATAACAAGGATACAATTCTTCACACCTAGGGGTCTGCAAGGTGACTAATAATATTACATCGTACAAGTAGACCACAGAGGTAAAATTTTGAATGAGACGGCGATAAATGCCTGAATTTTTTCATGAACCGGACAGCAAAAAAAATTATCAGCAGCCAGTCTATCTCGTATTTTGATAATTAATGTATATATGATTTACAGTTTATAATGATATAGTTTACCTTTTTCGTCATCAGAACGAACATATAGTAATTTTGGCGAAAAAAAGTTGTTATGTTCTATATTATTACTTTTATTTTCAGGTTTCTGACACGTGTTTTGATCATACCCGATCATTTTCATAGGTTAAATAGTTTAAAAGACTAAAATATTTCCTCAAAGGTAAAATTACGGACTATAAACCTTTAATATTATGTCAAGATGTCTACCGCAACAGCAACTACTGTTGTTTTAAAAAGCACTGAAGCTAATATAAATAGCGAAAATAAGAAAAAACCATTCGTGTATAGTTTGTAATACTCGATATCATAATATGTGTGTAAAGAAAGTGAATGGAATCTGCTGTGGACGAGTGATCTTATCGGAATCCCAGGCCGACATGCCCACGGAAGCTTTAGAGGACCTAGACTTTAAGATGGAAGCGCACTTACTGCTAAAACAGTTAGTATCCACACTGACACAATCTAACAATCTTCTTAACGAACAAGTAGAAACATTAAAGGCCGAAAACGAATTACTCCGCTTGAAGGTTAGGACTTCCGTTCCCACTAATAACAAACATGAAGTTGAAATCATATCACCAACCAACGTAGGCAATTTATTATAACTTAATGTCAAGTTGTGATATGTCTTTTGTAAATCTGGACATAAATGAATCTTGGGATTCATCATAAATAACATTTCTATTGGTTTCAATGAAGCTTTTCCAGAACGTAAAGTTAAAGGTGAATTTCCAGCAATTAAATGGTTTACGCCACGTTTAAAAAACTTAAGAGGACATTCTAACTTTGCCCGAGAGGTATCTACTAGATTAAATACTCCTGAATCAATTACTTATTATAAACATCTGAGACAACAACTTAGACTGGAAATTAAACACGGAATGAAGTCATCTAATGGTCGGTATATTCAAACAGCTACTAATCCTAACAAATCCATTTGGGCACTAGTCAATTCTAAACGCCCAATAAAAGAGACACACGCTAAGGAAGCAACAGCTACCACAGACGATTTTAATAACTTTTTCTCGTCCGTAGCAAAAACAATAATAAAAACGTTGCCTAAAGGTAAAAATGACTCTATATTTAATGGTTAATACACAAAATATCAGATATAACACACAATATTTTAAATTTGCAGAAGTATCTTGTGCCAAGGTTAGAGATGTGATAATGAAACTAAAGCCAAAATCCTCAAGTGTTGTATATGGTTTAAATTTAAATGCAGTAAAATTAGTTATAGATATTCTTATTAGTGCAATTACAATTTTGATAAATAGGTGCCTTCAAGAAAGTATTTTTCCTGATTCCCTAAAAATCGCCAAATGCTTACCAATACTTAAAAAAGGAGACGCAAATGATTTAAATAACTTTAGGCCAATATGCATCTTACCTGTTTTATCTAAAATTATTGAGTCTATTATGACAGAACAATTATCTGAATATCTTGAATTTAACAAAATGCTATGTGTTTCGCAGTTCGGGTTCAGGCAAGGTATGTCAACAATAACGATACTGAATAAGTTTACGCTAACCTAATGAATTTAATAATAAAATATAAGAAAAATAACTAATAATTTCAAAATACGAAAACATTTCTTGAATCTACAACAATGAGTCTTAGAGAAGTAGTTGTTTCAATAAGTGATTTGTTTTGTAGTCTTAGTGAGACTCATTGTTGTAGATTCACGAAATGTTTTCGTATTTTTATATTATTACTAACGAATTTATATTTTTAACATCTCTTCTTTAGATTCAAAATTTTTTGATGATCAGAAAATAAAGATGAGAAAGCTTAGTCCTACTGTAACTAGCCATATCACTCGCAAATAGTATGTGCCCGCAGATAAATAAATACAGGTTACTTATGAAAGTCCATCCAAAGTCATTAGTCAAATTTAAAAATTTTGCACCATTAAGGTTAGGTAAAAAATATAAATAATAGTGTCTCCTACGTCATACACTTCAAAACAATAAATTGTTTTTATTCCCCATATTTTTAAGTATTGATTCATTCTGTAAAAGTATTGACAATGGCATAACATCATCATTTGTGAACGTAATGAATAATTAAAGATGTCTCAGCGCGTTTCTAATAACGGAATTAAATATGTATCGGGGGCCACGTATATATCTGTTTCATAATCTGAATAATTTAGATGGAAATTATAAGGGAGGCCCGTGAGAAATATAACGGATGCTTTGACCATCCCGGGGAAAAATCCCCCCATCGATTTTGAACCCCCAATAACGCCTCCGAAGAGGTTTGATTATTTGCAGTGTTTGTAGACCTGTATGAGCAGACAGTGTAGAGATACCAGTAATGTCGCGTTGGTTTGTGTGAACTTTTGAATTTTGATTTTTTGGAGAAGCTGAAAAGTTTCTAAAAAAGGCTTTCAAGGTAAGGAACCAAATAATTTAAATAATTATAAAAAAATTTAAGATTTATAGTAACATATAATCAGTTTGATAAACTAGCCTACAAAAAAATATTTAATAGGAACGAGTTGTTTAAATACTCTGAGAAATTTTAAATTATTTTGGATTATATATGCAATATTTGTGTTTATTTTTATATATGGTTTATTAATACAAAAAGGTTTTTTTGTGGAATTGATAGTGTTAATATATATGGATTTTCTATAATCAAACATCAAATTTTTCTAAAATATCAACGTACATTTTCTGTAGAATTTGGAATTAAATTATTTTTAAATTTTGACAAGAATTTTTAAAGATGAAGAAAGAACGTTAAATCACCTTTTTTTCTAAAGAATTTTATCTTTCGTTAACAAATGCATTTTAAGAAATAAACAAGTAATAATATATACAGAATTTTTAATTTACAAATTTTTGTACATTATTGGATACATATAATTATTACAATACATAATATTATTTGTAAATGGGCTATCGAACCGTTGGTCTTTCTGTCAAATAATAATATTAACTAACTTTGATTTAATTTACTGGTAATATTTTAATATTTTATTAACGCTTTGTGTTTTGTTTAAATTTAAAAAATCACTATTTTAATATAAACAAAATCAACGGCCAAAAATACGATATAAAATATTTAGGGTAATGGTAAAACATATTTAATCCGAGTTTACAAGTAGATAGGTGACCGACACCGTTTGCCATCGGGATATAGTTAATCTATCTTTGCTTCAGAGTGCAATTATAAAGAAGCTAATTTATACACATAAATACAAACGCAATTTTTTTATTTTAAAACTTAATTTTTTATAATAATTTTAAAATACGAAAACATTTCGTGAATCTACAACAATGAGTCTTACTAAGACTACAAAACAATTTCATTTTGAAACAACTACTTCTCTGGCTAATACCTCGACAGACATTGAATGATACAAAAGTAATTCGCGTGTTACAAAGAGTACAACTATTAAAGCAACACTAATTTGATTGAAATTATTTCTGTTGAATAAACTAATAAATGATAAAATGTACTTTAGATTGTTTAAATGTGACTATAACATGTAATATCTTTAATTCCTTTTGCGTTCATTTTTAGCTATTTTATCCAAGATAATTGAGAGAAGATCACTAATTATATTTTCAAGCACATTTTTTCGAAATGTAATTGATGATATTTAAAATTTTGGATTATTTCAAAAAGTAGTTATAATCTTTAATCATTTTATGAGCTTTCAGTAGTGTGGTATTTGTTTAGATATTTATTTCTAGCAATTGTAACTGGAACAATTTCAACCAGGATTTAAGTTGGATTGAGATTGACAAGTCCATTTTTGTATTGGACAATTTTTTTATTGTTATTAAACAAACGTGACACTTTTTGATTTTTTTAATTGTTTAGTATTTGTTATTACATTAATTTCTAGCGTTTGTAAGATATAAATAAATAAATAAATCCAACAGGAAACTA
The DNA here is from genome assembly GCA_963969525.1 of Ontholestes murinus. Lineage (NCBI taxonomy): Eukaryota > Metazoa > Arthropoda > Insecta > Coleoptera > Staphylinidae > Ontholestes > Ontholestes murinus. The sequence continues at coordinate 25,601,649 of OZ018396.1, forward strand.
ATCCTAATTACAAGACAAATGTTCAATAAATAAATACAAATATAAGATAAAGAAAATATGAAAAACTGTAATATAATATAATAGCCGCACTATAATAATTATAGTTCTGGAATACATAGATCTAAAGTAGTTAAAATTGTAATTAAGTTATCGCAATATACAGGGTGTCCCGTTAATGCGGGGAAATGGTCAATGGTCGTCAAAATATGACGATTTAACGCAACTTATCTATATCCAAAAATTTACGGTTAAGCCGGAATTTGGCTTCAAAGTTTCTAAATTTTTATTTCTTTTGTTTATAACAGTTGTACGCTTTATTTAATTTGAATGAAATTTATTTTTAATAACTACCATAATATAATACATCATTTCAGTTATTGTGACTATTATTGGTTAACAAGAAGTGTAAGAAACAGTAGTACCACAACTTAAACACTAAAATATTTTTTTATTGGTGGATCTAATAAAAACTAAAAAAAAAAACTACTTGAAAGACCATTTAATTCAAAAACTTTTTCATCTCTTAATAATATTTGATATCTTTTACGGTTTCCCCACAAAAAAATAAAATATATATTTTTTATCTAGTAAAAACAAAATCTAGTTTTTCATCGAATCGAAAATAAATGTTTTTCGTGGTTGTCTTTGTTTAAAAAAGTATAATAATTATTATTTAGTGTCTTTTAATAATTAATTTTTAACTTTATTATAGTTCATAAATATTCATATTTGGAACAAACAGATATCTTGTTTGTATTAGGATTTTGCAAAGAAAATGGTTTGAAAAGTGTTAGATGTTGTTTTGATTTATTTTATTAATTGATATTATTAAATTTTTATTCAATTGAGTAAGCTTATTTACTTATTAATGAGTGCAGAATGAGTATACTATATTCATATTTTATTTTTTTGTGCAAAAACCGTAGACGATATCAAAAACTAATAAGAGTCAAAAATCTAATTCCCTTTCTAGTAGATTTTTTTGGATTCTATTGGATGAACCAATAAAAAAATATTTTACTTTTTAAGTGGTGGTACTACTGTTTTTTATACTTCCTATCAATCACTAATGTCCACAATAACTGAAATGATGTATGATATTATGGTACTTATTAATAATAAATTTCATTTAAATCAAATAAAGCGTTCAATTTTATAAACAAAAGAAATAAAAAAAATTGAAACTTTGAAGCCAAAAAGTTGCGTTAAATAGTCATATTTTGACTCCAGGAATCTATGGTCCAACCATTTCCCCGCATTAACGGGACACCCTGTATATCGCAGGATTCAGATATTTTATTAAAACATGTTGACATAATTCTGATAAGTGATTTCCGACCAATATCGATTCTATTAGCTATCACATTAAACTTTGGCGATCGTCGACTACAAAAAGATGGAATATGAAGCCTAATTGTATTTAATAAGTCAGGTGAGTCAATAGAATTGTGTAGAAGTCTGTAAAGGAAGGAAATGCACATTTTTTATCGACGAGATGCGAGACTCTCAAAATCAAATTTGCGCAGAAGTAAGTTATGATCTCCACCTGTATCTGGATAAGATCCTACTGTTTTAAAACTTAATAATTTAAAAAACTTACTTTGTATGCTTTCTATTTGATGGATTTGACCCTGGTTCTGAGGAAACCAAACTATGGCTGCATATTCAAGTTTTGAGCGTACACAAGAATGAAACAACGATATTAGTGTGTTAAGATTGTGGAATTGAGAGGAATTTCGACATATAAAACCTAAAGATTTACAAGATTCTTTAACAATAGCGTCAACATGATAATTGAAAATTGTTAATCTACTGTCAAAATAAACTCCCAAATCTTTAAATACTGTAACATGCTCTAAAATATTTGCATCAATTGTATAATTAAATTTATAAGGAGTAGTTACCTTAGTGAACGACATGTGTTTACATTTCGAGATATTTAGATTGAGTCCGTTTTTTACACACCATGAAGATGAAGGAATCCTAGAAGAATTAGTTCTCTTTGAATTTATATATGGCCAAAATTGCTTATGGTTTGTTATAAGGTTATTTTTTACTGCTTTTATATAATTTGTGTGTGCATATTTTATTTTGTTTTTAATTACAGATCATATTTTTTTATAATTCTTCTGATAATAAGAACATGGAAGAATTACGTTTAAGTTTATTCCTAAGTGCATTTTTTTTCTTTTTAAAGTTTGATTGTTTCTGGGGTGAACCATGGCGGATATTTAAATTTACGTCTTAAATTAAATTTAGGTATAAATTGCGAAAGGGTTGTATTTAGGATGGTATAAAATTCATCAAACGCTAAGTCTATATCCGAGAAAGTTGAAAGATAACTCCAGTCAATTTTGGATAAGTATGCGTACAATTCTGGATTATTACCTTTTTTAAAGTTAAATTTAAGTGAATTTTCATTAACTGGTGACATATCTAATAAACATTGAACTGTAAATGTAAATAGTATTTTTTGTGTTTGAATTGAAAAGTTTCTACCAAATCGATTAATGAAGCCAAGCGTCTGTAAAGCTTTCGAGCAAATGCAGTCAATGTGTTTAGAGAAGGAAAGATTGGAGTCAAATAACACACCTAGATCTTTGACCTGTTTAACAGATGGTAATAAATGACCATCGATTGAATAAATATTTTTAGTCATGCGACTCCTTCCAAACGAGATTGACATGCATTTGTTATAATTAAAATAAAGATTGTTATCCGAACACCATTTAAAAATATTGTCCAAATACATTGCAAGTACGCTGAGTCAAAGGTGGAGTTTACCGTGCGAAATATTTTAAGGTCATCTGCAAACAATAAAAATCGGCAATGCTTAACATATGTACTAATATCATTAATGAATAATAAAAATAACACTGGGCCACAATGTGACCCTTGTGGAACACCAGAAAACACTGATATTGGTTCAGAGATGAATTTGTTAATTTTTACAAATTGTTGTCTATCAGTTAAAAAACTACGAATCCATTTCGTTATACAGTCACCAAAGCCCATCGCGCGTAATTTGCTCACTAAAATACTATGAGAGACACGATCGAAAGCTTTGGAGAAATCTGTATACACTGCATCCACTTGGCAATTTTTATCAAGAGCATTAATAATATAAGACTGATAAACAAGCAAGTTTGAAACAGTAGATCTTCCGTCGTAAAAACCGTGTTGCTCGTTACAAATAATGCTTTTACATGAAAAATTAATTGATCTGTAATGAGTTTATCAAATAATTTCGGAAAAGTGGATTGAATTGAAATAGCTCTATAGTCTTCGATGTTACTTCTACTACCATTTTTAAATATAGGTTGAAGAAAACTAGTTTTCCATATTAAAGGAAATTCACTTTTTTGTAGAGAAACGTTAAAAATTTCGTTTAAAGGTGAACATAGTGAAAAAAATACAACGTTTTACAAAGAAATTTGGTATACCATCAGGTCCAGAATTGAGTGAATCAGGTAAAGAGTTTATTGCTTCAAAGATATTAGCACTATCAATTTTAAAATTACATAGGTTAACTGAGTCAGAGTAGGAAAATTTCGGAATTGGGTTATTTGATTGAATATCATCATTAATATAAACACTTGAAAAATGTTTAGCAAATAAGTTAACACAGCTTTCCCCCGAATTGCAAGATATACCTTTATAGTACATTGATTTCGGAAAGCCTAATGTTTTCCTCGACTCATTTACGTAATTCCAGAATGAATTAGTGTTGCTGCAAATGCTAGATTCTATTTTCGCCATATAATCTGAATATAGTTCTTCACTTAGAATTTTACATTGAGATCGAAGGGATTTAAATTGTTCGTAATCTGAAAAATTACCACTATATTTGTATTGGATATGAGCTTTCTTTTTTAATTTAATTAATTTTATTAACCGAGAATTAAACGATGACCTTCTTTTATCAACTAGTATGAATCATATTTAATATACTATTATACTTTCGCTGACATGTTTAAAAACTATTTCTACTTTCAAGAAGAAGTATTTATTTATTAGTTTAATTTTGTTTTACAGAACAATGATATTAATCACGATGTATACGCATTTTATTCAAACGTCAATAGTGTTATAGAGCGGTTAATTCATTTTAAATTTGTATGTATGAATAATAGTAACACGTATCCCCGTTGGAGGACAAATGAATTAAAATCATTCGTTAAGTAAAAGATGTTAACACGCGAAATTTAAATCTAGTGGTCTGCAACGTGACTATTATTATTTTTTTAATATTTGGAAGCAATTTACTATGTTATCTAAATCAAATTACAGTAATTACGAAATAAAGTTCTCTTACATAGAATCCTACCTTTTTTCTGGAGATATATAAAAGATCTTAAAAAAGAAGACCGTTATCCCTCTGAAGTATTTTATAATAATAACACTGCAGATACTGGTTCCTGTAAGGTTGACTTATTGTCATAAATTGGATTTTTATAAATAAATTCATGATTTAAGTTCGGATTTGAATCCAAATCTGAGTAGATCTGATCCAGATCTGATGATAAATTCTGAGTATTTATCATCAGTCTACTCAGATTTGGATGTAAATCCGAACTCGAATAATAAATGCATTTATAAAAATCCAATTTAAAACTTAAACCATCACATATCCATAGCCCTGATGTATTGGTAACTATTTCCTTCAGAATTGCATATATTCATTATGTCGCCCTATTCATTTATAATTAATTAAATCACTTAATTGTACCACTTGACTGGAAATCTAACTATGTTATAGCGATCTAAAAAAATGTTTCAAAGAATATTATTAATAATTATAGAGGGTTGGCCATCCAGTCCGTAATACCTTCTTGACGAATTGGTGGCGTGACAATTGCAAATGTATTCTCATTAAAATTGGATTGATAACCAACATGGGTTTATGGCTAAACGGTCTATTATTACAAATTTTCTTGAATATAAACTGTTTTTTGGAGTCTCATTCCCAAGAGGATCCAATATACACAGATTTCTCAAAGACCTTCGATCGAGTAGGCGTAATCTGCTAGTGAATAAATTGAAGGATATTGGTTTTAATCACAGCACTGTTGTTCTTTCTGACTGATAGAGTGCATCATGTAAAAATAAATAATATCAAGTTAAAGGCACTAAATGTCGAATCTTTGCGAATCCGTACTTTTTATTATGTTTATCAACGAAATACACGCGGTATTCAATCACTGTAGGGTCCTTATTGATATTGATATTTATTTATTTATTCAATGTGTAAATATAACTGCTTCGAAAAACTTAAAAATAATTTTAAAAAATGTATACAATAATTTGGACCCCATATGGAAAGGCTTAAGTTCATGTTTACATGATCTTCCACTGTTGCCCAACTCTGCGTTATTGGCTCCGTTAGCAGTAAAGGATACTTTGATGATCAAGTTTACTTGCCATATATGGCTTATTTGTTTCCAGAATAAAAACTTTCTTATTAAGTATATTATGTCACTTTGACTAACCTGATGACATGAAATTATTTAGAATGCTAACAAAGTCAATTGATGTTATTCTCCACGCATCCATCTGACCTATGACCATTGTGGGTCCACAAGCAAAATCGGGAGTCATCACTAAATACAAGGTAAGGCAAAAGTCCCGCTACAATTTTGATTGCCAATAACTTTGCTCAAAGAGAAGATAAGTAAGTTTGGTTTTCATAGAAAGTTTATTTGGTCTTTACATTCATTTTCGTTATGATTGGAAAATTATATCGGCTAAATGGTGACCGCGATTCGCTATGCAACTTTCGGCTCTTTTTAGGGAATTTTTCATGACATCCTTCAACATATGAATCTGTTGACGGATATTGTCTTTAAGATGTTGAATCGTTTGGGGCTTATTCACATAAACTTTTGATTTAAAAAAAAAACCCATAAGAAAAAGTCTGCTGCTGTTAAATCCGGAGATCTAGCTGGCCATGCTAAATCGCCACCTCGCGAAATTAATCTTCGTGGAAAAACGTCATTCAACAATTGAATTGTTGAACGAGCTGTGTGTGCTGTGGCCCCATCTTGCTGAAACCACATGGCTTCTAGTCCTTGCTCCTTCATTTCAAACACAAGAAAATTTCGAATCACGTTTTGGTACCGTTCAGCATTAACAGTAACTCCAACACCTTAGTCATATAAAAAAAATAGGGACTAATTATGTTTCCAGCATGAATACCACACCATGCAGTTGTTTTTAGTCGATGCAACGATGTTTCATGAATTAATTGAGGATTGTTTGTTCCCCTAAACCGACTGTTCTGTTTATTGACGTGGCCACTTAGAAGAAAATGGGCTTCATCGCTCATTATCAATTTAGACGAAAAATCACAATTTCACCAGACATCCTTAGGATTGCATTACTGTACTCAACTCGTTGATCATGATCAGTCGGTAGCAATTTTTGGGCTAATTGAATTTTGCACGGGAACATTTTGAAATCAGTTTTCTGCGTGCAGAAATGTGTAACTGGGAACCACGTCTCCGAATTGATGTTTCTGGAGACTCTGCAACACTATCGCGCACCAGGGCCACATTTTCAGCGTTGAGAGACGTCCGTTGTTTCTAGAACGAGGCCTGTCTGTTGTCGTAACGTACTGTCGAAAATACGCATGTAAAAGATAAATTGTGGTTTTGTGAGGCACTGAACGATTAGGACATTTTTGACGCAATTTCCACTGAGTGGCAATAATGGAACGATTATTTTCAATAAATATTGTCACTATTTCTGCTCGTTCTTGTGGCGTATATTTATCCATAATATAATATGAACGTCTACACAACACAATGGTTAAAGCAAGACTGAGCTAAACTTCACAGAACCAAGATGGCGCGCAATCAAAATGATAACGGGACTTTTGCTTTTTACCTGTTACAATTCGATGCGACTCTTGCGCTCAATTCCGTCTGTCATTGCTCCATTCTATCCTGCGTAGACATTGAAGTGGTGTAAGAGGAAGACATAAAAATGGAAGATTTATGAAAGCAGCCCCTAAGACCTTATCCGGCAAGAAGCAGGTAACATTGACATTCTGGGTGCTACACCTCTCACCTTATCATTTGCAATAGATCAAGTTGTTGAAAATCTGTCTTTTGTGGCCAAAATTCTGGGCGACGTTGTTGCACGCCTTCCTTAGACCATTTAGACCAATATATTTATATCGTTCTAACATTTTGATTTAAACGACAAACCATTTTCTTCTTAGCGAAAGTCCACTTTAAAAATCAGTTAAATAGAAAAAATGTTGATGCTGACCTACTCTTGGCATTGTTCTCAAGTTCAGAAGGAAGCCATGAACAAAAAATTTGCAAAATTGGCAGTTAATTATTAATATTAAAATAGCGACACTGTCCGATTTTTAAATTTGGTTAATGTTAAATACTACATATGTTTCGCCATATTGTGGATTCTTCAAATAGAGAAAATATATAGATAAAATACACATTACTTCCTATAGTAACATAGCATGTTGCGATTAGTGGAGGAGGGAACATTTTTAAGAGAGGAGAATTTGATCATTCTATGTGTTCGTTGAGTAGAGGGCTGGTGTTGAAATGTCTGTTGATTTCTAAAATTTCTATATTTAGTTTTTTTTTGTTTTCTTTCTTATGGAGGTTTTGGAATTTCAGGTTGAATTCATGATTTTCTTCTAAAAGGTAATTTGTATATGTTGATTCTTCTATTGATTCTGGCCTAAGTAAACTTTAGGCCAGTTCATACAGCTTAGTAAATACACTCCACTGAGTTTATTTTGACTGTTTTATTTTTGTTTTCTTTGATTATTATTGATAGGCTATTTTGAGATTTTACTGATATGTTGAAATTTTATTAAATTAAATATTTTTTTGAAGTAGTCTCCTAAATTGTTCAACAATTCAATATTTCTTTGGATAATGCGCATTCTAGTTTGTATTTAAAAGTTTGCAACATTAAATCGCTAAGAAGATGAGAAGTTGCCCATTATTCTTTATTCTTTATAACTGTGTGCTTATAATACATTTACAAAAATACAAAAATAATAAAACACGTACACACATTTAGACAGCAAGAATCACGGGCGGAGTTCACTGGTTTCCAGTGTTCTTCCACTCAAACCAACATCCATCCATTACTTAGAATTCAGGGCTGCATGTGCACATTCTTATTTTGATAAATTGTAATGCGATAGTAATCAAGGAGATTATTTTTTTAATTGTATTTCCGACATGGCTAGAATTTCTAAATATAAAATAATCAAAATTCTACTTTCTGCCTTTTTACTTTTTGGCTTTAGTTGATAATTAAATATAAATATATATATAAAAAGATATAAAAAATAATCATACGATTGAAAATTTTACTCAATTTTAAAATTGCTGAGAAATAGGTCTTACTTATTATCAATATATTATTTTTAAAGAACCTTCGTATTCTTAAATAAAATAAAAAATAGGTACTTATTTAAAAAAATAGGAGTAATAAATTTATGGTGATTTCTTATTCTTGATCGATGGTGAAAAAAAAAACGAAAAAACTTTCGCAATAAACGAACCGCAAATAATAAATAATTTCACACTTATTATTTTAATAATTTATTAAAAATAAACGTAAAAATATAATTATTCCTATTTTTCCACACTTGTCATACAGCTATTCAGTACCTATTCAGTAATAGAGGATCGTACATATCTTACAAACTGTAAAAGATAAAAAAATGTTATGAAAAATTTAGAACAATAAAAACCATTGCAATGAATAACACTTACATTACCAAACTTATTAAGAGCTACAAATTAATAATACACCCACAAAAGATTAAATTAACATTACTTAAAATTTAAATAAAAATAAAAGGCATGATATCAAAGGGTTTGAACTTAATATGATTAACACCAAATCTAGTTATTAATTTTCGGGGTCTTTCAATTAATAGGAATAAATTAGAAGTGAAGACATTTATTGAGTTTATATGAATTAGTCACGTAAATATGACAAATTGCCTTAATTCTAAGGGTCCATATATAGAAAAAATCTGTAAGATACTTTAGAATAAGATTAAATTATTACATATAAAACACCATAGACAACAATTCATGTTTAATAACTTCTATTTAAATATTATGAACATATTTAGAGCACATTTTTATAAATATATTTAAGCCATTTTTTAAATAATATACAAGTTTAAAAAATTGATGATGCCATTTCATAATACCATTTTTATATATTTAAAATGGCAAGTTACTGCAATATTACTATATTATGCATAATTGTTTTATTGTTAGGCGTTTAAAAATATCTTAATCTAAAAAAAATATATAAATTGGAGAACATTTCACAAAATAATTTTTAAACCATTTCTTTTCCAGATGATGCAATTTAAGGTCCAGGGCCTTGTGGCCGACATGATGCCTAACATTAGGCTCATGCAGGCCACTGGTCACTTCATGTTCAATTATCATGCCGATAATAGTGGGGCTCTGCATTCACTCAGGGTTATGTACTCCTGTATGCATTTGCTACTTGTAACGCTTCAATTTGGGTAAGTATATTATAACACTACTATTAAATTAAATAATATGTTAATCGTAAACAATTAATAATCCTGTAGTTAAGCTACACTTAAAATGAAGATGATCATGATGGTGATCGTTACTATTTAAGGGTTTATTATCGAGAAAAATTATATAATTATCAATTTTTTTATTATTTTTATCATTTCTGTGGCGATCATCAAATATACAGAGCTTGATATTTTAAAGGAATTAATTGAATAATAATGGCTAACAAATCTTATTCAGTGTGTGTGTTATGTGCGTGTGTATGCAGTGTATGGCTCGGGTACGTGGGGTCGCTACTCCCAAATGGCTGTGCACGTCAACCACCCCTGCGGGACTGTAAATAAAATACTATTATCAGCAATCAAAATATTGAAGAAAATATCTCTTTGATAATAATAATACAGTAAAAAACTATATACGACATCATTAAAAAGCTGTACAATCATGTATGTTAGATTATGACATTTTGAAGAAAAAAATTAAATAAGTACAAAGAAGATATATAACAGGGTAGATCTATAAAGAAAGGTCATGAAAAACAAAAATACTGTAAAATAGGGGCATAGTATTGCTAGAAATAAAAAATTGACACATAACAGAATACAATGAAAAAACCTGTATAATTTCATAGCACGGCAAAAAAAGAAGAGTCATTTTTCAATTTAAATGTCAACGGAAATATTAATATAGAATAATCTAATAGATGTAACATTTATGGTCGATACTAAAACCACCAAACTCTTTTCCTTCAAAAACTGGTCTTTAATCCAAATCAATCAACCAACCAAAATATTCGTAGTGGTTCAATAGTAGCAGTCAGGCCAGGAATTAATGTAGGGAAAGCCAACCATCCTAAAATTAATAATATAATGAATAAATTCCTGTACTGCACTATTGAACTTCAATACTTCATACTCTATTTTTTCCTAATTTATATTCATGATTCATCCCCTATTGAAGATATAATCCTCGCAACAGATTCTTTAAATGACCATGTTGTCATAATCTGAGATTTCAAAATCAATAAACCAAAAGCGGGGCACCTTTCCTCTTTTGTATCAAACTCAAACTTTGTGCGTATCAATACTGCTCCTGCATTTATCATGCCCCGAAATCAATTCACTACTCTTGACATCCTGTTATGTACAAGTAACATCTAACACCTCGAAAATGTTGACCTAATCCACGATCTTTGTTCGGACTATGTATCTATTTATTTTTTAATCATACAACAACCTCCTATACCAAATCCTCCAAAAATTATATATGGACATAAATACATTGACATAGATAAAGTAACTAAAGACTTAAATGACGTCATTGCATCCCATCCACAAGTTCACCCACATTCTTTATTTCTCAATAAATTATTAGACTCGATTAAAAAACACATACCTACATATACGAGAAAAGAATACAAATATCATGTCCCAAATTTTATCCTTGGACTAATAAAAACAAAAGAAAACTTTACCGAGACACGTTTGATGGATAACTGTGAATTAAATCACAAATTTAATGCCCCAAATAAAACGATACAAAGATCACAAGATAACCCCATTCTTTTATTCTTAAAAATATCCAGGTATCTGAACAATCTGAGCTTCGTACACTAACTAACAATAAGCCATCCCTTTAATCACATACATAATTAATTTAACACCATCATGTACCAATTAACCAACGTAACTCTCATTGAACAATGCCTTACATTCCTCGCATAAAAATTCGCCACTAAACCATATAATTTTGACATCCTTAACCATATATGATGTAGCTCTTGCAATCCTCTAATAATACATCAATATAAATACCCCGACATTGCCATTTATCATTTCATTTCTTCACTAGCAATTATGACATTTGCAGAACAAGAGACAATTAATCCGATTAGACATTAGCAACCATGGCGTTTATAGATAGATAAATCCAGGCTAAAAGACAGCGACACTTGTTATACAACAATACCTTAATGTTATACCAATAAAAAATTTAAAAAAAATATTTATTGATTGCTGAGGCACTTAGGTGTGGAAAATCCATACTTCACCTGAAGAAGCCACAGTATGGCGAAACATATGCATTGTTTAATAAACCAATATTTGAAAATCAAACAATTGTGTTATCTCAATATTAAAAAAATAATGTTTTTCGAATGATTCTAAGGCTGTTTAATATTGCTTTTAAGAACTTATTAAGTGAATACATATATAATTTATTCATTACTGCATAAAAAATATGTAAGAATAAAAAATAGATATTTTAAATTCAAGTATTTAAACAAAGTAATATTTTATAGCACTTTTTTATATAATGAGGTTATGCAGCCGTATTACCATAAGTAATATTAGGTTTCCTTTTCTCTATTCAATTATGAATGCTAGTGAATTTAAATAAAAGGGTGAATTTTAATTATTTTTCACATAATTATTTATTTTCATTTATTAAAAAAATAAAATTATGTTTCAGTGCTTAACAAGAGCAAACAAATATATGGCGGTTGGCCAATTTTAACATAAAATATAGGCAACAATATTTACACGGCACTAGTTTTCGTTGCTTTTTTGTAAGTGGACAAGAGTAGAATATTTGCGTATATTAAATATAAAAATATAATACTTTTCTAATTGAATAATAGGAGCTTAGAATTCGTACAAGCCGTAAAAAACTACATTTATCGTAAATATATTAACATCAACAGCTTTTTATAAATGCTCAAATTCATTTTTGTATTCACAGTTAGACATCGTCGATTAACCTATTACAATAAATTGGAAACTGGCGTGTTTTTTTATTAATTTAAAATTAACGTTATATGTTTCATAATAAGTTAAATAAAACAAAACAGAAAAAAAATTATCCTAAAAGGGTAAAAAAAATTAATAAAATTTAAAAATTTGAAGTTGGCGCGAAATCACCAGAATGCAGGTGGCGGGTTCGTGACGCATTTGTTCACGTTGTGATCTGTTACGAACTTTCATATCAGGTCATTGAGCATTAAAAGAATCGTTGGAATAGTTGAGAATAAAATAAAATAAGTATATTTTGTGACTCTACATTTATTATTGATCCTAATTTATATACAATGGAAAACATAGGTCCCAGCACTTCGACTTACTATAAATATTGTTTAGTGCCACGCTGTGTAAACACTACTTTTCAAACACCGAACAAAATATTCATATCGTTACCAAATGCAGCTAATAATAAACAGCTTAAAAGAAGAAAAATGTGGTTAAAAGCAATGAGGTAAAATGATAAAGATATCTCAAACAAATCAAATGGTTTCGTTTGTGAGGATCATTTTAATGTAAGTATTAAATCGGTTACGAACTGACTGAGTGGTGCTAAATTTAGAATCAAATTAATTAATTTGCTATTACAGTTAATTTTATTTGATGATAAATTTAGCTCTGCTTTTTGAAACCGTACATAATAAACATTAATTCAATATGTATAGTTAGAAGAAGACATGGATACATAACTACATAAAATGGAAGTTGGTTGGTGGATATATAAAAATGAGGGAAAATATTGTTCCACATATCTTCCAATGTCAGGCTGACAGAAAACGACCTTTGCCACTACCACAAAGAAAAAGCTCAAGCAAGAGAGCTCGAACGTAAATGGTTGGACAATTATTAAAAAATGCAGAATTTCAGGATTCCATTCAAGAGCAAGAAAAGACTCAGGATAATCAAATAAGTGAAGAAGTGTCAGTTAAAGTTTCTTCACCGCATAATGATATCCAAGAAACATCTGATATTAGTGCGGCGATATGTGAGAAAAGTTGTCAAACAGATGTAATGTGTTCTACAATTGGTATTCAAACTAGACCAATAAACTTTAAAAATCGATATATTCAAACAGACAATGTCGGTGATTTAAAGAAGGTAACAAGTGTAGCTTGCTCACCTATTATAATAAAATCGATAAAGAAATTTACAAGTACAAGCATGTCTCCTTTATTAAAAAGTGGATCCTCTTCTAGCATTACAAATGTTTCTGAATATTATCAGTGCAGTGGTTCATCATCGAGCCCTAGTCGTGATTTGACTAAAAATAGAATTAGTTCGATTTGTATTGAACGTAGTTTGTATTTATATAAAAAAAGTGTAGAATTTATTTAGGAATACCAACTGACTGTTAAATTATAATTTCCCCCAAATTAGTTTTTGTTTGAATGCATATATTTTTTGGCCAGAAAGACAAAAAATTAAACAACTTCTGCCATTAGCGTTTCGTGCAAATTATTATTATTTTCAAAGTATTATTGACTGTTTTGAAATAGAAATTGAAAAGCCTAATGATCCCATAAAGCAAGCAGCTACTTGGTCAGAATACTAAAAGGCAAATACGTTTAAATACTTAATATCGATTACACCAAGTGGTTTTATTAACTTTATTTTAAAAGGTTTTGGAGGGCGTACAACTGATGTTACAGCCGTTAAAAGATCGGATTACTTAGAAACATTAAAACCAAATTGTTCAGTGATGGCAGATCGTGGTTTTAATCAAATCGATGCAATATTACATCAGAAAAATTGCATTTTAATCAGACCGCCATCTGTAAAAGCAGGTGTAAAGAGTTCTAAAGCAGAGGTGTTGGAAACCAACAGAATTGCATCATTACGTATTCATGTAGAAAGGGTTATCAGAAGAGTACGGGAATACAAAATATTAAAACCTCATGCTTGTGTAAATAATAAACTTATAAAATATCTAGACTACATGGTGATTATTGCATGTGGTTTAGTAAATTTACAATAAAAATAATAGAATTATAAATGTTTATTATTAATTTTAATACATTTAATAAAGTAAAATTAAAAATTATGAAACAGTTTCTCATAATCTAGAAAAAATCATTGCTTCCCAAAATATCTTTGCCTTTCCTAATATATCCATGAAATAATTTTCATCGTAATTAATTTTAATTATTGTTATTTTGTTGTTGGTTTCGAATGAAGGATCTGCAAGGCATAAATAACCAACTTTGAAATTTAACATTAACATTTGTAAATGTAATTGTGCTTTGCATTTAGGAGATATGTGGCCGTTTTTTAACAAATAATCATTTACAGTTTTTAAAGACGATGGACATTTAATTTCAAACACTGCATTATTTGATATACCATCGGGTGAAGCACCAAATTCAGGATGCTGGTTATTTAATATTAATCCGCACTTTTTTATTTTAATATTTAATTATTTTCCCACTTGTTTTCGAACATTATCTTCCAAATATAATCCTCTCATCATTGCCTTTGTCTGAAAGATTTTGGAAACACCAATTACACTTTTCACTAAAACACCATCACTAGTTTTACAGAATGCTGCGGAATATATTTTTGAAGCTAACGAAGTTCAAACCACAGTTTATTTGAACTTTGTTCAATTGTTGCTATTGCAGCATTTTTACAGGATTGCTCATTAATTGCAGTCTCGCATAATTTTAAAAATTCCTTGCAACTATGTTCCCCATGAGTATTTATGAAACGATAAAATAATAAATACATACTTAAATTATTCGGTTCATCTCCAGTTTCTGTATCGTCAAAATAATTTAAAATTTGTCCCGAGCATTTTAATTCTCTCCCACTTTTAATCGTTTCTTCAAAAAATTGTTTCATCTGCTGGTCGGTTATATACGATTTAGGTACAACACCAAAATTTTCTGTCGTAACAGTTTCATTTGCAGCACCTGTAAATTTTGGTTTTTTCCAGTAGCATTCAATTTCAGTTGGTGCTGGCTGGGTACTTTTACGATGTGCCCACATTAAAAATGCAAGTGCGTGTTTACATCCTCCTTCAGAAGCCGAACAATCCAAACATTTCACTTCTAGAATTTTTTCCTCTTTTTCACAAACCACTAACTTAACTCTATAATTAGAGGACCTAATTCTATGTTCGGGGCAAATTTGTCCAAGAATGGTACATGTATTTCCTGTTCTTTTAATTTGCACATAACCAATTGCAGTATTGATGTAGGAGTCCCTCATTGATCTAAAATAATTATAAATTTATTAAATTAGTCACACCTACAATGTTATATTGTCGCAGAAGGGACAGTTTTAATTGTTTGTTTTAAAATTTTTAGGTTAACTATTAGTAATGGGTAAATAAGTTTTGGGGACAATATTATTGTATATATTCTCTTCGTTTATCATAATTATTAATATCAATCAATTAAATATATTATGTAAATGTTAAATACATATATATACTTACAAATCTGCTTTTAATCCACGAATTTCTGCGGCATTATAACAATCATTATGATTGATAAATTCCATTAACATATATGCGACAATATTGGGCAAATTATCACTATATGCTTTGAAAAACTTGGTATCTTCCATTATTTTAAAATAACACAAGGATTTAACAAATAAAATGTGAATGAACGACGTCTAATTACTGCGTATAAATCGTATGATAAAAAATGACGTCACGCGATCTTCGGTCAACTTCGTGGCGAGGTCGGAAAATTTAAAAATATTATAATTTTAAAGTGCATTTTTTAAATAAATAAACAAATATTTATAAAGAAAAATATATAAACTGAGATAAATCATTATTAACAATCATAATAACATAAATTTATTGATATAAAAATTGTATGCGTGTACCCAATTGTAAGACTTATGTTACAGTTTCTACTTTTTGTGTTGAAAGTAGTGGTTGGTTATTCTGGATATCTAAAAAAAGAGGAAAACGCACAATTTAAAATTTAGTCAAAAATGGAATTTATAGAAAATAATATACAGTTATTATTTTTATTATATACCTACTCATTTCTCAATAAAGATGTTTGTATATATGTTGTAATATACAAATGCCTAAAGGAAAGTAAATAATTGGGTTCGATGTTTAGTTCGTTGAAGTAATTTTAAATAAGGTATATCATATCCTATTTAGAAAGAAAAGGCCTTGTTATTCCATATACGATACAATAGACTTTTGAAAATACAGTATTATAAACCCACTAAAAGTATTTATGAGATTACAAGAAAATAAATTTAAAAAAAACTAAATTAAACAACAATTATCATCGTTTTCAATAAAATTTATTGATTTATTACTTCTGGAAATGTGGTGAAAAAATATTTTACTTCAAAATGGTTTATCATGCGCAAGATTTTCTTATTTTTACAAAACAATAATGTTACTTTGAGTATATATTTAAAATGAAATTGTTTAAATAACGGTTAATTATTCTTTTTATACTTTCCTAGTAACTGTATGTATGCATGTATGTATATATGTGTATATTCCAAATGAAGTAACAAACTAATAATAATAATTTTAACTTATGTATGCCATATAGCAAATTTCTAGAAAAGTCTCCAATACCAGAACTGAAATTTTTCATATTTCAAATAAAATAAATGGGTTTGGCAAAGTTGTACTTTCACTACATGTGTTAAAAAAGCCGACAGTAAAAAAAACTTCGAATGACTAAATTACTCTTCCTTTGCAAAAAAAATAGTCTCTTAGGAACATTAATATGCTTTGCTTTCAGTCCTCTCTTCAGTCGGGGAAACAAAATAAAATCGAACAGAGCCAAGTCGGGACTCTAAGGATACTGAGGAACCACTGGAAATTAGTAACATTGTCATGGTGGAGCCTGATCTTGTTTTTGATGTCAGGCCTAGTGCGCGCGACCCTGCGTTTCAATCTCTTGAGCATCTGCAGATGAAAGGCTGATTTATTAGTTTCTCTCTGCGGAATAAAAACAAAATAGACGATACCTTGGACGTCAAAAAAGACAATTAGCGTCGTTTTTATGCTAGATTCGCTCATTCGAGCTTTCTTGGGACGGGGGATGATTTTATTTGCCACCTGCTCTGCGTTTTTGATTCTGAGTGGTACTCGAATTCGTCTCCGGTTACAACAGAGTTATGAATGTCCGGCTTATTTTGAATCAAACCCAACAATTTTTGACAGTCTTTCTAGTCTTCCGTCAACATTTTCGGTACAAGTTTCGCGCAGACCTGGCGCATTTACAAATCCTCGGTCACTATTCTATGTAACACAAATGTGAACATTTTTAGGGTGTCAGCGATTTCATGGAGGCTCAATCGACGGTGGGAACGCAAAACTCCGTAAACATGATTCACATTTTTGTGGGTCTGTATCGAGCGTCCAGAACGGGGTTCGTTAGTGACCTCCTCTTGGCCTTCTTTAAACAACTTGTGCCATCTCCTTGAAGCATCTGGAATGATTCGGTTGCATGCTTTCCAAGCCACTCTCAAAACCGGCATATGATGTTCAAACGAATCATCGCACCATGTTACATAGTATATATAAAAAAAACACTACACGCAGAGGAACGTCTATCAGACTGCTCTGAGTACACTGACGATCTGCTGCATTGGAAGAGCAGACCCTTCCCATAATTTCCCCACACATCTAACCCACTACATGGATAGTCGCGTCATAATAAAATCACGCGAATTACTTTGATAATAGACCCTGTATTTCATAAATATGCGAAGCAGATGAATTTATTAAATATTCACCATACTTCTTTTTTGTTTACAGTTTTACATTTGGAAACCTAGTTAAAGAAGCCGATGATGTCAACGACTTATCAGCAAACACCATCACTGTTCTATTCTTTACTCATTGCATTACTAAGTTCGTATACTTCGCAGTTAGATCAAAACTATTTTACAGGTAAGTTTTATTACAGTATTCAGCACATGCGATAAAAAAAAATTGAATTAATCAGAAGAATTTTTGCCGCAAGAAAAATACTAATGTATTATTTATTTTTACTTAAACATTATCGAACATTATTTGAAGAATATTTAAATGTTTACCTTATTGTCTCGATTATTAAAATAATGATTTATATATATTTTAGGTTTATTAAATTTTACCTCTGTCAGAAATAAGAAAAAAACTTTGATTGTTTTAATTATTTTAATTTGGAAGCTTAAGAATGATAAGGTTGCCTTATGGCAATTTATAATTTATTGGGAAAGGTCGGGAGGATGCACAAGCAATTAATAATTTGTTAGAATAGATCAAAAGTACGGAAGCACTATAATTTATTTATCGCTATTAGTCAAGAGAACGCTATAAGAATAAATAAAATTATAAATTAGTCAAGTGTACGCTAGGGCAAAAATTATTTTATTGTTACAAGTCTAGAGTACGCCAAGGCAATGAATATCGAAAGATGGAAAAGCAAATCGAAAAATATCGCTATGTTTTACTGTTTTACTTCAAAAAAGGGAAAAAAAGATTTGTGATGAGTATGGTAAAAATTTGCCAAATTCCGTCCGGTAATTTCAATGTCAAAGATGCTCCACGTTCAGGAAGGCCAGTTGAAGTCGAAGACGATAAAAGAAAGTCATTACTAGAAGAAAATCGCACTTGCATGAATTAAAAGGTCGTAGAAATATTAATTTCTCAAACGACTTTGAATAGAAATTTCCACAAGCTGATAATTGAATTTCTTTGAGTTTAATTAATAATGCGCATAGAAACATGCGACAAGCTCTTGAAAAACAATTACCATAATCCATTTCTCAAACGTATTGTCATTGGCAATGAGAAGATGCGAAAAGATCATGGTGCAAGCTCGGTGAACAAGAACCTCTCTAAATTTAGTATATTTACAAAGGCGTCGAGTTAATTTGATCTGTTGCCACAGAAACAAACCATCAATACGGATGTGTACTTTCGCCAAATGGATAAACTAAATGAAGCCATCGACAAAGAGCGACCAGGCAAATCGTAAGAGTGATGGAAACGCGAAACCACACAGAAGTTTAGTGACCCATCAGGAGTTGCTGTAAATTGGTTGGGATTTGATAGACCATTCACGATATTCACCACCGACTACTATTTGTTTCCATCTTTGCGAAACTCTTTGAATGGTGTTAAACAGCACTTATTTTATTTTTTGCTAAGAAAGACCAGAAGTTCTTTGAGCGTGGCATCATGGTGTTCCCCAAAGACAGCAAAAGGTCTTCGAAGGAAATTGGTCAATACATGACTGAATAAAATTATTTCTTTCTATAAAAAATCTCCTTTGATTATTATGGTAAAAAACCGAAATGACTTAAGACTCAACCCAATTTAGCAGATTTAGCTAATTGTAAATAGAATATTTTATTTCTTTATCTCGTCTTAATAATCACTACATATTAATGATTTCTTCTTTCCTATGTCTTATCTGACCCATATTTTAACATCATGCTTTCCGTTTTGATTGTTTTGATTTCAGTAGAATCTACATTTTCTATTGAACTGATTATACTTTGATTGCCTGTCTTGTTTTGGTAGCTTGCGCTTACTGCAAAGTAATAGTTATTAGTTCTTTTAAGATCTCTATTTTAACGACAGTTTTAAAATTTAACCAATACTCAGAAATCTCTAATAGCCCAGTATTTTAGAGCGATGGTTCCAGAATCGAGTTTAGAGTTAATATCTCTAGATACTCGAGAAGCATATAATGATTAATAGCATTGACCAAGCATGTCAATATTTTTTGCGTCCTTAAGAGATTTGAGGTGACCAACCAGATCAGCCTTTTTTGTTTTTTTGTTTTTTTGTTTTTTTGTGGCTGGGAAGTGGAAAAGCTTTTATAGACGGAGTGTGGGACTTTCCAGAACTGATATACCCACTAAAAACGACCTCCCCAAGTCGCCCTACCACTCCGCGGAACCGACATTACTTCACGGGGTGTCGGTCAGCGTCGTTGATGTGTGTGTGTGCAGTGAACGGCTCGGGTACGTGGGGTCGCTACTTCAAAATGGCTGTGCACGTCAACCACCCCTGCGGGCAAACCAGATCAGCCTGCGCCAACAACTATAGAATACGAGGCATTTTTTAAAATAAGTACCGTTTCGAAATTCCGCAGCTGCTGCGTTGAATCTGTCGTCCATGCATACGCATTGTGATTCTTCATCTATTCACAAACTACAGGCATCATTACCACAACGACAACGGTACGCGCTGCTATTCGCTTTCTTAGTGCTAAAGCCGTGAAAACAGCTGAACATTCATCGTTAGATCTGTGAATTTTATGGAGAATACATTTTTAGTAAATAAATGGTGAGGAGGTGGGTTAGAGCTTCCTTCTGACATTACTGATGATTTGATGCTAAAAAGGTGAAATAGAATAGGCACTTCACAATAACTTCGTTATCTCATAAATTTTCTCAATTTTCAAGAAATGTTCTATATGGAATTGTGACCGAACTCATATATTATCGGAAACTGTGTTCACAGGTGAAAAATCGTGGAATGCCTACACTACGCTGGAATGAAAACAGCAATTTATGGAATGGCGGCATTCAACATCACCCAAGAAATTCAAACAGACAATGTCAGCCAGGAAAACCATGTTTACCGTGTATTAGGATAAAAAGATTATGCTTGCCGACTTTTGTCTCATGATGAAACAATAAATTCTGAAAATTAATGTCAGATATTATAAAAACTGTTGAGTAGAGGAATTATTTTGCTTCACGACAATGCCCGGCCGCACACAGCCAATCTAACCCATGGTCTCATCGCATTATTTGGCTGGGAACAACTTGATCATCTACCGATTTCTGGGTTTGAAAATGCATCAATAGAGCCTCAAAATGACCGTGAATTAGTAGCTGTCAAATCAGGAGACTGACTTTTATGACAATGGGGTGCAAAAGCTTATTGTTCTATATGATAAATTCTTTAATAATAGCGCCAATTATGTGAAACAATAGGTTGAAGTAGTTGGAGGCGATAATTTGGTTCACTAATGCTTATTGCCGCCAGTAGCACCGTATCTGAGCACGAAGCACATACCTCTGTTGAGCAACGCATAATCATTAATTTTTTGGCACAGGAAGGTGTACAATCGACTGATTGCACAGTTCCCTTATAATGCGCTTTAGAAAACTCAAGCCTACAAATGACACGGTAGAAAATATGAATAATGCACGCCGACCGCAAACAAGCATGTTATCCTTGAGCTGATGGAAACTGACCCGGGACTTGCATTGATCATTTTCATTGAGTTGAGTTGATTGTCGGCAAGGTGGGTTTTTCGCCTACTGACGGAAGATTACATCGCGTTTTGCTTTTGGCGCGATACCAAGCAGGGGATGATGAATTTTTAAGACACATTGCCACTTTTGATGAGATGTGGGTGCATCATTACACCTCAGAATTTAAATAAGCAAGCATAGACTGGGGACAACATGGAGAGGCTTCACCTCTAAAAGCCAAAATCCGTTTGTCTGTGGGAAAAATTCTTGCGACTGTTTTTGGGAGAGATAGCAGTGTGCTTTGCTTGTTGATTTCCTTCATGAGCGACGTACAGTCAATGCTCAATATTATTGCAAGCATGCCCTTCCGAACTGTGCTTCTCCTCCATGATAACGATGCTTTGACTCGGGAAAAAATTGAGGACATTCACTGGGAAGTATTGGAACACCCGGTTCACTCAAATACGAATTGGGAGAATGTCGTTTTCACAGTGACCAAGATGTGGAATCGTTTGTGAACAATTTTCTGAATACATTATCGACTACATTCGTCACTATTGGTATCAAGAAAGTTCCGCTTCGCTGAGAAAAATGTGTACATAAAACAGAGATAATTTTTTAAAACAATACATACAAACTTTTTTTGGCAAATTACAGTTTATGTTTGATTCACCCTCGTATTTGATATTTAATTGACACTTTAATAATATTTGTTTCGTTATTATAGAAATAGTTACTAATAGTAAGTAAAATTCGAAAAATAAGGTTTAAAGACTTTAAAAAATAAAATATTTCTATTAGGACCTATTGCTTCACATTCCTTTAATTATACTCTAGACTTTATAGTATTATGTAAATAGAAAAAAAATTGGAAAGTAAATAATTCGTTCCAAATTAGTTAAAAATTAATTGATAACAACAATACACTAATTATATTGATTTAGAAAAATTTTAGATGACATAAAATTTATGAGATAAATTAATGTTGATTAATAAACATAATTTGTTGTTATAATACACTATTTATTCGTCACTGTTTTCAACATTGCAAGGTCATTTTCAAATTAACAATTACCTAAACATGCATCACAAAATAATGGCCTAGCCTCAAGCATTAATCACATTAAAAGTATGAAGTTGGTGTAATTATAAAATTGTTTCATTGTTTCCTTAAAGTTTTACCATTTAAATAAGAATTGTTACCAAACAACTAATAACATTTATTACACGATAGATTGATATTTATACTTTGCACTTTTACATGTATCATAAAGTTAAATTTAAGTTCCACATCGAACTAATTTAATTAAAACATTATACATGTTACAGAACTTTCGGTATATGGAATCAAGCAAACAGCCATCCGATGTTTACAGAGTCAAACAACAGATATCACGCAATTGCTTTATCCAAGATGAGGAGAGTATTAATGATTGTTCTCATTGGAACTGCATTTAGTGCTACATGTAAGTATTATAATACTAATATTCATTAGTTATTATCGCTAAAATAATGAGTCAAATTAAATGCAAAAGAGCTAAATCATTATGTTTGTATAAAAAAAAATTAGTAGTGTGTAATAATCTTATTCAGAAAATCTATGGCAACATAATGGCTTCAGGCATCTTTAGCTTTCGCAATTTATGAAATGGTGGCATTCAACAGTTAGTTATTATGGCTAAAATAATGGACCAATATAAATGCTAAATAGCTAAATCACTATTGTAACGTTTTTGCACGTTATACGGGTGTGTAAATAATTGCAAATGATTTATTGAAGTCAATTAATATTACCAGCACGTATTTATATCTGACATTTATATCTGACACTTATATCTGACACTTGTTTTTTTTTTTATTTCGATCCAGTCGGCACGTCCATGACGCATCCCTTCTCCCCACGCGTTTCGCGACACTGTCCCCTCCCTAGGCATGTTTCGTCCCGAAATGAGTTGGATCGCACATGATTATGGATTTCATCAATTTTTCGTCTCAGGTCGCTCACATAGTCTTCCCCTGCCAAATCTTCTCCCGGAGGGCAGCCGAACTTTAAATCACATGGAAGTCATAGCTCTTGATCCATGACGATGCTCGCTGGAGTCTGCCCGGTTGTTTTGTGTACCGCCGATCGATACGCCAGCAAGAAAAGATGGAGATGTTGGTCCCAGTCTCTTTGATGGTTAGAGACTACTTTTGACAAATAGCGATTGATGGTCCTATTCATTCGTTCCACCATACCATCTGATTGTGGATGCAGAGCTGTTGTCCTTGTCTTATGAATCTTAAGGATTTTGCATACCTCTTGAAAAAGATTCGATTCGAAATTTCTTCCTTGGTCAGAATGTAGTTCTAAGGGAACGCCGAAACGATAAATCCACTCCTTAATTAGTACTTCCGCTATTGTTGAAGCCTCTTGGTTTGGTAACGCATAGGCATCCACCCATTTACTGAAGTAATCCATTACCACCACGATGTATTTATTTCCTTGGTGAGACTCGGGGAATGGCCCAGCGACATCAATTGCGATTCTCTCAAAAGGACTACCAACATTGTACTGACGCATAGGTGCTTTCCTTCGTCGTTGTGGACCGTTACGTGCTGCACAAATCACACATTTCTTGCACCATTCCCTGACGTCTACCTTACAGTTCACCCAGTAGAATCTCTTCCGAAGTTTGTTTAAAGTCTTTGACATACCCAGGTGTCCACCGGAAGATCCACTATGAATCTCTTTCATCACTTCAGGTATTCTCCTGTTTGGAATTATAATCTGCCTTCGTTCTTCGCGGCCTTCTGAATCTTTGATTATGCGTTTAAGCAGTCCCTTGTCCAGTACAATAGAATCCCACTGAGCCCAGTATGACTTCAATTCAGGCGAATATTTGGAGACTTCACCCTAGTTGGCCTGGTTCCACTTTCTTTCCATGTCATCAGGGGCTTTAGAACAAGGTCGTCGTCTTGGTCCTTCCGGATTTCTTTTAAATTCCATTCATCGATTTTTGCAGCTGTTCGGAGTACTTGACTTTCCTTTGATTCTGCGTTGTTACAGTGCTTGCAATTTTCTGGGCATGGCCTTCGCGACAAAGCATCTGTATTCCTGTGGATCGCTCCAGCTCTGTGTTCAGTGTCAAAGTCAAACTCCTGAAGTTTTTCCAACCATCTTGCGACTTGTTCTTTCGGATTCTTGAACTGAAGAAGCCATTTAAGAGCAGCATGATCGGTTCTTAATAAGAATTTCCTTCCATATAAATATTTATAAAAGTGTTCTACTGATTTGACTACTACAAGCAACTCTTTCCTCGTTACGCAGTAGTTCCGCTCTGGCTTGGATAAAGTCTTGCTTAAATAGCTGATCACTTCTTCCTGTCCATCCTGTATTTGTGATAAAACAGCTCCAATTCCTACATTGCTTGCATCGGTATCCAACAAGAACCTTCCCTCTGACAACGGATAACTTGTGCGCTGGTAAGTGCGTTTTTCAGTTTTTGGAACGCCTCCTGACATTCCCCGTTCCAGAAGAACCGTTGTTTACCTTCAGTGAGGCGGGTTAATGGTTTAGCAATGTTTGAAAATCCCGCAACGTAACGACGGTAATACGTGCATAATCCAAGAAAACTCCGAAGTTGGTGTAAATCCTTGTAACTGGCCATTCCCTCACCGTTGAGATCTTTTGGCCGTCAACTGCAATACCTTGGCTTGAAACAATGTGTCCTAGGTACTGCACCTCTTTCTTGAAAAGGTGACACTTATTCGGGCTGAGATTCAGTCCAGAATCCCTTAATCGTCGGAACACCTCTTATAAGTTCTTCATGTGGTCTTCAAAGGATTTTCCCAATACGATTATATCGTCGAGGTAAACCAAACATGTTTTCCAAGATAGTCCTGTTAGTACCGTCTCCATTAGTCTCTTGAACGTGGCGGGTGCATTACATAGTCCAAATGGCATAACATTGAATTGCCATAATCCATTGCCTACTGTAAATGCTGTTTTTTCTCTGTCCTCGGGAGCTACTTCAACTTGCCAATATCCGCTTTTAAGATCCAGTGTGGAGAAAATAGTAGATCCAGCCAAGGTATCCAATGTGTCGTCAATTCGGGGTAAAGGATAACTGTCCTTTTTGGTCACATTATTTAGTTGACGATAGTCAACACAGAAGCGAGTTGATCCGTCCTTCTTCTTTACCAATACCACTGGCGAGGCCCACGGACTACTAGATGGTTCTATAATGCCCTCGCTCCCCATGTCCTGCACAATCCTATCAGCTTCCTCCCGCTTCGCCAGTGGCAGTCTTCTGGCTGTCTGCCTAATCGGTCGAGAATTTTCGGTATTAATTTTATGTTGAACGACATTGGTTCTTCCTTTTTGTCCAATATCAAATACGTCCTGGTATTCCATGATCAACTTTTTTACTTTTTCTCTTTTAGTTGGATTACAATCTTGGGTCGAAAGAGAAATCAACTTTTCTAGTTCCGGGTAACTCATTTCATTGTTTTTCTTCTCTGCTGTGGTTTCTCGCAATACCGATGAAGCAGCAGAACAATATCCTAGCAGCACTCCCTTCCTCAAATGAACAGAGTAATAGTTAGTATTCATTATTTTAACTAATACATTGTTATCGGTGCAAACGAGTGTTTTTCCTATTGCTACTCCTCGTCCCAGTTTATCGTCATCAACGATAGGTTCAAAGATCATAATGTTTTTGTGATGGGATGCTTCTTCCAATTGGCCCTCAATAATTACTTCACTTCTCTCCGGAACTGATGTTTCCGTTCGAACCCGGACTCTACCAATATTCCGTCTGTGGAGTACCACCTCCTCTCCATTAACTTTTAGGATTCCATTCTTAAGATCCAACAGGAAGCCTCTAGTATTCATGATGTCCATACCGAGAATTAATTCGTCTTCAATGTCAGCTACTATGAATTGGTGTTGGAATGATGTGTTCCCTATGGTAATCGTGGATTTTATTTCACCATGAATATTAGCAGGTTCTCATGTTGCTGTTCGTAATTTCCAGGTCGTTAGTCGTACATTTTGCGGTTTTGACACAATATCAGGTCTTATAATTGTCCTAGTAGCACCCGTGTCTAGTAGCAGTCGACAAGAGTTTCCATCAATGTTTCCATCCACAAAAACCGTATCGACGTGGTGTGACAAGTATGCTACTTTTGCAGTTTTTCTAGGGGCTTGATGTTTTTTAGCCGACGGACACCCCCTGAGGTCGGCTTGTTCTAGTTTTCCGACTTTTCATTGGTGCGATTATTTGATCTTTCTCTGCACCGACGTTGTACATAACCGTGTTTTCCACATTTCCAGCATTCCACTTTCTTCCTGTTTGCTAACGATTCCTTGGTGATATCTTGCATCATTTTTCTAAGATCATCCAATCCTTCTCGTGAATCTTCCATTTTCCGAACACGGCCTTGACTCCTAACTGTACTTTTCGCTGCTTCTATCTCGAGCGCACGAGACAGTGCGTCTACTAATTTAATTGGTCGAGCGAGTATCAATGCCTGATGTATGTCTTTATCCTTCAATCCATCTAAAAATGCCTGCACAGCTAATGTTTCCAAGATGTTCTCTGTTGCACCAGGATACGCCAGTCGTGTTAATCGAGCTATATCTGCTTCAAATTCTTGCAAACTCTCATCAGATTTCTGGCAGCGATTTTTAAGCTGTGAATGGTACACGTGTTCAAGGTGTGTTTGACCATACCTTATTTCCAGATGCTTGATTAATTGGTCGTAATTCATCTCGCTTTGGGACACTCTCTGCAAGACATTTGTTGCATCCCCACGCAGTGTTAGAATTAAAGCTGTAGCCTTCTCTGTTGCGTTACATCCATTGGCTGATGCTGCGGCCTCAAATTGTCTAAGGAAATTATTCTAAGAAGTTTGGCCATCAAAATTAGGTGGTTTCATTTTTATCGAGTGGACAGGATAATTATTTATGTCATTTAATTCAATTCCTCCGAAATTTCTTTTTATTTCCGTTAATTTTTCTTCCATATTCCTAGAAATTTCCAGCATTTCTTGTTTCATTTTATCGGAATGTTCTATCATTTTTTGATATATTTTCTTTTCCACGAGTTCCGAATTTTCATTAATTTTATATTCAATTTCGATAATTTTCCTTGAATTTTCTAGAGATTTTTCTTCCAGGTTTTTAGAAATTTCTAGCATTTCTTGTTTCATTGTATCGGCATTTTCCGTTAATTTTTCTTCCAGATTCCTAGAAATTTCCAACATTTTCTCTGTCATTTCATCGGAATTTTGCCTCAATTGCTCGATAATTGATGCTGTGTCGCCTCCGATATCAAATAAAAATGTGTCTGGATCATGACCTTCTTCTTGCAGCGCTTCCTTAAGTCTCTGTTGAAACACACTCTTCTTGCCGCTCGTATCCAAATCCCGTTCTTCCAGTTGCACTTTTAATTCAGCCACTTTTAGGTCCGTTATTGTAACGCACTTCGCTATTTTGTTTGCAATTTTTCACACCCCACACTTGACACCAATGTAACGTTTCGCGACACTATTTTTGTATAAAAATAAATTTAGTAGTGTGTTCTAATATTATTCAGAAAATCTATCGCAGAATAATGACTTCATGCATCTTTAGCTTTCTGGATGAAAATTTATTGTTAGCATAAAATATTTTTATTACAGGTTGGACGGGTATAACCTTCGTTGGCGACAGTACACACACTAGAAAGGATCCAAATAATGAAAACGAAACAATAACCGAAGAGATACCCAGGCTACTTATTAAGTCTTGGTATCCTTGGAATGCCATGTCTGGAATGCCTTACATACTATCGCTAGCATATCAGGTTTGCTGCTTTTCAATTCATATTTATAAATTGTTTCGGATGTTATAATTAATTAAATATTTTACTTGTGTGTAGGTTTACTACGTGGTCTTCTCGATGTTGCACGCCAACTTGTTAGACGTGGTCTTCTGCTCTTGGCTAATTTTCGCCTGCGAGCAATTGCAGCACTTGAAAGGCATCATGAAACCCCTCATGGAACTATCAGCCACATTGGATACATATGTGCCAAAAAGTGCAGACCTCTTCAGAGCAGCCAGCGCCAATTCTCAGGATAATTTAATTGAAAATGGTAAAAATCATTTTAATAATATTTTTCATAATAATAAATTTAAATCAGATTAAAATGATTAAGAACATTTTAAATATTACAAAATATTTTTGTTAAAATTCATATAATTGTTGATTTATGATTACGTTTTTTTGATAGTATATGTTTTCAGAATAAAATATTATATTGAAAATTAAGCAACAAAAGATTTGTACACGCCGGTGGTGGCGCATTCGGTTGCGGCCGAACTAGCGTTAGCGAGATTGCAGCAGCGTTAGTTCGGGTCAGCAGTTGGATGGGTGACTGGTACCATTCATCATTGAGATACAATTAATGGTGCTTTAGAGTAACAAGCTCATTCACACACTTGCGGAAGGACCACGTGGTCGATAGCCAAAAACAGTAATACAACTACTACGACTAAAAGATGCTTTCATACAAGAATACATAACAAATGCAATAATATAATCAAAACCTTTTTAAAAGCTAGCTCTTAAAGAAAGTATTAAATAAATAGGTTTCCATAAATTTACAATCTATATTTCGACAATCATCGAGTCTTCTTCAGATAAAAACTGTAGTAAAATAATAGAAGGTTGTTTCTATGGTCAAACAATGAATAGAGCTTTAGTCTGATTGAACTTAAAACTTTAATCGCATATAAATTACGTTTAAATTAAATGTATTGAAAGACAAAATAAGAATTAAACTTATTTATTGTGTTTTAATTATCATGTGAAAATTTATTATAGATTACAATAATATGAAGAGCAATGAAGCTTTAGATCTCAGAGGGGTATATAGTACTCAACAAGAATTAGGTGGGAATTATAGATCCGGAGCGCTGCAGACCTTCGGAGGGGGTATTGGTCCAAATGGTCTAACTAAAAAACAAGAGATGATGGTGCGATCAGCTATTAAGTATTGGGTAGAGAGACATAAGCACGTCGTTAGGTAAGTTCATAAGTGAAAATAAAAAAAGTTAATTATTTACGGCATATAAAACAGGTGAATACTACAAAAAAAAAAGATGTACAGGTATGTTTGTTATCTAAGGATCGCCACCATCCAGCAATATACGTTTCTCTTGAATTAGACACTAATTTCAGAAACAAAAATATTAAAATTAATTATGGATATACGTACTCCGACCCAGTTAGATCGCGTGCTAGTATTAGTATGTTTCCAAGAATTCAATTTCCTTGGTAAGGTAATTAACTATCTAGGAGGTTACGTCCTGATCCGATCTGACGTTATCTCAATTTCTCCGGTTTGGGCTAGTCTGGTGGTCGCCTGGTCATCTTCTCAAGGCTATTGTTTCAGCTTGTAAGACTGATAGGCCTTGTCCGAGAGAAACTGAATCCATGTATTTAGGCTAGTATATGCCTATGCCGGAGCCTGTTTCCGTTTTTGATGCATCTGTATACCAGAGTTATATTTTAGGTTTTGGATTCGTTTCAGGCTGTCTTGGTGACTGTCAATAATGATTTTAAAGCGCGATACAAAATCGATTTGGTCGGTATTACGTTCGTACGTCCGATGGTGTTTGTAGGAACTGTGATTTAATCAGGTTCAAAATTTCTGAGTACCCGAAACTGTTCTGTACCATACTAGCCTAGCGTCGTCGCACTTATTACACCTTCTTTTCTGTTTTATTTATGTTATTTAAATCATTTAGTCGATGCTATCTCGTTGACACCATAGAATGATGGTTCTTTTATTGTTCAAAATAATACGTTGTAGAGGTTTTAAAAGATTAAATTCGTCATTTCACAGTTCAACAGCAGTATACTTTAAATATCTCACCTAATTACCAATTTCAACCAAAAGAAAATTCATTTGTTTTTACTTTTGCTCGTACTGTCAAATAGATTAGATTCAATCTTTGAACTACAGGTATTTCACTAAGCAAGATACTTGCCTTATGTAGACTACCTATGCCCAATATTTTTAAAGTCAAACATTTAGGTAAACCCCGGTTTTGGTTACTTTTATTAAATTTTATCCCCTTCAATGTGTTACATTTTTTCGGCATATTTAGAATTAATTCAAATGTAAAATTAAAAGTCTATGATTTTTATTAATAAATCCAAACTTATGCACCAACTATATAAAACGTATTTATTTTGTGATATATATTTAGATCAATTATAAATTTATTGCGAATAAGAAATAATATATTTTTTCGCATAAATATATTATAAAATTTTCTTTAACACGATTATAACCTTATAAATATATGTGTATTTCTTTGTTTTCTAATATCAAGATTGGTAACGGCTATTGGAGATGCTTATGGTATAGCCCTGCTGCTTCACATGTTGACTTCAACTATCACATTGACCTTGCTTGCTTATCAAGCTACTAAGGTATCGTATTGAAATTTATTATTACTAAAAAGAATGTACTAAGAATTTTTCTTATAGATTGACGGTGTAACTAAATATGCAGCTACAGTACTAGGTTATCTCTTCTACGCTTTAGCTCAGGTGTTCTTATTCTGCATATTCGGAAACAGGCTAATTGAAGAGGTATGTAGGTAACTTTAATCATTTTAACTTTTAAGAAATACAGAATTATTGAAAATTAATTTGATGCACTTAATTACAAATCAGACTTAAATTCAGAACTAAACAAAAATTTTAATCAATTGTTGTGGTAAATAAAATGTATAAGAATTAGCATAATAATTTATAAGTTATTCAATAGTGATCCAGAATATTTATCTAAAAAATAGTGTTCTATAATAACTTTATATTAGAGGAGGTTATGTAATATAAGTATTAAGAAACTTATAATAAGAAAATTGTTGTAGGATTAACTTTAAATAAGTTTTTATATAAATTAATACAAGTAATATCACTTTGATTGGTTCCATAACAATTTATATTACATTTTATGTCTCAATTTGAGTGTTCTAAATTGTGCAGAGTTCATCTGTAATGGAAGCTGCATACAGTTGCCATTGGTATGACGGATCAGAAGAAGCAAAAACTTTTGTCCAAATCGTTTGTCAGCAGTGCCAGAAAGCGATGTCCATCAGTGGAGCCAAATTCTTTACGATATCTTTGGATCTGTTTGCTTCTGTAAGTTATGTTTATTTTATATAATTTCCTAATAATATTTTAATCTAGGCATTAATCCCAAACGCCACCAACCCCCTAATTTACTAACCAGCTATTGTTCTATCACTCAATCCTTTCTCTAATTTCTAACCACATCCGCAAATATCAATTTGGATTTCTTCCCCATCGTTCAACTTCTCTTCCTCTAACCATCCTAGCCTCCAATATCCAGACTGCCCACCTTGACGGTAGCTGCTTCTGCAGCATTATTTCTGGATGTTCAGAAAGCATTTGATTCTGTCTGGCACCAAGGCCTATTGTATAAATGTCACCTCTTAAAAATCCATCCCCATATCATTTTTATCATTAAACAATTCCTTTCTAATAGATCCCTAAAAGTAAAAATTCACAACTCTTTCTCTTCTTCTTTTACTCGCGAACAAGTACTCCCTCAAGGCTCTCCCCTTTCACCTCTATTATACAACATTTTTAGCTCAGACATCTATAATCCTGATCCTCTCTACTTCAATCCTTCCAAATATCTCTTGCAATTTGCAGATGATACTGTGCTAATTACCCATGCTCCTACGTTACCAAAAGCCCTCCAATTCCTTCAAGAGCTTATTGACTCCCTTCAACACTGGTTTGCAAAATGGCGTATTAAAATTAATCCCCACAAATCACAGCTGCTAATTCCATACCATCGCACCAATAATTCCCCTAACAATGTTTCAATTTCCCAAACTATTATCCCTCCTTCAACTCCCGTTATTTACCTAGGCATAACTGTAGACCCTAAAATCAATTTCAATGAGCACACAGCAATACTTAAAAGCAAAATAACAACCAGGGCAAAATATTTCAGGTGTTTAACATACCGAAATTATGGTATTACTAGCAAAACAGCAGTCATAATATACAAGATGATTTGCCGCCCATTACTAGACTATGGTTATGCCCTCTATCCTAATCCCAACAATCCAACCTCCCGCAATATTGAAGTTAGTGAGCGAGCATCCCTCTGTACCCTAACAAAACTCAGTCATCCTCTTAATCATTTACACAATCCTTCTAACCAGCTCCTCTATGATACCACTTTAGTTATCCCCATCCTAGAACGCCTTCGATTCCTATCAGAAAAATTCTCAAAAAATCCTTTTAACTTTCACATATTAACCTTATATTGTATTCCCAGGAATCCGAGTTTAAACCCCAAATTAAAAAAAAATACTAATTCAACCATATTTGATTTCATCTCATCGTTTCATCCATCTACGCATTAACGACTGACGCTATATGACGGGACAAAACAAAGCGGTCGATAGCCTTTTGACAAACTAATTCACTAACACACCATTCATTATTTATTATTTAAATGTAAATATGTATAGTTTGTCAATAAAAATGTGTATTATTATTTAAGGCATTAATTGAGGTTTATATTTACTGAAATAGGTATTGCAAAGTAAAGAGCTCTATTCTATTGCAAATTAGTATAATAAATAATAATAAGGTGTAATAATTTTCTTTCGATAAATAATTGTTTTAATAATGTTTGCTTGTAGCTTGAAAAAAAAAATACTATGGTTAATTTTTGTGTTTGATATTGAGCTTGACTTAAAAAATAAATTAAGGGGTCAGAAACACACTTTGTATATATCATTTAGAATGGTGGTCTAATTTCACTTCTTTTTACTTTATTTACCAAGAGTTTTAATCATCATTCTAATTAATACAAAAATATTTCACCAGTTAGGTTAAAAATTAATTTATCCTATGTTTATACTTCTCCTAGTAACCAAATTACGTTATAAATAACATCTAACCTAAATTGATGGATTTAGATTCTTATAAATTTATTTACATTAAATATGTACAAACCTAAATTACATAACGTAATCAGCGTATACATAGTCCTTCGAACCGGATACGTATCAACTTCACCAGGTCCAACATAGAAGACGAAGCTTACACCAGTCCAATCAAAGGACACTATTGCCATCTTAGCACTTGGGGATCGAGCACTCAGTGTTTTGATTGATAAATTAAAAAAGAAAAATCTATTACTTTAAAAAAATTAAACACGTTAATAGGAAGTTGCGTAACATGATCTCCAATATTAACGTTCCAAGCAATGTCATCATAAAATTCGACTGGTCCCAATCGATCACATCTACGTCATTTCTAATGAAGACAACACCAAGTGTATAGACCCAAAGTATGAATATGGAAAACTGAATGAGTTAGTCAAACGGCTCAGCCCTTAGACAAACAATTGACAGCGATTCTGGTGGAAATTGAAAAGCCAGCAAAGGAGGCGGGGTTCAAAGTAAATGCGCTTGCGATGCCAAGAAAATTTGGGATCAAGTGGAACAATTGGATGAAAGGTGCTAAACGTTCAAACCGTCAACCCGTATCAGCAAAGTAAATACCTGGACGAGGTAATCGCAAATGCCATCATGAACAGTATATCTCAAGAAGGGCAAACAACGGAGCAAACACTACACCCACCATCACTGCTAACATCAGTGCTAATAATCATCAGTTTCCGACAGGAGATACAGGTTTTTGAAGCAATATTATACAACTCCAAAATGAGATGGTAATTTAGATCAACAGTTCTGGAATGAAATATTCAGAATTTACCTTTCTATTCTGAATATAATGATGGATGAAGATCGACAAAAGTAATACGAGCCATTCAATCAAACCAATTTACGTAGTAACATTTGAAGGTGGAAATGACAAATGGACTAAGTTTCAAAGCTTATACGAAGAAGCTATTCACAATAATCTCTACTAATCGGATATAGAAAACCTAAAAAATAAAACGTAAAAGTGTTCGAAATTAAAACCTCACCTACCGATGACCAGTATTAATTACACTTCGGTACGATAACAAATTGCTGTTATTGGCGCAGAAGATGGAT
Source organism: Ontholestes murinus (assembly GCA_963969525.1). Classification (NCBI taxonomy): domain Eukaryota; kingdom Metazoa; phylum Arthropoda; class Insecta; order Coleoptera; family Staphylinidae; genus Ontholestes; species Ontholestes murinus. Next base: position 25,636,292 of record OZ018396.1, read on the forward strand.
ACACTGGCAGATCAGCTAATATGTGAGTCGAACTATCCAGCACAGCTTAAACTGTTACACAACAATGGAATGTGTCGCTGTCATCTAAAACATGGGATACGATATCAATTCCTGGGGCACATTCGTCAGCTGAAATATCATTAGAAGATGAGGTAATGATATGAACAAAATTTTCAATCAGAGCCTGAAGTCTATTCATAAAGTCTCAGAGCCAAAAGTTCAAATATTTCAAATATTCCAAAAGTTCTGATATTTCAAGAAAAAATATTTCTGTCCTTAAAACAGAATCGCCCAATGCTCCCCAGCGGAATGTCAAACTACAAACAATGTAGAATCTGCCAAAGATACCATGATGATTATCATTGTCCTTTTATGGCATATAAGGTACAAGAGAGCAAAACAATTTTTAGAGAAAGGAGACTTTGTAAAAATTGCCCAAATCACCCGAGTACACTGCCTTGCTCCAGCCAACAACATTTCCGTAATTGTAATAAATATCATTATTGCATAATGATCTACATATTCTTCAACGTCGTTTAGGATAATATCAATCTAAGCAAATCACAACCAAGCATTCAGCAATTTACACGCATCAGGGGTTCTGGAAATTAGACTTGTTGTCTACAGCATTAGTTAATATAATAACAAACATGGCCTCTCTATTCTCTGTTAGATGTTCACAATACTCGGTATGCCTGTGAAACAAAAGATATCGATCCAACACTCCTATTTGTCAAATTATTAACGAATGTTCACTTGAAACAAAACATTTATGCAACACACGTCTTGACAAACTTGACCTGAATCCATAAAAATAATAATAATAATAATAATACATTTATTCACGGAAGCCATTTACAGAGTACAAGTACAAACGATCCTTAAATACTAAACAAAGAATAAATAATTAAAAATTACTGATTTACATATTATTAAGTAACCGACGCAAACTACTTAATGAGTCAACAAAAAATCAAAATTGGCGACTGCGTTGGCGTTTCTTAAAATTCACGTTGCGGCTGAGTACCGGGCATAATCCGTCCTTTGAAAGGGAATATAAAATGTGGTGTTATCACGTAAGCGGCGAGGAGGTACATGAATGCCCCTTAAATTGAGTAGGTCAGGACAGTCGATGTTGTTTTGAACGATTTTGTGTACAAGCATTACATCTGAATTAAACCTTCTTGTTTCAAGACTAGTAATTTTGAAGGCCGAGAGTCCATATTGATAGCTGTAAGGTACATTACACTTAAATGATAAAAATCGTACAAACTTCTTCTGAACCTGCTCATTTTTTCCTATATCTACACTAGTATATGGAGACCAGACACTGGAACAATACTCCAGCTGTGGGCGAACAAGAGCGTTATAAAGCAGGACTAGTGTGCGATAGTCACGAAAATCTATCCTGTTTCGTTTCATAAACCCCAAAAGCTGGTAGGATTTGGCCACGATATTAGATATATGATTAGAAAAGTTTAAGGTGGTATTAAAGGTAACGCCAAGGTCTTTAATGCAGTTGACTCGTGATAGAGGTTCACCCAGAAGAGAGTAATCATATAGCAATGTGGATTGACGCCTAGAAAAGGTTATCACATTGCATTTTTTGAGGTTAAGTGCCAGCTTATTTTCATTACACCACTGCCCAAATGTCTGTAAGTCAGAATGGAGTAATGACGCATCTTCCATTGATCGAACTTTCATAAAAATTTTCATGTCGTCCGCAAATAGTAAGCACTTTGCATTTGAAAAACAGCTCACTACATCATTAATAAAAATATTAAAGAGCAGGGGCCCTAGATGTGAACCTTGCGGAACACCAGATGTTACATTAATAGGACGAGAAACACAGTTCCCAATACGAACATATTGAGTCCTGTCGGTCAGATATGATTTTAGCCAGTCCAATAGGATACCGTCAATACCGAAACAACGCAATTTATCAAGCAAGATCATCTGATCAACAGTATCGAACGCTTTCGAAAAGTCTGTGTAGATAGAATCTACCTGACAACTGTCTGCGAAAGCATCGACAATATATGATTCATAAACCAAAAGATTGGTCGAAGTCGATTTTCCTGTTCTAAAGCCGTGTTGGTGCATGGAGATTGAAGATTGACAAATTGCAGTTAAGTGGGAAGTAAGCAACTTTTCAAATATCTTAGGTACCACAGATAGAATAGATATAGGCCTATAATTACCAACATGTTTTATTTCGCCAGATTTGTGGATCGGTGTAATAAATGCGCTCTTCCAACATTTGGGAAATGTTCCCCAAAAGGCTTTTGGGTTACTTTTAATAGAATTTTCGACCTTATGAATATGGTTAGAATAACATTCCTGTGTTAACCTCTTGCATTGGTCACGAATAATAGAAAATTTAGAGTAACCTGAAGGGCACCGAGATAATTTGTATAATTTATGTAATCGTTTCTTTATAAGTACAAGACTTTTTAAATCAGTACTGAACCAATTAGGGAAACGCGAGGTCTTCTTGCGGACCGGACTAATTTTAGGTACATGTTGATCTACTATCCCAAAAGTAATGGAATAGAATAAATCGCAGGCGACATCGATGCTGCAACCCTCGAATATAGCATCCCACCGTACATGAACAAGGGCATTGTTGATTGATGTATAATCCGCGCGCTTAAAATCGTAAACAAGAACATCCTTATTACCTAGCCAAACATTTCCAAGTGAAGTTTCTAATTTAATATTAATATCTAATGGTGGGTGGTGGGCATCACAGGGTAAAATAGAGGACGTCGACTCGGAGAGATTTGAATTGGATGCTAATTCAGATGGCGCAAAAATAAGATCTAACATAACTGAATTCGAATTATAAACACAATTTAGTTGGTGAGAGTTAATATAACCAAAAGTGTTGGACACTAAGGAGGTTTTAGTACAGGTGGAATCAGTTCTAACACCGTATTCATGGTTAATCCAAGATGCGGATGGCAAGTTGTAATCTCCGAACATGTACAGCTCATTAGAGTTAGAAATTAATTCCACAGACTCACAGTGACTTTGATAAACTGCTAAATCAGAGTTAGGTGGTATATATACAGCTCCGAGTATTATTTTGCAGCTACCGATGTGAATGCAAACATACAAATCTTCATGGAGATTGCTGTGCCTATGAACTTCATAAGATGCGTATCTATTAGATACTGCAACTAGAACTCCACCGCCACGAGATTTAGACGTCGCAACACAATTGCGATCACATCGGTAAACTTTACAGTTAATGAATCCTAATTCAGAATTAGATATTGAACCCGTCAGCCACGTTTCCGTAAGTATAAAAACGTCATGCTCAAATAAAGGTAAAGCAGTATTTAATGCGAACAATTTAGAGCGCATTCCGCGAACGTTTTGATAATATACACTCAACGAAGGGTATGTAGGTTGATCGACTGATATATGGACTAACGAGGGTGAGGGAGATGAAGATGGCAGGGCTAGATTGGAGTTTGAACTGGGTGAACTGACGGGCTTTGTAAAAAAGAAGATTTATTGACGTCGCTTGGTGCATTAGATGGGTTGAGTTTACGCCTTCGATTTACAAAAACACGTATGGAAACACCCTTTGGCCATTTATCAGCTAATAATATGCCGTCAGTAGCGCTAGTAACTAAGTAACCAACTTATAGACTTCGTTTTTGGTAAGCGGTAAACAAGTAACATCGTTGATACCAAGATTATTCCGGAAAAAATTCCGGATGTCGTCGACTGTAGTACAAGGCGCACAATTGTTAACATGATAAAATGTACGTCGTTGAGCTGCTTGAATACCTAAATTTTCAGCAATCCCTCTGATAACCGATTTGGAGTTGGGATTTTTATTAGATGAAACAGATTCCGGTAATTTATCAGATATTACTTCAGCTGCTGGAGACTTGGTAGCTGGACGGATGGTTGATGGAATGTCAATGACGATCAATGGACGATTTGTAGTGGTTTTCCTAATATTACCATTACTATTGGCAGAAGTAGAGGGAACGGAAATCAAGTTATCATCCACCGGCTTAGGAGATTGGTTGATAATTCCCGAACGCAATACTTCATTCTCGTTCATTGATAAACGTTTACACAACGATGAGAATAGTGATTTTAAATCAATAATTTCAGCAAGCAGAAATTAGCAGCAAGCTATTTTAGCGACGCATCAGAAAAAGCTTAGGGTGTCGCTATCTACGCTTGAACCATATTTAAAGAGAAAAGTTTCCTGGCAGCATATGCGAATTCTAGATAACCTAGCTAGTTAGTATCGAGAAAAATAGAACAAAAGATATTTATAAATAACGTATTATGGTGGTAAGGACCTAAGTGACTGGGAGAAAAGAAAAATCCTAGTCGGCTCAGCTTATTATTCCAGATATCATACAAGTGCAAACACATTTGTAGTATAAATAAATACAGAAGAATTAATTTAAATATTTTCAACGTTTTCTCGAATAATACGAGTGTTAACATACTAAGTCATCCAACTGTACCAGAGATGTAAAACATACCATTGAAATTAATTAAGACTATTCAACCACAGGAGTTTATAGAAGAATGTAGAAACCTTACAAATGGAAAATCACTTTTCAATTCTAGTTGCTTCAAAACACTAAATCCGATCATCGATCAAAATGGAATCCTTAGAGTGGGAGGCAGATTGGAACATTTAGCCGTATATGCAGAAATATCCAATTATATTACCATCAAGAGTTCATTTATCAAAACTCTTTATTAGGGATGCTCACAAAGTTACACTACACGGAGGAATTGTGACAACTACAATATATACTGGTCATCATAATTAAAGGAACAACAAAATTAATTGAGCAGTGACATTACGATTTTATCGTGCAAATCAGTTAATTGATTCCCCATTTAAATCAAAAGATGCCCCGAGTTCGCCAGCGTGTCGTATGTCAACAATTAAGCGATTTTGAACGCAGGAGAGTAATCGGGCTCAGAGAAGCAGGTTTGTCTATTCGTGATATTGCCTAACGAATTGGCAGAAGTGTAGATGGACCGAGGGAACTGAAAGTGTACAAAAATTGATGGAAGATTTGGCAAAACTAAGAGTAACACTATTACAACCATATGTCCACACTGGAGTGGACTACACAGAACCTATTGATGTCCGTACAACGAAAGAAAGAGAACACAAAACCTATAAGGGTTATAATAGGTAAAGAATTGATCAACACTATTATTTCATAATGTTTCACCAAGAGTTAAGTGAGAAAATTATTCAAGAAATATATAAGAGATATATAGATTTATTTATATGCCTAACAACCAAACCATTCCTGGCCGTATTCCGAAGATTTCCAGAACAAAGGGATTGAAGCAACGGCACATCTTTTGTGGGAGCACCGAAACACTTGTATCAGGAAATTTATGCCCTAAATGCTTCAATTGTATGTCTTTTTATAATAGATGAAAGTGCACCTAACTTCAGGCTTATAGGAAGCAGGTCTTAAGTTAATAAATCATCACCATTTCAAGAGGAATTTGCTACTGTGCAAATATAAGCTTGCCTATATTAGCGTCCCCTCTGCCCTCTATACAGAGAATTTATTGGTTTTGACACCAGGCCACTTTCTTATTGAACTATACCAAAGATGGCGAAAATGGAAAAGTTGAAACAAGACTTTGGAAAGGCCTGATCCAGTGATTACCTGACACGATTTCAACCCCTTATAAAAGAGGGAAACTGAATAAAATATATAGGTGGGACAAATCCTATTAATAAAGGAAAATATATTAAACCAGCAAACTGGAAATTGGCAACAAGTCCGGTTCGAAGGACCATGTATAGGCTGATGGCGCTCTATTGGTAAACACGCTAGGTATGAATGAAGTGACTGATGGCTCCTAGGTACTGGTCGCTTCATGATGATATTTAAGCTGGTTATAAGACAGCGGAGAGAGTAACTTATCTGTAAACGAGAAATTGCTCTCGAAGGTTTTTTAGACTCTTCGTGAGGTACAATTAATTCGCAATGAAATAATTAACCATTGAATTTTGATATTAGTCAACTAGAAAACCCATTACTTAAAATTATTCCTAGTAAAAATTTTCCTAAACCATAACGTTTGAACCCACCCCAAATTTTCCAATTATTTTATTTTATTAAACATAATAATTAAGTCGCCTAACATTTTTGATTTTTATATTTGTTTATATCAATTTTACTTACTATTAAAAATGAATATACCGTGTTTGAAATGTATGTTAAATTTAGTATTTAAATAAAAGAGTGAAAAGAGGGTATTTTAAACTTCTAATAATAATTACTCCACACGTACTCAAATATTCCAACAGAAATAACTTTGTGTTAACGGTGGAGGCTTCTACTTCGTTATACATAATTCTTCACAAATAAAAAACTTTTTAACTTTGTTTGTATAACACGAACTTTATTTAGTGACTATAGTTTCGACAATTTTAGCTTGTCATTATCAAACTAGAAGTTGAGTTTAAGTCTAGTTTGATAATGAAAAGCTAAAATTGTCGAAACTATAGTCACTAAATAAAGTTCGTGTTATACAAACAAAGTTAAACAGTTTTTTATTTGTGAAGAAATAACTTTCATATGGCTGATCTTTGCAGTGCTAAGAATTATTAGAAATTGTGTCTTTGTTATTTGTAACATTATTCTATTTTTTTCAGATATCTAACATTTATAGAATTTTTCGAATAATAATTACCATCGAATAATTTATAGTATGCCTTTAGAGATTTATATATCTAAATTTATATCTTTGTGTGAAGTATTGAGATACCATGTATTCTATTAAGTTATACCATTTTTAATTAATGCATGATTTTTGGAAGTATTATTATGAATTAGTGTCATGTTTTTAGGTCCTTGGAGCTGTCGTTACCTACTTCATGGTGTTGGTGCAGCTCAAATGAGTCCTGAGAACCACTCTACATCAACTATACGACGTACTTCACCATTGTTTCTTGTGAATGGAAACATAGCAAGCGTGTGCATTCTAAAGTGTCTTAATCTAACTAAAATCCTTGGTCATATTCAGAATATTTTTAGATACAGCAACTGAATAAAAACCAACTAGCACTTATTTATACGTAAGACAACCGTCCGTTATTAAAGTATATATATTTCGGACATAGGTGAAATATTATTAATTATTAATGTTAATTGTAGAGGCCACCAAAAATATTTTTGTAATCCCTCTTACCACGAAGATTAGAATAGATATATTCTGCAAATAAAGTTATTAATTTAATAAGCTCAAAAGCAATTTAGGGGCAGATTTATACCAAAATATATTACTACATATAAGATAAAGATGAAACAAATAAATAAGTCTTGAGAAGCAAGGTAATAAAATCGATGCCAGTTTTTACTGGAATGTGCAATTATAAAGAGTTGTAATATTATTACATAGATACTTGATTTTAATTTTATTTGTTTTAATAATTTGTATGTTTTGTTAAAATTATTAATATTCGAGGTATTTATTATACCAAAGGAATAATTATGATCCCTATTATTTTATATACATAATGTTAAATAATTGGTATTGCACCGTAGATATAACGATTTAAATTAATTCGATACTGTTTACATACTATATCTATTATTATAAAAAACAAACAAGCATTGTGTATCGTTATTATTTAGTTATTTATATAAATTACTTATATTTATCTTGTCTTTTAAAATCTACCAAAAGCTAAAATTCTGTATTTGTTTACTTCAGTATTGTTATTTAACAGGTTTTATTTAACGATTCAATTTAAAAGACCAACATTGAAATCTTGTTTTACATAATACAATCCGAAATAAAACCAGTATTCAATTATATATTTAATTAAGACATAATGTTGATCAAATAACAATATATTTGACTATAGAATATATAAAAAAATGCAAACCATTGCTAATTAAAATTTGATAATGTAGTAATATTAAACATAAACTATATAAAATATTGCAGAATAAAATAATTTGTACCTGATGATGGCCTAGAGTACGGTCAATTTGTTAGGTTTACTTTTTTATGTCATCTTATTATTACAGACACAATAAGCAATTTTGTAATATTTTAGTAATATATGTTTATTTTAAAGAATACATTATTTATATAATTTATCCTAAACCATACCACTAAATTAACTACATACATCTCCTATTCATTTAATATAATTCAATTTTATTTATATATTTTTTATAAGATGTGTTAATTTCTCACTTAACATAGTAAAATATGTTTGTATTAATTAACAGTTGATTAAAACATTTTGTTATTTAAACCAGTAAAACTACGAAATTTTTTAATTAACTTTTGATTCCCTTCTTTAGTAAATAACGTACATAAAATTCGTGACGATTTTATTCATTCATTTAATATTCAAATTTTGCTGCGAATTACTATTTTTATTAATATACAGGGTTCATTATAAAAGTAATGCGCAGTTTCTGGAGTCTAAAATAATTTCAGTTCCGACAAATAGATGTATAAACTTGTACTCTTAACCAACTATTTTAGTCTAATCATCTACCCGAAATACCATTTAGAGAACACACTCCAATTGATATTAAAAAAGTAAGTGAATGAATTCAGTAGTCATCGTGAAGACGTAGTCGAAAATAAGCAAAAAGACGAATATCGGTATATTTTACTGTTTTACTTCAGAAAAGAGAAAAACGCAACGTAGACCCATAAAAAGTTATGTGCTGTATTCGATAAAGATTGTTTAACAGAACACCAGTGCCAAAACTGTTTTGCCGAATACCATTCCGGTAATTTCAATATCAAAAATGCGCCACGCTCAGGAATCGCAGTTGAAGCCAAAGACAAAAATAAATAGACTAAAATCGTCCAGAGGTCGCAAAAATATTAAATATTTCTCAAACAACCGTGGAAAGACCTTTGCACAAGCTGGGATAGTTAGTAAACTTAATATTTGTGTTCCAAATGAAATCAAATAAATTCATTTAACAAAGTTCATAAACGCCTCTTGAAAAATAATGAAAATGATCAATTTCTCAAACGTATTGTCACTGGTGATGAGAAATGGATAGTTTACGACAACGTATTGTATTTTGAGCTGCTCCTACAGAACCACATTACAAATACGGCTGTGTACTGTCGAGGACAAATTGAATGAAGACATCAACAACAAGCGGTCAGAATTGGTAACTCGTAAGGATGCTGTGTTCCACCAACGCGAGACCACACACAAGTGTAGTGACACCCCAGAAGTTGCTGGATCTTGGATGGGATTTCATGGATTTGTTTAGATCTTTACAAAACTCTTTGAATGAGTACTTGTTACTTTTTCTGCCGAGAAAGGCCAGAAGTTTTTTGAGCGTATCATAATAATGTTAACGAAAACATGACAATAACTGAATAAAATTATTTCTTTCTATAAAAAATCGCATTTGATTATTATAGTAAAAATCCGAAACCGTATAATATTCTTTTGAAAGTTTTCCACGGACACCTAGTGCTTTCCTTTCAGCTCTCTTCGATCAAGTTGCACGGAACTAAGTTGAAACAAAATAAGAGAGCTGGGGTACGGAGGAAGAAATCAAGAAATTGGTAACGATAAAGACCGAGTTTTGGAAGGCATTGTGATAGTGGAACCTGACCATGTGTTTGATGCAGGTAAATGCTTTCTGGGGCGGTGAATGATTTTGTGCTGCTCTGCCTTTCCGATTCTGGGTCGTACTCGAATATTAAAGATTCGTCTCCGGTTACATTAGAGTTAAAAAAGTCTGGCTTATTTTGAAGTAAATCCAACAATTCTTAATAGCGCGAAACTTTTTATAGCCTTTCGTCAACACTTTCGTCACAAGTTTCGCGCAGATCCTTGCTCACGATCCCATGTACTCCAAATAAGGACATGTTTATGGTGTCAGCGATTTGCTGGGTGCTCGCAGCGATACGCAATCAAGTTTCTGTGGCTTGGAAAGAATGCAGCGGAAACATTCGAGATTCTTTAAGAGGAAGGCAAGGATAATCCATTTCTAGGTCAAAGTGCGGGCCAGAACCGACAAAATCTTGAATCATGTAGGTTATGTTTTGTGTTTCAACCGTTAATTTCAAACAGAAGCTCCGTCTTACAAAATTGTAAGGCACGCTTTTCTGCTCAGATTGTTCGGAGCAAACTGGCGATTAACTGCATTGAAAGGGTAGACCCTTCACCATATTTCCCGACTGCGATGGATATTCGCGTCACAATAAAATCATGCACAACTTTAAAATTATAACATGTATAACTGTTTAAAAATCCTCAGCCTAAATACAATATTTCTTACATCTTACATTCCTGATCATAAGAAAAACATAAAGAATAGAATACTATCAGAATAACAAAATATACTTTAAATGTTCAGATGACAAAAAACGAGTATTTATGATTACTAATATATGACAACTAAAGTTGCCCATCCATGTATGTTCCAATGCGCTTCTAATTTTTTGTCAATTTGGTTATTTCTTTAAGCGGTACTTTTTAGTAAAAATGATGTTCAAAGTGTTCACGTTCTATTTTCTTATTATGGTGGATATTTTTCGGAATTGCAGCTTATGGAGCTAATTAAAGAAGACTTGTACAAATTCATAGAAATCTAGAGGATTTAAATTAAACGATCATGCAGATCATAAAAATATCTGCTTCCTCTTCGTAGCCTTCCACATGTGGTTTTAATGAATATTATCCAAAAAGTTAAACATTGAGTTCTAAAGACATTTTTAGTGATAACAATGCCTACAAAAAACAATCGCATCAGAATCTGATTACATAAACAAAGACGAAAAAACCAAGACACGCAACAAAACCCCGACCACAAACCAAGAGATAGAGGACTGAGATAAATTTATTGATGAACCGATGCTTGGCGCGATAAAATAATTCATCAGTGGTGAAATTGTCGATGATCGTGATTATGAACCAATAAAGAAAGAAGGCCAAATTTGAAAAGTATGGGGAATGTAGGTGGATACTAGGGCGATGGTACTGGGCGAATTTGATGTAATTGGAGTGAAAAAAATAAGTAAGAAGAAAATAAATTTACTAATATTATATAATCGTATGCTAATAAAGATCTTTTCCATTGCCCTTAGCTTGAAAGATATCGATAACGACGAATTAAATTCGTTCATCATGAACGACGACGAATTCAAATACAAGAACTGCCTTGGGCATAAGATCAACACAACGTATCTATAGAAACCAAAATTTAAGGATGAATTAATTAAGAAAGAAAAGATGGCCAAAGAGAAGAGTTGGTACACGAAAAGGAAAAGACATTGCACGGTGCGTAATAATAGGAAAAGAAGTTATTTATAATGGTCAATGATAAAGTATTAGTAGTTTTGCGCAAACAAAAATCTCTCGCAGAAAGCATATCATCTTTGAAGCATTGATGGAATTCCCCAGTTTCCAGCCAGATTTATTCATTTAAGTGCTATCAACGCCGAAGGAGTTAAGAAGGTCCGAGTTAACATAAATAGAAGATAGAAGGTTTTTAATAGTTTGGTAGTCATAGAAGATGTGCTGAAAGAGGAGAAAGAGAAATGTTTCATGCAGTAATTAAATTGGTTTACGAGCTGTATGGCATGTGGCGCCATCTTATTAAAATCACATATTGGCCACATCAACATAATTTAATTTCAGCAGAAAAAACTGTGTTATCGAGCCTCAGTAACAGTCGCTTCTTGATCAGCCTCTTTTTCAAAATGTTGGTCCAGGCAAAAATCCGCACCAAACAATGACACGTTGTGGATGCATTTATTTACTAACAATTACACATATTTAGTTCTGATTAAATATTCGAGTACGTGAGGAGTAGTAATTAATAGTAGTTAAAAATATATCCTATTTTCACAGTTTTTATTTTGTTCTACTATTAATTACACATAGGTTATCTGAACCTCAAACACAGCAACTTTGGCGATTAACAAATCCATCAAGGTGAAAACGTGCTTTATCGCTTTGGATGATTTTGCTCGAAAAATGTTTCATATATTTTTTGTAAGTATGCTTTGGAGAGAGTCTCCCTAAATTTTTCAACTAATCTCTATTTGGCGAAGTTAAACACTATTCCGACCATATTTTATAGGAAATTTTCTAACTGTGGCCATCGAACTTTCATAATTTTTGAAGTATTGTCCAACAATGAAAATACGATGTTGTATCGAGTAACGCTCCATTTTTACTAATCCTACACTATCAGCTATCAAAGTGTTTTTATTTCTGAGTTGCCAACAATTAACTGCACAAATGGCGGCAAATGAAATAGTTAATTTTAGGACACCCATTACAGGAAATAATATGCTTTCTTCGTGAATATTATTTGCTTTAAATGCGATCAACTTAAAATTTAGAATTTTTATATTGACCAATTCCCTATATATTTACGAGGGCCAGCTGGAAAGTAGTATGCGTTTGCGAATTTAAAAATCTAGTATATATTAAGGAATATGAACGTGTTATTGTTAAGAATATTAATTTAAATATGAAGAAAACAATGCATTTGCATTGTTTAGTTTATCCAAAAGAACATTACTATCGATGCAGTCAAAAGCTCGGATCAAATCTAAAAATAATCCCACTGGATATTCACCAGCCTATTAATGATGTCTGCATGGAAAGAATGGCATGTAACGGTAAACCTGTTTTGTCGGAAGCCATGCAGTACAGGATGCAAAATATTAAAATGGTTTATATAATTTTGAAGTCTCTTAGACATATAGGCTTCAAATATTTAACAATAATAGTTAATTTATTTACAAGATGTACCATACATTTTAAAATTTCTTGATATATCTCTTTTATGATAAAGTCAGGCACTTAATCAAATTCACACAAAGATTCAAAATAAGGTTGTAGAAAGAGCGAGTGACTCGCAGTATCACCGTAAAAAATTTAATTAGCATCGCAGGAATTTAACGAGTTACGTCATTTTATTGGTTCATTTTTGAAACGTACATTGAATGCATTATATACAGGGTTATTCACGCTATACGGCACGGAATATTATGGCCAAAATACGTGACTTTCAAAAAGTTTCACATTAGGGATATATGGGGGTCTATTAGGGCTACTTTTTAAAATTACTTTCATAATATACAGGGTGTCCCAAAAACCCTAAAAGTATCAAAGTTGTGTTTTTTTAAATGAAACACCCTGTATTTTATTGCATTTTTGGATCCTTCGATAAAAATAAGTGTGTGTTTTAATAAGGTTTTTATTACATAAACCTTAAGGTTTTTGAAATAATTTGAATTTTGTAAAAATTTAACCTAATTTTCATGTTTCAAAAACTTAAAAAATAATTAAGTTATGCATACCAAATTTACACTGAAATGTAACAATAGATAATATTTTATTTTCCAAGTATAATAAACTTGACATCTTATGCCGGGTGTAAAAAAATTGGAATTAAACAAATGAGAACTTTAAATGGCTATAACTTCATTTATTTAAATGGAACGCTATATTTATTAATTTATCAGCAAATGCACGTTTTAATTACCTTTCGAATGGTATATGAATCTTAAGTGTTAAGTCTTCTCGTTTTTGCAGAAAACGCCAAAATATTGTTTATTGCACCGTTTTAGTACTTTTTAAGTAAAAATTTTAATGTATCTAGTTTTCTATGGTTTTTAAAAACGTCAGATAATTAATTTAGTCTATCATTTTAGTTTAAAAAGCCTGCCTTTTGTTATAGTTGTCTTATTTTGCATTTTTGTGTTAGATCGTTAGTAATCGTTATTGTTTGAACATCGCTGTTGTACTTTTTGATAAAAAATGAAGATTTACTCAAAAGAAGGGGTTATGGGCATTATTTTTATGCTTGGAGAATGTCATCAAAATTGTTTATTGGCTTGTCGAGTTTATACTTAAAGGTTTCCCGAAAGAAATCACCCCAAGCCAGCCATTTTTGAGAGACTATTAAACCAGTTTAAAGAAATTCGAAGTGTACGTTATAAAAACCTCAGTACAAGAAAATCTGTGTAAATTTTCATTTTTTACTATGACATACAACAGCCATGTTCAAACAATAACGATTACTAACGATCTAACACAAAAACGCAAAATAACACAACTATAACAAAAGACATCCTTTTTAAACTAAAGTAACAGACTAAATTAATTATCTGACGTTTTTAAATACGATAGAAAACTAGATACATTAAAATGTTTACTTTAAAAGTACTAAAACGGTGCAATAAACAACATTTTGGCGTTTTCTGTAAAAACGAGAAGACTTAATACTTAAGATTTAAATACCATTCGATAGGTAATTAAAACGTGCATTTGCTAATAAATTAATAAATATAGCGTTCCATTTAAAAAAATGAAGTTATAGTCATTTAAAGTTCTCATTTGTTTAATTCCAATTTTTTTACACCCGGCATAAGATGTCAAGTTTATTATACTTGGAAAATAAAATATAATCTATTGTTACACTTCAGTGTAAATTTGGTATGCATAACTTAATTATTTTTTAAGTATTTGAAACATGAAAATTAGGTTCCATTTTTACAAAATTCAAATTAATTCAAAAACCTTAAGGTTTATGTAATAAAAACCTTATTAAAACACATACTTATTTTTATAGACGGATCCAAAAATACAATAAAATACAGGGTGTTTCATTAAAAAAAACACAACTTTGATACTTTTAGGGTTTTTGGGACACCCTGTATAGTATGAAAATAATTTTAAAAAGTAGCCCTAATAGACCCCCATATATCCCCAAAGTGAAACTTTTTGAAAGTCACGTATTTTGGCCACAGTATTCCGTGCCGTATAGCGTGAATAACCCTGTATATATTTTCTCCATTATCTTCATAATATTTGGAATTCAAGGAAATATTAGTATGTTGACTAGAATTATTTCATAATTTTCCAAATCAACATTTTATTCTCGGAGTTTATGATTTCTTTTGATTGAATATCTCTAACTATAGGGTATTGTTTTTGAAGATAAAACAAGTCGCGAAGTTAATTACTTGAAACTTTGTAATTTGTCCAGGAGCTTATTTTAGTTTTAATTTTAATTTTATTGTTACATAGAGGAAAATTATTATTTAAATGGTATATAAATATATTGTGAAAATATAAAAAACGTCTTGACAAGATTCATTTCATAATTGCATTTTAATTTTGAATGTTATACTTACTAAATTTCTAACTAGGATATTAAGTGCTGACATTTATTTGCGGTCAAGTTGAAATTGTATAATATAGATTTATGATCCGATATTATATTATCTACAGTTAGAGTTTGCATTGAATCTAAGTTGTGAATAATGTAGTTTAAATATACAAAATCAAAGTGAGTCCCGCAATTATGATGTTGTCGGAATGCATTAATGCTTTCTAATTGTTTAGGTGATTTTGCCCTATATAAATGCCGTCACAATTTGCACACTGTATTTTGTAAATTTTGTAAAGATTATCCTTATCTTCTAATTTGTTGGTTACTATACCTCGCGCTAAATTCTATATATTGACCATTGTAGTATTAATATTATGTGTATATAACTGTTTTTTTTTATTTTGTTGCTGGTATTACTGATGAAAGTATAGTTTTTCTCCTTCTGTTCTTGTATCAGGCTATATTGACTTTTTATTTTTCTCTTCATTTTTCTGAGTAGTTTATTCACCAATTGTTTGCTGAAACCGTTAATGGCAATATCGTAGATTATACTCAGTTCCTTAAAAAAAATTTCTTTTGACATCGGGATCATCACAAGTCTGTCTAAATAGGAATTAATGTTTGATTTGTTTTGATTGGTCTGGATCTGGATTGAGTTTGCCAAGGGTGATCAAATCATTGACCAGAGCACTTAGGCCTCACTAGGCCCATTGTGCCCCCCTGACTGGGACAGCCCCGCGTTGTTCTATCACTCATTTAGCCACCCAAGGTGGCGAGCAAAGGACAGCACAACGCTTGGAGGGTTATCCCTTATGTTTTGATTGGTATAAGTATTTGCAATAATTGTGTCAGTGATTGTGGATTTTCTGTAAATGGAATTTATTATGTTGTATATTCACTGATAAAGCTAATAAATGGTTTCTTCCATTCTCTTCCATCTCCATTGTGAATTGTATGTATTTATGAATTTTATTTAATTTCGGTGTGAACCTCTGCATATACAGAAAATATCGTCCACGTATCTGGACCAGAAAATAACGTTGTTGCTCATTGATTGCTGTCTCGTATTTTTAAATGTTTCTTCTTCAAACCATCCCATGCAAATCTCTGCAAACATTGGTGACAGGTAATCCATTTAGATTAGTGTAGTATTTATTATTAAACCTTAAATAGTTTTGATCAAGGCAGATGACTCTTAAATCATTTCGTTTTTTTTTTCTATAATAAAGGTATTTTTGTATAGAAGGAAATAATTTTATTCAGTTATGTTTCGATTACCTTTTTCCAACTTCAGCGCAAGGCCTTGTGAATGTAGTTGATGGTCCATCAAATTATTTCTTTGAATGAGTCTACGTTGCGGTTCCTCTTTACTAAAGTGAAACAGTAATACATAGCGATATTCTTCGGTTTGACTTCATCTTTTGGCCACTGCTTTTTAGGTAGAAACGAACAAATTTGTAGCAGAAGTGTGAATGGCTGACCTTCTTAATATAATAGATTTATTTACAGCTTAAATTCAAACATAGAAGACTGGTACATATCCACAGAAATCTACGGAATTTAAATTAATGAATTTGCACACTATAAAATATAGTTATGAAAACATTTGTATTTATGTGTCAGTGGAGAGGATACTTGTAAAATTAATATAAAGAAAGAAGTTGTTGGATTGGATTGGGAAGTCTGGTCGGTAAATGAAACACGTGCGAAGCCTATAAGTGTACAGCACGAACTGCACGGTGCGTCTTACTTTAATTACATGCATAAGAGTAAACTTGGGTTGCATACATTTTCGCACTTCTACCAACACCCCCACTAGGGCGAAATGTTTACAAACTTAAACCTAGTTTTCCTACAAACATTTGATGTTTATAAAAGGTTAAGCCTTTTGTCAAAATGTCTGCAGGCATTTCATTTGTTGACATATACTCTAATTTTACAAGGCCATTCGCTATAGTTTCACGTACAAAATGGTGACGTACATCAATATGTTTTGATCGTCGATGGAATACGGGGTTATTACATAATTTGTGAGCACTTTGATTATCATTTAGCAATTTCACGCACTTTGCACTACCACTGATTTCTGCTAGCACATTTCTTAAGTAAATAGCCTCTTTTGATGCCTCAGAGACTGCGATGTATTCAGCTTCGGTACTGGATAGTGCCACAGTCTTTTGTTTTGTGCTTTCCCAGGAGATGGCACAGTTTGCCAGTATGAAACAGAAGCCTGTGTATGATTTTCTGTCAATGGCGTTGCTTCCTCAATCTGCATCTGCATATCCTTTTAAGCCTTCAGTGCTTCGCTGATATCGTAAACAGTTGCTCTTGGTACCTTGCAAGTACCTCAATACTCGCTTTGCACATTTCCAGTGAGTTTCATTATAACATGTGTTAAACTGGCTTAGATAACTCACTGCATACGAAATGTCAGGTCTTGTCATTATTGCCAGATACATTAAGCTGCCTATGAGCTGCTGGTAAGGCATGCTACCACAACCTATACCTTTCTCAAGGTTTAAACCTGCTTCAATTGGTGTTTTGACTGTCTGGCAGTTGCTCATATTAAATTGAACTAACAACTTGTCAATGTATTGCTCTTGGTCAATGCATATTTCGCCTTTCTGCTTGTCAATTTTAATTGTCATACCTAAGCAATGTTTTGCTTCACCTAGGTCTTTTATCTTAAATCTCAAGCTTAATGCATTCTTTAAATTATTGGTGTCCTGTTCATCATTGCTGAATATGAAGAAATCATCAACATATAAAGCAATTATCGTTAGAGATCCTTCATTTCTTTTTATGAAAACACATGGTTCGTAAACAGATTTCTTGAAGTTTATACTGGTTAAAAACACTTCAACTGCTTCATACCATACTTGTGATGATTGTTTTAGTCCATAAATAGCACGTTTTAGTTTCAAGACTTTATTTTCTTCCCCTTTTACAACAAAACCATCCGGTTGTTTCATATAAACATTCTCTCGCAGATGTCCATTTAAAAAGGCTGTTGTAACATCAAGGTGTGTTATATTTAAATTTAAGTTTGCCGACAGGGCTATTAATAATCTGAGTGTTGAATATCTGACCACTGGTGAAAAGGTTTCATCATAATCAATGCCCAGTTTCTGATTGAATCCTCTTGCAACAAGTCTTGCTCTGTATTTAATCTCATTACTAACACTGTCTACTTTTTGTTTAAATACCCACTTCGAGTCAATTATACTGCTATTTTTAGGAAGTTCGACAAGTTCCCATGCATTATTGGTTTTAAAAGCATTTATTTCTTCTGTCATGGCATGCAGCCATTTTGTTTTGTCATGTCGAGACATAATTTCATGTAGAGTTAAAGGATTATCTAATAGCTTATTATCACTTGCAGCCATGTATGTTACAAAGTCATCATAATGCTTGGGACGAGGCACTCTCTCCGATCTCCTTACATCATTGGGCATACCTTCATCAATCCTGTGAGGTGGAACAAAATCTGCATCGCTTCTGCTGCTTAAGCTGGAGGTAGAGTCCTCTTCATCATGATCACCTTCACTGTGACTTGCTGCTGTCTCATCGTCCAGCTGTACTGCCTCCTCGATGAGCTGCTGCTGCGCTGCCTCCTCGATCAGCTGCTGCTGAGCTGCCTCCTCGATGATTACCTCTCCAGAGACCCCCACTGAAGCTGGTTTGGCTTCATGTCTGTGGTGTTCTGAAATTGGTGTTCTTTCTTGTGATTCATTCTCAGACTCCATAACTACAATGTCTCTACTAGTTGTTATTACTTTTGAAATTGGATCATACAATCTGTATCCTTTACATGTTTCACTGTAACCAACCAACACTTTTTGTGTTGCTTTTCTATCCCATTTTTGTCGCTTCTCCTTTGGGACATGTACCATAGTAGTACTACCAAAAATTTTAATATGACTCAAATCTGGTACCTGACCTGTCCATAATTCATAAGGTGTTTTTGATAATCCTGATGTATGGGATCTATTCTTCAGGTATGCAGCCGTACTGACTGCTTCCGCCCAGAACTCCTTCCCAATTTTGGCATCAAATAATAGACATTTGGCTTTCTCAACGATCGTCCTATTCCACCTTTCTGCTACCCCATTTTGTTGAGGTGTGTATGAATTACTGGTCTGATGTATTATTCCATTACTCTTCAAATAATTTGAAAAATCAGTGTTTTTGAACTCGCAACCATTATCTGTGCGAAGAATTTTAATCGTATTTTTCTGTTGATTCTCTACCATGGCTTTGAAAACCTTAAAACAACTAAATGCTTGATTCTTGCATTTCAAAAAATAAATAAATGCCATTCTGCTAAAATCGTCGATTAAAATTAGGAAATACCTTGAACCTCCGATCGATTTTGTTTCCATGGGTCCACATAAATCGGCATGAATGAGTTCAAGTGTAGATTTAGCACGTGTGCCTGTATGATTCAATGGTAATCTTGCTTGCTTTCCTTCGCATCATACCATGCAATTTGACTTATCAATTGAAACTTTATCGTTAAAAGTAATACCTGTTGCCAGTCCATCTCTCATCTTACACATATCGGAACTGTTAACATGGCCTAATCTTCGATGCCAAAGCCTAGCATCGGACACACTGCTGGCCATAGCATATTGTTCAACTGTTTTTACATTTAGTTTGTATACACCATTCTCGGAAATAGCCACTCCAATCAGCTGATTTTTGCAATTAAATATGCTACATCTGTCATTGCTGAAGCTAACTGTATTCCCATTTTTGTAAAGTTGACTTACTGACACAAGATTCGTAGCAAGGCTCGGGATGTGCACTGCATTCCTAATGGTAATGTCACATTGTTCATCTCCTACAACTGTAGTAATACAAGCAGTCCCTCGACACTTTACTGGTAGTCGTTCATTGTTTGCGACAATAATGTCTGGAATGTCAGCATTAATTTTACTAACCATCGCTTTTTCGTCCGCGATCAGATGCATACTTGCGCCGGAATCAATATACCAGTCATATTTATTAAACGTACCACTCATGAACACTGCACTGAATGCTCCCGTTTTTCTATCCAATTCCGGACATTTGTTTTTAAAGTGTCCTAGTTGTTTACACCTGTAACATCTGACGGATTTTTCATTTCCAGCTGTCACTTGTCCAGTGTTACCACCATTATTTCCGTTCGAGTAACCACCACTGGTACTGCCATCTGTTGGTTTCGAGCGGCCCCGTTGCCGGCGTGCTCCACCATTGCCATGTCGTGTCCAGAAAGCGTTTCCCGCGCTTTTTTCGCCACTCTCCATGTCTAACAATTTAGTTTTTATTGTATCTGTCGTAATAGCGATCCCCGAGTGCTCTATGGCCATTAACATTGGTGCAACATTTTCAGGCAAGCCAGCGAGCAGCAACGAACCAACCACTTCGTCGTCCATTTTTAAGAAACCCGTAGCACGTAGTTTTTGTCCTGCATCGATCACCTGGCTCACGTACACTTCCATCGAATCGCAATCTTCACGCCTCGTTGAGACGAGCTTACGTAGTAAATTGATTTTTCTGGTAAATCCGGAATCACTGAATAAGTTGACTAATTTATTCCACATGCCCTTAGCGGTCTTGATTTCCTTAATATGTACATAGAGTGCCGCATCGATCGCGAAGACCATCTTCGCCATCGCTTTTTGATCACGCGTGGTTTCTTCTTCCTTTTTAGGTTCCTCATCAATAGCCTTTTGCAAACCCTCTAGCACAAGGACATGCCGCATGGCGAACGCCCACTCGTCGTAGTTCTCGCGTCCCTTCAGCCTCGGCAAATTTAATACGTTTCCAGCCATCGTGCACTTATTCGACGTTTACTGTTCGCGAACCGATAGCAGACTCACGGTCCCTGGGCCCATAACCTGTTGGATTGGATTGGGAAGTCTGGTCGGTAAATGAAACACGTGCGAAGCCTATAAGTGTACAGCACGAACTGCACGGTGCGTCTTACTTTAATTACATGCATAAGAGTAAACTTGGGTTGCATACATTTTCTCACTTCTACCAACAGAAGTTATAATAATTGGGTAGTAATAAACAAAAATGTGACAGAATGGATGGGAAAATCGTGCTGGGAGACTTTGACGAAATTGAGGTAGGATAAAATAAGAAAGAAGGAAGTTAATTTACAATTTACATATGGTTTTATGCCAATAAAAGCCGTTTTAAATCAAACACTAAATCTAAATTGTTGTCTTAGTGATGACGCCGAGAAACGAAGAAGTGGACCTCGACGAATTGGATTCGTACATTACTAAGGTAAAGGGGAAGACGTGTTAGTGAGTAAGCTCTATATTTATGACTAATAAGACGGTAAATACTCCTTTAAAATTGATTCATTTTTGCAAGCATATCGTTTTCCCTGCTATTGTCTGATTGTAAAAGTTACAAAACAATTGGATGCATGGTTCTGCCTCAATTTGCAATTTATTAATTAACAACCAACAACAGAATTTTTAATTCCCAAAAGTACCTATTAGATATTACTGTTCTTAATTACTAATTCCCACACTAAGGTCAAAAATTAAAAAAATATAATGCAAAAATGAATCTTAAGATGGTCCATTGGTTTCTGGTGAGTTCTTGTTCGACAGCAGCGCCAGCAGAAGAATTTACTTCTTCAGGGTAGAGTTCTTCAGGGTAGAGTGGAAGATCATCTAAGATGAACGCGATAATTATCGGACAGTTTAAATTATGTATGAATATTATTAATATTATTTTTGTATGTATTAGGTTTATTATTAGCACAAATTATTATTAAACAAGCAAGTAAATTAATAAATAAATAAAAGTAAAGTTTACTGTGGAAGTGATCTTCTAATACAAATGCAATGAAAAATGCGATAACAGATATGATCCCCATGTGTGAATTTAAATGATACTGATTTCAAATACTATACAATTAAGGATAGACTACCTGATGGACGAAAATTGGTATGTTGTTTATGTAATTATAATGTTAATTCTACTTATAAACAACCCAATGATAAAAGCTACCTTGCGAACTTTAAAGAAGAATTTAATTTATACAAAACTGATATGAATACCTGCCACCCAATTCAAATTTGATAAAATATGAAGAACACTGCTCTTGCCTGGAATAGATTGTGGATCTTTATCAGCAATTTGGTTTTGGGTCACTTTTTTGAAATATCTTTGAGGGAAGTATATGACGGTATTGATAACATTTAACCAAAGAATTGGATGATAACAATGATGATAATATTCCAAACTCGTTATTTTTGACTATCTCACAACCTCTACATATGTTATTTATATAATAAATTATAAGGCGAAGGGGTTAATCAGTCTGCTATAACAAAAATATTAGATCATATTATACCAAAATTTAAATACTTATTGAGGAAGAGTATGCGTTTGTAGAAGGTAAGTTAACGATTTCAAATATTTACGATCTTAATAAATTACCGCTAAATATACAAAAGTGTCAGGTTCGAGAACAAACCACTTTTGTAGGCTTTGCTTCACATTGAAACAACCAAACTGCCGATTGATATATTCGGCTTCGCATTTGTATTTTGAAATCATTTTACCGCAAAAATCGCACATGAGCACTTTTTGAACATTTGTTAACAATTGTGGAATCCATCACGTAGACTTCTGAACACACAAATGTTCGTGCAATATTTTATGTATGCTGATCATTATAATACTTAAACATCTCTCGATTTCGTAATATGTTACATGACGTTCTTCTAATTTATGGAATAACACATCGGGTAAATGGCCTCCACGGCTTTGCAGACATATATGCAATATTTTGTAGAAATTCCATGTCCATCCTGCATAAATATGGCTTAATTTTGTTGATGCAGCGTTTAATTTCTTCCTGTACTGCACGGATGGTTGTGGGATTGTTGAAATAAACCTTTGACTTCAAATAACCCCATAAAAATCAATCAATCACATAATAGTGTTAAATCACACGGCCAATTCCGATCACCGAAACGAAAGAGTACACGATATTGGCCACATCAGTATCATCCAATTTCGGCAGAAATAACATGTCGTGATAACAAAATGATACATTTGCTAAAGTATTCGTAAACATATCCCAAAAAATTGGGAAATACAAGCATTTTAATGCATAGAAAGTACCTTCGAAACTAATTCCCAATTTTATGAATTAGTGGAGGAATGGACATCCATGGGTTCGAGTGGAAGAACACTACAAGATGAACTCCGCCCTTCAACTTGCTGTCAAAATTTTATTTGTATGTGTTCAATATTTTTTATGTATTTTGTAATAACTACATTTTTTTTAAAGCAAATATGATAAAGAATAAATAATCATAATCATAATCATAGCCCCGGTAACAGTCATTTCATCACCAGCCTCATTTTCAAAAAAATATGATCCAATAATATATTCTGTCCAAAAATTGCACCAAACAATGAAAGTCGTGGATTCATTTGTTTTTCGACAATCGCAGGTAAAACTTAAAGTTTGCATTTTTATAATGAAATATTATTGAATCTTATTTCCATCCTTTATCAGAGAAGGCATTTTCTATTTTTATATTACAACAAAGCTCATTCATTTTGCTCATTCAAATATTTGATGATATATTTAGAGATTTTTATCTGCATAAATTTGCTTGTTTTGAAAATTAGGTAACCTTTTTTGTGTAAGCAAGTCTTTATTCGTAAAAAAATATGTCATTTGTTAGCGAATTTTAGTCTTATGTAGTGCTTGATTATTATTATTATTACTTTAGGCAAATACTAGTTATAACATGATACGCCCAAACTTATAGGATTTTACAAGCAACAACTAAATAGACACTAATTCCTACATTTCATACAGTGGTTCTAAAATTATGCTTCACAACTGTTGCTTTGTTTAATTTTACACTAATCGTTATCACTTCAAACTGGTGAATTATTCTAAACGTGGAATATAATTCCTTTCAATCATATGTTTGGGATAAACTTATTATTGATTTATTTAATTATTATAATAAATGGGATTGCTCTTTTTAAATGCAATATTGCACAAAAGAAAATAACATTCAAATGACGAAGTATGCGATATACAATATATAAAAATATTATACATTCCAAAAATCCAATGCCTGTGAAGATTATTTTCGTATCGCATCATTCTTGAAAGATGATGGTAGTAGCAATAATAGGTTTTATGGAACTTCACCATAACTGTTGCAATATTTTTTGTCTTGTTTCTAAGTGGGCGCGCTCAAAAGATAATTTACAAATGCATCATATATTATTGGCAGTCCTAAAATAATTACGTACTAATAACATTAGAAAATATAGAAAATTTGTACACTTTCTTGACAAATTGATTTTTAATTACTAATGTACATCATTTCGAGTATAATGTACTCATTATCAATAACACGCCATAATGCAAACCTCAAATAACGTGAAGCATTTATTGATTTATTTTTCTCAACTAATAAAACAAATAGACTTGCTCTTCTTTTTGAGCTTTTAGTTTAGCGAACGATTCAATTTCCATAGGTTTTCTGTTTGCCTCTCGCTCTTAGGGTTGTTAGTATCTGGTTTGACGTCTTCTAGTAGTAGTACTAGTGTTATCTACCACGTGGTCCTTCCGCCATGTGACATTTGTGTATTTGTGTGTGTGTGTATGTGTAAATGAAGAAGAAGTAAAAGAAGTTTGAGAAACGGAACTGTTGGCATACTTTTAAGAGATATCTCAGACATTTGCGCCGAACTCTATGTGGACCAAATTTTCAACGTTAAAGAAAAAGTTATTATTGAACTAGTTTCGTTATTTAAATGAATTATGAAAAATAACGCCCAAGAGCGTATTATAAAAATTCTGATGCCCTAGGGCGTTATAGGGTTACTAAGGTACCTAAAATCAGGGCAATTATTTTCAATGTATTAAAATCCTTTAGTTCGTTGTAGCTAATTTGTAACACGCAAATTAATTTGTATTATTCAATGTCTGTCGAAGTATTAGTTAGGGAAGTAGTTGTTTCAAATTAATTTGTTTTGTAGTCTTAGTAAGACTCATTGTTGTAGATTCACGAAATGTTTTCGTATTTTTAAATTATTTTCAAGTAATATCATAGGGGGACATAAATTAAATTTAAGTCAACCGTTACTGTTCAAGTCGTTTATACTTCTAAGAGTGAGTATCTAAAATATTCACGTAAAATGATGGCGATTTAAGTGTTCTTTTTGTCAAAACTGTCTTTTTACGGTGTTTCGGGTTTTCCATAGATTATTTTTAAAATTATTACCATTAAACGTGATGCAAACACTGTATAAGGTTTCTTATTTAATTCTTCTTTATAAATCAGAGTCTAGAAGGCTTATAGACCATAATATAGGAGTGGTTACCTAGTCCGTAATTTAAAAATATATGACGGAATATTTGCTCAACAGTTTCAATGGTTTGTGTGGCAAATCATAATCAATAATTGGCATGCATTTTTGCTAAGCATAAATAATATTTCATACTTATTAAAGTACAAGCAAATTTTGTAAATTAGATACAATGTTAATAAATTTAAGATTACTCTAGAAACAAGTTTATTCTAAGAAGCAATCAGAAAGAAAATTTTTCAATCAAACCCTATTTACTGCAGAAGTAGCGTATAATATGTGTAACAAAAGATCAGTTCATACTAAACGCGGTCGCATTAGTAATAGCTTAGAGGGAGAAATTGGGAATAAGAAAAAGAGAAGTTCAATGAAGCAAATACCGAATGTCCAATTTTTTTGCATTTTATATTGATTTTTTCAATGTAGTTGACAGAATATATTATAATCTATTATATAAGTAAAGATTACACAACTTTAATAAAACTATTGTACAGAGTTTAAATAAAAGTAGAAAATATAAGTAAATTTTGCATAAATGTAACGATGTTGAAATATTAAAATAATATTTCAAGGACTTAATAAGGAAGGGAAAGGAAATGGGTCTCATTTAATATAATGTACGTAGCAGACGAAACAAAATGAAATTTCACGAGTTCTTAAACATTTTCATGCATACAATAATATCATTAATAAATTACTACTATGATACGAATGTCAAATTCAGGCTATGGCCCAAGGATATCTTTTAATCTTTTGACTGTATTAATGTTTAAACACTGTAATATTGTTTGTTGAATTTGGTTCTCGTTTATCACGTGGTGAAACATGTTTAATATTAAGGGTTGTTTATAGAAAGGCACTTGGTTGGTTTCACAATTTGCCTTTCTATAAACAACTCTTAACTGTAATATTGATAATTTTTAAATCATTATTTATTTTTCTACAACGAACTAAAGGATTTTAATACACTGTAATATTGGTTTAAAATGTTGCTGATTCTATTTCGATTTATCATTATTGTCACTTTTATCATTAGAATTACGCTCGGGGTGTACAGTATATAATTTTAAAACACGCTTTCAAATTCGGAAAATGTTTAACTCATAAAATATAATAATAAGACCACAAATAAAAAAATCTAAGACATTCTAATTATTTACTAAATTCAAGTTAATTCTTGACGTTTTGAAACATGTTTATAGAAAGTAAAGTGTGCTTACATTTCTAATGTATGTTTAGGAATATCAAAAACCATATCTACTAGCTAAGCTTACTTCTAGAAACATAATTTATTGTAAATAATTCAGTGCATTCGTTTCAATTACATTTTCTCGATTTAGAACTTCCGCTACCGGATTACACAATAATAGTTTCCCTTTTTGAAATTCCAATGCGCACTAATCCTGTATGCATTATTCCACTGCAGTATCTGCATTCAAAAGATCTACGCGGATTAAAGGATTAAACACTGATGTCAATCCTTTATACATCTGCACAAATTCACAATCATATTCAATTATATCACTGTATAAAAAACAGCACAGATAACTTACAGCTGAAATGCTGCTAACAATGGACTATCTTAACAATGAAGGATTTAAAGTTGAAATAAATATTATCATTTATTATTATTTCTGCATATTATATATAAAATGTTTTTAATTATGTATCTACGAAAGCCATCAGGAAAGTAGTATGCGTTTGGGAATATAAAAATCTAGTATATATTAAGAAATATGAACATTTTATTGTTAAGAACATACTTCACACTATTTCTTTATTTAGTCACCTTGCAAATTTAAGTATTTGTCGTAACGTGTGGCGAGATTTGTATCTCAGCATTTGATGAAGCTGAGGAAAAGTTATCTGCAAAAACTCCACGGAATGCATCAACAATCCTCTGTGGATTCCTGTGAGTAGTCCATAGAGTCATCACATAATTTAGCTGGAATTCTCGATTGTCCTTTTTTTACAATTTAGGAACATCCATAATTCAGTAAGATTATCTTTAATACTGTTTTTAACGTCTGATAGATATCTATTGTACGCCACTTTAATTTGACAAAGATCTTAGTCGTTTGATTTCATTTAGATAAAATACCTTT
This sequence comes from Ontholestes murinus, assembly GCA_963969525.1. Taxonomy (NCBI): domain Eukaryota; kingdom Metazoa; phylum Arthropoda; class Insecta; order Coleoptera; family Staphylinidae; genus Ontholestes; species Ontholestes murinus. The sequence continues at coordinate 25,663,914 of OZ018396.1, forward strand.
TTAGTTTCGAGCCATTTTTTTTTGAAGTATACTTTATTGTTAAGGTGTATTTTTATCTCGGATGTAAACCAAATCGGATAGTTGGATTTTTTGTTAACTTTTCTCGGAGTGTGTAAGTTAATAACAGTATATATAGTATTATAAATAAACTCTCTTCTAAAAGTGACCAGTCAATTTGGCCCAGGTCATGGTATAATAGCATATAATTTGTTTTGCGAAAATTATAGCGAATATTATTATTATTACATGGAAACTAGTTAGCATTCAATCCAGTTGTAATATAAACAGAGATTTCTAGTGCAGGATGGAATATATCTTCAGGAATAATAGGCACTTTCGAGTGATCAACTTCAATAATACATATAGTATTAGATATTTCTAGATCTAATAGTCTATCATTGTCATTAGTAATGGTCTTCAGCTGTTTTATATTAAGTGTATTCATAAAACTTATACGGGTGCTTAATTTAGCGAGGGGTAAATTATTAACAAAGTTTGGCATATTAAAATCACTTAAGATATAAAAGTCCTGGGTTAATAGTAAAACTGCTAGAGCATTCATAAATTGTTAAAGGTCATAACTTTGCAAATCTGGAGGTATATAGACGACGCCACTTATGAGAATCTCGATGCAATGATGCAATTACATAGTAATCAATCTATTAAAGGGACAGTTCTAGACACTTGCGATGTATTTATAACATTATAGACAATTGACTCGGCAAGAGTCATCAGTACACCGCCGCCCCTTGACCGTCTTACAGACAAAAACAACTGCCGATCACTACGTAACACATTGTATCCAAATATACAATTGTACGAAGATTGTTTATATAAAAAAAACAACACCTTTATTAGCATAAAAAATACAAATTACACTTCTTTTTTTTCTTTTTCACTCCACCTCTCTTCCCTTCTTCCTTTCTCACCCCAACCTTCTCAGAATCCTTACCTTGGCCCCATCTTCTCTTATCCATTCCAATACACGTCTACAATCTTCCACCTATTCCGCATCCACTCCCTTACATTCCTCCGCCAAATGTACCCACATATCCTTCCCTTCCTTGCATAACACGCATTATCTTTCATCCATCCATCTCTTCCTTCCTCTCTCTTCCGCCCCGCATCTCACTCTTTCTTCCCTTCCAAAGAGATTATCCTCCAAGTACATTGGCCTCCTTCCATGCACCTGCCACTCCTTGTACCCCTCATTGTATTCACTCTTCTCTGTACACCCTTGTCTCTTTTGCCTTTCCACCCTTTTCGCCTTTTTAAACACCCATCCCGCCACATTCACCCCTTGTTCTATCCACTCCTTCACGATCCCTTCTGCCAGTCCCGCCCTCTCATACATTCTTCTTCTTTCCACTCACCATTCTCCCATGCCTCCCATCTATACCTCCTTCACCAATCTTCCCTCTTCTAACCCCCAAAATTTCATCTCATTTCCAGATACTTTATGGTTTCGCACCACATGTTCTCCCTATATGATTTCAGAAGCAGTATGTATTCGGGCGTCGATTTCTCTAACCCTAACATCTGCTTCAGGAAATACCGCTGCTCTATCCCAACCCTTTCATATCCCCTAACACCCCATACTTCCGCCCCATACATCAAGATTGGTCTCACGCATGCATTCCAAAGATCACACGAAACTCTCACATTGCCATCCATCCACTTTCCCCATCTCTCTCTAATCATTCCCCACGCGTTTATCGCCTTTAGCTGAATCCACTTAATATGTTCTTCATACCCTCTCGAACTCTTAAACATAAACCCTAGGTACTTAAACGCTCTCACCCTCTCGATAACCTTACCCTTCCACTCTAACTCCTTAATTCTTCCCTCCCTTCCTTTGTTAAATCTCATCCACTTCGTTTGTTCCAACATTCACTCTTAACTCTCTTTTATCCATGTACTTCTCCATATCTCGTTTACTCAGTTCCATTCCCTCGCCATTAACACCATATCGTCTGCATACGCCAGCATACACACCTTACTCCGCCCAATCACTACCCCGCCCGCTTGCCCTTTTCTCAACACCTCATCTAACTCTCCTATATAAATATTAAAGACTATTAGGTTTAGCAGGCAGCCCTGTCTCACCCTTTTTTATATCCTAAACTTCCGTAATCTCGTCCCTCCCACTTTCGCCACTCCCCATGTTTCTTCATACACCCTCCTTACAAACTCCACCATTCCCTCACTTAGTCCTCTCCTTCTCATAAAATCCATCAATCTCTCCCTTGGTACAGAATCATATGTCGCTATCAAATCTAAAAATACCGCATACACACTCCCTCTCTCTCCCGTCACATGCTCTATGATCCTAGCCAGGATAAAGATGTGCTCTCTCATCCCTCTTCTCATCCTAAAACCTCCCTGCACCTCTGGCATCATTTTTTTTTCATCCACCCCCTCTTCCAGTCTGTTTAGTATTTCCAACTTATATCATGTGTTCATCACCATCACACCCCTGTAATTTTCTACTACTCCCCTTTCACACCCTTTATGTATAGGGCATACTGCCCCCACCTTCGACGACTCGGGTATCTCCTCCTCTCCTCTCCATATCCTGTTCAAGATGTCTGTGAACCTTCTCCTTCGTCCCCGGTGCTTTCCCTCTTAACAGCTCCTCGAAAGCTCATTCCACCTCCTCCTTTGTGAGTTCTACCACCACTATAATTTCGCCTCTTTTCCCCACTCCTTCCATTCACTTTTCCACCTATTTATTTCTTTCGCCGCTCTTTAGTATTTTCCACATTTCTGTTTCACTCTTTAATGTTCTTAGCTCTTCCGCTCTCTTCTCCATCTCCTTCCTCTTTTTCTCCTCGCAAACCCTATCATACCGTTTCTTCGCTTCCCGTAACCTTCTCCCCTCCCTGATTTTGTTTCTATACTCATTTCTCGTCCTCCTCAGCTCCGCTTTCGCCCTTCTGCACTCTTCGTCAAACCACCTGCACTTACCACCCCCTTCACCTTCCTTCTCCTCCTCGAACTCTTTCATTGGCTCAATTTCACCCCATTTCTCATCTTTCAGTTTTGCTTTCATTCTTTTCAACACATTTTCCCCACTCTCCAACCTCTCCTCTTCGCTTTCTTCTCCTTCCTCTCTCCTTACCCAATCCTTAATCTACCTTTAGCGGTCTATGCGATCTGAGCCCATCGCATCCTCCATCACTATCCTCTCCACTTCACCTCTATCACCCCCTCTCACCACAATATAATCAATCACCGATCCTCCTTTCGGCCCTATATCCCAGCCTCCCTCCGCACATACGTTCAGTATTTCCCACCCTTCTTCCATCCCCCACTTTCCCCCGTCTTCTTTCCTATCTCCACTCTTATCTCCCTCCAGTTCTTGTCACATTTGACAATAAAATGTCAGACAAGAGTCCCACCTAAATTGGGAACAAATGAGCCAAAAATTGTCTAAATGGCAAAAAATGCACATTGGATGAATTTCCGTGATCTAAAGTTAAGAGGCACCTACAGAAGAGAAAACTTATTGGGTCTGAGTGGAAGAACACATAGCTGTGAAATGTGAACTCCGCCTGCAAGTTATGTGAGCAAAATTGTTGTGATTTTTTTTAAATTTAGTTTATAGTTTTATATGTATAGTAGCAGGATATTGTTTCAATAAATAAATATATATATATCACTTTCACCGTAATCCTTTGCTTTCCCTGACCATACCTCACCCAACCTACATCTTCTGGCCCCTCTGTAAACACCTCCTCTGCTTGCCTGCCCTTCCTCACTCCCACTATCATGCCCCCCTTCGCTCTCCCTCTCGCTGCATCCTCCTGCATCTCCCATCTAAAATCCCCTGGTAACCCCTTCCTCACTTCTTCCCACTCCTCTTTCAACATCCATGTCTCTACTAATCCCACTATGTCCTTCCCTTCCGTCCATTCATGTAATTCTTTCTCCTGTCCCCCTCCTGTAGATTTGCCCTTTATACCCTCCACGTTCCAAATTCCTCTTATTAATCCCTCCTGCAAACTCCTCCTGTCGTTTTCATCCCACTGTCTTCCCTTTCTGCCTCTAATCTTTTTTGGTGCTTCAATTAACCCACCCTGGTCACTGCACCATCTCCCCGCCTTTTCCTCTATTACTAGCTTCTGATACACTACACTCGCACCGAGCAGCCCCTATGCCATTCCTTTTTTGCCCTTTCCGTATATGTTTTTGTATTTCTCTCTCTTTCTTCAACAGGTCATCGTCTATATATATATCCTTTGTCCCATTTTTCTTAACTGACTTTTATTCTTCATTATCTTGTCTTCCCTCCCTCGCAACTTCACCACCGCTACCTTTCCTGCCCCGTCCTCCCTGAAACTCTCCTTTATTTCTACGTTCGCTTTGACCACCTCTTTTACGAATTTTCCTATATTTCCATTGTCCCTAAATTCTGTCCCTATTATCTCTTCTCTCCTTTCTCTCCATTTTCTCTATACCCTCCTCTAACGCCCTTATCTTTTCTCTTGAACGCTCTCTCTCTTCTCTCCACATCTCTTTTATCTCCGTTATCCCTTCTTCCTCCCTCATTCTTGCCTTCCCCATCTCCTCCTTCCTTACCTCCCTCTCTTTTCTCATTTCTATCATTGTTTTCTCCATTTTCTGAATTAATTCCCTAACGCTACCGTTGTACCCCTCTCCTTCCTTTTCCTTGCCCTCGTTCCACACCCTTCTCCTTCCCCTTTTCTCTTCGAAAGGCTCGATCTCTTCAGGAGACTTTCGTCGCGGCGACTTCTGCGTTCTCGCGCTCCTTCTGAACGCCACCCTTCTTCCTTGTTCCTCTTCCACTCCCCCACTCCTCTTCTGTCCTTTTGCTTGCATCGAGTCCCCATATTTTTCTCTTGCACTATTCTATTATTATTGTTCCCTCCTATTGTGGTTTATCGTAGGCAACCCGAGAGAAATCCACGAGGAAATTCAAAACAAGAACACTGCAGATTTAAAAATATTAGAGGAAATTATGATGGATGACGCTGTTAAACAAATTGCCTATTATGAAGAGAAATTATAATCACATCGCACCACATTATATTTGGAGTCAAATAGTTCGCTATTTAAACTAGAATCAGTCAGCCAGGGTTCTGTTAGGTACACAATGTCAAATGAAGAATTGTAGATGTTTTATACAATGACTGAGTTTTGGATAGAAAAATACATAGTAAATGCAGCAGCTGTCCCTAGGCAGGTTCATTTTCCGAGATATAACTAACAACGGCTGGAATATAAATAGATATGTGTTTTAATGTTGGATTCTCCAAAGTCTTTTCGTCATATAAATTCGTTTCTAACTTCTCAATAAAACAACGTTTGAAGCGGAGTTTAATCGCGAAGTATTCTAATATTTTTAAATTGAGCATGCATTTTTAGATTTTCAATCCTTCGTGCCACTTGAGTCAATATCAAGTCACAACTTGATGAACCTCTTGTTTGGCTTGGTAGAGTCAATATTTTGTTAATTGTACATAGTTATCACTTGCTTTAAATGATTCGTCTTTTGAATGTTGTTAAGGTCTGTAAGTATCATCGGAAACAAGTTTCGTCGAAAAACTGTCAATCCATCAGTTGTATGCCATGAGACGGAAGAAACGATTTCCTTCACTTTCTCGACTTTTTTATACTACAATTTCATTTTCATTTAATCAGCAATTATGTTTCAGCTTTTCCTTTATTTTCCAGCTTATCTTTATTAGCTTTCAAATATACCTCAATTTCGAAATCTACACAGGCACAAAAAAGTGTCCAACAAGTTTTTGCGCGATTTAATGCTTAGATAAATCTAACTTACAACTCGTACATTACAATCTACAATACCTTCTATCTTTTTTTGATATTATAATCAAAGGTGTTGTTGACATAAGTTAACCAAGGAATTAAACAAAAAAAATTTCGGGAAATATTGATGATTTTAGATCTAGTTTCTATAATTTGAAAACCTAATAAACATTCGGATGTAAATGATCTCATTTCTTGTGTTTTAAGTACGGCATCGTAGTTGTTTTTAAAAGTTTGCTTCATTTCAGCTCTCATAAGTGAATCCATTGCTAACTTAGCTAAGGTTACAATGGCGGAAATGGATTTTAGAACTTTTAAATCTAAAATATTTGCTACACCATCAGGTAATTTGATTTGATTTGTATATTTAATAAATTTTCCTTTTTTGGCTCAGATTATTATACATCATATCAATTATGTTATTGTAAAATAAATCCTTTTTCATAAGACAGAATATTTAGTTTGTAGTAAAGTACCTCCGACTTCGGTTACACCAGTAAGGTAGGGTGAGGAGAATATAACAACCTAGTTAAATTCAACGTTAAGAGAAACGCTCTTAGATCCGTATTGAACTATCAAGAAAAATATATTATAAGACATCAAATGTATTGAAGTTTATTAGAGAGACTGCAGTAACTTTTTACAATAAACTCGATAATTCTTTACTATCTGGATTGCCCTTTATAAAATATTATGTCATTGCTAAGAGTAAATATCTAAGACGTCAAAATATTCAAAATGGTACAAAATTCAGCCATCACAATGTACTCGGTAATAATACTTACTTTGTTTCTAGAAGAAAACTACACCAAGAATGAACGGAAATCATTTATATTGCCTTTTTTGCCGCTGTTTCCAACCTATTTAGTTTTAGCTGTCTAAAAGAATGATAAGTCTTCTATAGTTCAATAAATAATTTAAAAAAAAGATAATACAAGTATGTATTATTCAACATGAACAATATTTTAGCCACTACAAAATTTCGTATTGGATGACCAAGAGCGCATCTTACGTGGAATTTGTACACATCAGAAATATTTTGTTGAAAGAGTGCGTCATTGCAAAGTGGAAATGTATTAAGGATAATCTTATTAGGTATAGTAAAAATTTTTAGGGTTATCACTAGAGAGCGGATAAAAAAGCTTAAAAAATGTGAAAAAAGCACTTAAAAAGGCACAAAATTTAGAGAAAAAAAGCATTAAAAAAGCATAAAAACAGGAAAAAAGCATAAAAACACGAAAAAAGCACTAAAAAAGCATTAAAAGGCACAAAATTTAGAGAAAAAAAGCATTAAAAAGCATAAAAACAGGAAAAAAGCATAAAAACACGAAAAAGGCACTAAAGAAAACTATATTTTCTTGATATGTTACACGTTTATCAACATATTTTACAAAGAAATTTGGCTTAAAACTAAAATAAACATACTTTCTTTACGCAATATATAATATCATGTAAGTATTTAAAAATTAAATTGTAATTTTGTATACGTTTCAAAATAACTAAAATCTATTCATAAAAACAGTAGATCATTAAATGTTGTTCTAAGGGTTTAATTGTAAAAATTATTACTTCTGACGCTCAATAAATTTTTGAAAGCTTCTCTTTATTTTAAATTATAGCTGGATCCATTTGTAAATTGCCATTCAAAATCAAGTTTAATTTATTTAATATTAAAAATCCTTCATTTTCAACGAATACTTCTTTCGATATTATTTTGATTTCTTGGCCAATGCATGCAGGTATTTTCTAAAATGAATCTGCTTTTATAAAGATTTGATTGTGTTGCTCACAAAATTTAAACGCGATTTTATGTAACTCAATTGTTTTGAAGGAAGCTCTTGTTTCTTAAGAACTGTTTAACAGTCTTTAACTGATTTGCTTGTCGTTTCGGGAAAGTTGTATATAACCTTATTAAATTCTTCAAAATTGTTCGCATAGTACATTGTAGCATATAGCCAAATTCCCCATTTTGTTAGCACTGGTTTATGGGGCAGTGAGATATCAGATAATGACTTCTTGAATAATTGTACTCACAGAAGAATATAAGAACTATTTTTCCATATTTAATTAAATCTACAAATGGAAATTTCATTCTTATAGTTTCAGAAATTCGTTTCTATTCATGTGCTAAACTTGTACAATGCACAAAATGCATTATTAATAAAATTTTGTAACTTGGTATTGTCTACGGCAAAAATAAGCTTGTCAGTCCATCATTTATGAATTTTGCTATAATGTTATTATCAGTTTTCTTCAATTCTTTTGTATATATCAAAATACTGTTGGTCGGATGTCTTCATGTTAAACTCATATTATTAAATTAAACAAGTCTGTGGTTTCATCCACACCAAACCACATATAATTATTGTTAATAATATCTTTAATTTTTTGTATGGTTTCATAGTATCTAAGAGGTACATAATTTTTTCTCGGGAATGCGTATTTTACAATATTTTCCCAAGAAAGATTTAAATGCATTATTTTGTAATTTTCTTAAAGGGATATTAGAATGTAAAAGTATTTTGCACAAATGTGAATTTAATTGAAGATGATGCTAAAGATTGTGAAATTGTGCTGTTTTGTTAGTTCAGCTTTGAACTTTTTCAAACGTTCTTGACGTAGTGTTGTTATAACATGTTTTACATACAAGTCTTGACTAGTTAGGATGCAGTTGGGAACTAAAATAAAACTTACTATTTTTAAACATGCCTTACAAAATAATGTATAATTTTCACTTATTAATTCTGGATAGCCTCTAATTAATTCTTGTATTGTGGTTTTCACCTTTTGCATTATGGGTTAAATATACATGTGAATTATATAATATAATTTATCTGTGATTCCCCAGGTTAATACGATTCACGCATATAGTAATTTTTGATAAATAAGCAAAGTTTTTGGAATGTCAATTCAATAGTTTATGAATGCGAGTTTGAATATGAAAATTAACGAAAACGGTAAATATGCGCCAGTCCCATCGGTACTTTTGCCGAGAGAAGGAAATTGATACGGTTGCAGAACACCTGATTATTAGCTATCACTTAAATTTTATTTTATACTTACTGGGCCCCCTATTTATTTTTTAACGATGTTTACATCCGGAATATCATAGGTGTGATTCCTATGAAGCGTTCGTCTGTATTATCTGAATAATGAGACGGTCTATTATATCTACTTATTTATAAACGAATCCATTGTAAATTGGTAATTTATACTAATATTTATTAATAATAAAATTCATTATAATTATTGTATCATATTATGAATATTTTTAACAATTATGTTGTCAAAAGACACGAAGAAAATATGTAATACAAATATAATCTATAAATGATGGGATACAGATTTTTACGAAAATTCTCGATATTAGCACATTAATTTAATATCAGCGTGAAATTATTATTAAATGTTTTTTAAATGTTTAAGAAAATGCTCCAAATAAGCACCAAAATCTAAAAAAAGCATGAAAATAAGCATAAAAAGTCAAAATAAGCACAAAAAGTCAAAATAAGCAAAAAAGCCCAAAAAAACTTAGCGCTAAGTAATCACATTCTTCAAGATTCGTATAGATATTAAGAAATTTTTTCGATGCTATTAATATTATGGATAAGCATAATGCTAGAAATCCGCTCTCTAGTTATCACTAATGCCTACGTAGTCTAACCTAAAAAATATGGCTTTCTAATTTTTATATGTAAATATTGAACAACAAAATGCTTATGACCAACATTAAATAAATCAGCTCCTAAAAATATTTAATGTGAATGAAGAAGAAATTAAGTTGTATACATTTATTATACTAAAATTATAAATTATTAAAGAATATCTAATACCAGTAATTATATTATTTACGTAGTAAATTATTGAATAAATAGCTATATCACAGTAAATTTCGAAATACTAGTGGCACAAAATAATGACAGGCTAAGAGATAAGTCTTCCAAATATAGAAAGCTATTTATATTTGTTTAAACTACAATTATAATTATTATATAAAATACTAATGCTTGTTATAGAAAAGCAATGTAAATACACGATTCTGCAGGCAATTTCAGGCTAATCACTTGAAAATTAAAGCAACATTCCACAGCCTCACTCAATCTACAAAAATCAATGTGGACCGCCATTCATGCACAAATGGCGCCATCTATACTCAGCCCCAGTTAACCCCGTAAACAACCCCAGTTTTCAACACAAAACAAAAGTGCGGTGTCCACGAGTGAGATAAATCTTTGTTTACTAAATATGTGACCCAGTTAAAACAACCCCGCGACCAACAATCACCAGCAATAACTTTACACGAAAAAAACGAACGAACGAACCGAAACACACCGACCCCTTGCTCAATAACCAACAAAAGGCAATAACAGAGACAATCAAGTATATAAGTGGATCTTTCCTCAGCTCAATTTCTTCAGTTTCACCGACAACAAAGCAATAACTGTAAGTAAATAAAGTAAATAAAAATAAATATGGTATTACGATCGGTCGTGTATCAAGCGTCAGATGGCGCTATTAAGAACGTCAGGTTTGATTTCGCTTACATGCCAGTATTAATTAGCTGGAGAAGAGCAGACCGGCATCGTTATGTTTGATATGTGTCAGGTTCGGATCGATTTTCGCGAAGGAATGTAATTCCTGGGCGATTATCTGACAGTCACGTAGTTAGGAGGTAGAACTGATCACAGTCTGCTGGGAGTCTGGGAGTTAGCTTCAAACAGGAAATGAAATTAGAGGGTAGTTCATGTATGTACGTGACTCCCTCTAGCTTCCAGCGGGTGAAACGTGAGGAATTAATGTTAGCGCTTCTGTTTTTGTTTTATTCTAGAAATTAGTGTGTAACATCATAACGGATTAATAGAAATAAAATAGATTTAATTATGGAATACATTTTATTTAATGTATTTGTATGCATCGTATCAAAATTAAATTAATTTATAACATAGTTTAATATCAAGTACATAATTTTTAAACACTAAACTAGAATAATTATTATGCTTTTATGATTAAAATCTAGTGCAAAAAACATAGTGTTTATCGTTAATAATCACATAATTACGGTCGCATCCATTCTCATGGTGTATTTTTAATGCTACTTTATGACATAATTACATATACATATATAATATATACTTATATGGTTTTATAAAATAAAAAATTGCTGAATGGAAACTTTTATTTATAGAAAAGATAATCGCTTCCATCGTTTTTTAGTATTAATACCGGATCTACAAATATATCGATGACTTCGAATTTGTCAGAGGAATTGAGTGCTTGACAAATACCTAGAATATCCAGTGTAATAAATCGAGTAATTTAATTCCGGCGGTAACCATTTTAAAATCCAAACATTTATCTTAGAATCGCTTGAACAATTTAACACATTTATCAAAGTAAACTTTCGATTAAGTTTTAACTGCATGTAGCAGAATTCCACATTAGAATAAGATACTTGCCTTAATTTAAATTTTATGTCTACATTCTGCTTCCAATTTGCGGTGTAGACATTTTAACTTCAATGATTTATTTCCAAATTTACTTTATAAAGTGTTTGTATAATTTTCTAAGGTGTATTACAAACTCAATTAATAATTGATCTGTAGAATCATAACTAACAATGCAGTCGTCTTGTGAAATGCACGAACTATTTTTTGATGAAGAAAGTGAATTGTCGCTACCACTAATAATAAATTACTTACACTGAATTGAAACATTTATTTTGTTTTAACAACAAATACATATTAATTATCGTTAAAATAATAATAAATTAATTATGTTCATGAATTTCTATTATATGAATAGTTGTGCTTCCCTTATTACAGGTGAATTAGGCAGGCTTAAAACTCATGATATTTTAACAAACAAGTTAACAAACGTTTAAAATGCCAAATAACACTATTTTATATAGAGGTACTATGATACTGAGCATTATCTAGAATATATGAAAATAACTGTTTTATCTGAAGAGGGCATAGAAATCGAACCGCCAAAGCGTGCAAAAGGGATGAAGGTTTCTATTTAGCGATGCCTGGTCGGGCTCCTTCAAAGATATAAACGCAAGTAAAAAATGACAAAAGAAAGACCAAATATATGAATAGTCCGACTTCTTCTTTCCGTAACAATTCAAGATCGCACACTCTACTTATATCACCACTTCTACACACTTAGAATTATGAATGTCATTGTAAGTTCAGTGTGGACATAACTCATCACCTCCTTACACCTACATTATAATTAATAATTATTCTAATAAAGTAATTGTGTTGTTTAAAAAAAGGTGGTTCGTAAAAATCGTGAATCAATCAAAATTGCCGGCGTGGAATTTCAATGTTTTTGGTACTGTTAAAAAAGAACCAAGGAGGAGGAAAAGTAAACAGAAATAGGCAATTCCTCAATTTCAAACCCTAACCCAATGTTTTGGAAACGCATCCAGGAAACTAGAGTTCCGCATGCAAGAAACCCCAAGCAAAATCCGTCACTAAAACTTCAAGCCGGTGACCGACAGAAATGCGAGTCATGTCAGACTCTCCCTATTTTCCTGCAATAATATGGATCTGGAAATATAATTAACAATTACAATTTGTATAAAAAAGCTTTTTACATATGAACCCAACTCAAGTAAAATCAAGTATAAAAATAAACTACATATCAATAAATCCAATTGAAAACGAGAAAATGGTAATTGTGCCAAATGCAGACAATAAAAATATATGAACTTATGACGGGAATCCAAATAAATTACATAAATTCATCCTAATTAGTGATGAATCACTTTTTTGATGTTTAAAATTTAAACAATTTCCAAAATACGTTATTATTAAATCATATTTCAAATACATAAGAAGGAATAGGGCAAGAACTTATTGAAATTAACTGTACAAAAATTAGGACTGACGTAAATATACGCTATTGCGTATATTAATTCTAACTTATTATCTAGACTCTAAGTAACAAAAGCATCTAGGCTATGCTGCAAGTCTAAACAGTCTTCAGTAGAGCCAATAACATTTAAGATCTTCAAGTTATCTGCAAATAAGACGGTACTACAATTAAGTACAGATCAAACATTATTAAAAAAACAATAGGAATAATAACGGCCCCAGGTTAGACCGTTAGCTATGTACGTGCGTGACCGAACACCATTAACTTCTACCACTTGCCGCCGACTATGTAAGTATGAGCGAATCACTTTCACAACACTAGCACTCAAGTCGTAGTCCATGAGCCGAGATATTAAAAGAGCATGATCCAGCTTATCGAAGGCTTTAAGAAGATTAGTATAGATGTCATCGACCTGTTTCCCAGCACCCATGGCTTTAGAAACAATATGTGTAAAATTGGTTAAGTTGATAGTCGTAGAGCGCTTCCTCATAAAACCATGTTGATCTTTATGGAGAGACGTACTGACGTTGTTATAAATATAGTTGCTGAGAAGTGATCCAAATACTAGTTCTTCAAGATGGAAATTGGTCGATAATTTTAAATTGCGATACGCGACTTTTTCCATGCATCGGGAAAAATACCGCTACTTAATATAGGATTAAATATAAAACACAAAGGATCACATAAAACATTTGCAACATCCTTCAAAATCAGGCTCGGAACTAAGTCGATGACCATAGTTAAATTAGGTTTGAGGTCACTAAGTTGTTTCTTCACATCTGCTACACAAAACATGACTGAGTTTGTTCACATTCACATTGGCAGATAATGAGCTTGGAGCAAACGATTAACTAAAAAATTAGCAAGACCATTAACTACATCATTACAGTTGGATAAGTCTGTGCCATCAAGTGTCATGTCACCTGGAATGCGAGTCGATGCCTTTTTATGGTTAACATATTGCCAGAGAAGTTGTGGAGAGGTACTGAGGTTCTTCTCAACCTGAGCAGTGTATTTTAAGTGAGAAAGAGTTATGTCATTATTGCAGGATGTTCGTAGGTCTTGAAAAACACATTTATCACTCTTCTTCCCAGAGTGCAGATATTTTTACGAGCACTGTCTATCTTTGCAAATTTAATTTTAACTGAGCGTCTAAAAAAAGGGTTTGTCATAAGATTTAGAACTTGCATTGTATACAGGTACATGCTTATCAAACAATTGTAAAAGCTTCTTATATAATATTTCACAGCCAATGACAGGATACGTATAGAGTTCATTCCAGCAGCAATTCGAGAGGTCATTGCAGAGGCCTTTAAAATTTGTTTTCCTAAAATGGTACTTATGACCAGTTTGAGTAAAATTTATGAGATTATTAGCACATGCGGTAACAACAAAAACGCTAAGCGTAGGGTGGTGAGAGGCTTCCTTAACTAAGCGAAAGTTCCAGCGCTCAACATTCTTAACTAAATTAGCTGAAGAGATTACTAGATCCAGGATTCTTCCATTATCATTCAAGATGTTGTTACGCTGGGATAAATCATTGCAATTAATGAAAGCAAGCAATGTCTCCGTAGAAGTTGTCTTGTTACCAACATGATATTCGGGAATGTTAAAGTCACCCATTATGAGTAATTGCTTAATTGCTTGCCGCGGAACTCATTTTCAATAAATTCAAACACACGGCAGTATTCATTAACTGGAGCATTATGTTTAATATAGACACATATTAGAACTAGCTGTTTATATTGTAGCTTGAGCTTAACAGCAGTAAGTTGCGTGTAATCAGAGTACGGAAAATTATGGTTAATGAGCTCAGAAGAGAACGGCGAATGTACAACAATTAATGCACCGCCACCAATAGAACTAGTACGATCATGCCGATTGACATCAAATTCATGCGGGAAGAATTCATAACTGTTAACACCCCTGCTAAAAAGTAAATGTCCAAATCATTGTTATGCAAGCTGTTCTGTACGTGTACAAATTTAGTATTTAGTCCTCGAATATTTTGATACAGTATATGAAGACTAGGTTAGTGTTGGGTAGAATCTAGTTTTTTTCTTGAACAATTTTGTTGAATATCTTCGGGGTATTATTTACGAATTTAATAAAGAGTTTCTCACCACAGGATTCAAGTGTTTAAGTTCCGCCAACGCAACTTTAAATTCCTCATGCTGCATCGGCGTTAAATCATATTTGAGTTTAAAGTTATTATCAAGCTTACTTTTGTTCTTAAGTAACATAGTTGCTTTACAGCGTTGGTCCAGGGTGATTTTAATAGGACGTGGCCTGTCGCCAACTTTTCCTAATCTGAATATCTTCCTGATAAATACTGAACTATCAAGCGAAAGCAGTAGTGATGTTACTTTATCAAAGTCTTTTAGGTTGTCATTAGAGGAATATTCTGGTAAATTAAATAGAATGACGTTATTACATATATTCTTAAAAATTGTTAACTAATCACTTAAATTTTAAATAGGAGCAACAACTAAATTATTTTATTTTAACGAAACCAATAAAAACATATCTAATTAATGTTTTATTTATTTTTTATTGTTTCTTTAAATTGAATTTTATTTAAAAAAATCTGCAAATAAATATATGTTTATTATTATTATTATTAAAGAGCGACTTTTCAAGAATTACCTAAATAACGAATATATTGGGATGTTAGTTATATTGGGAAAAATTTAGCTGAATGTTAGTTGCAAGATCTGTAATTGCGTCAGTAGTACTTGATTTCTGCCGAAAGTCCAAACACCATTCAAGCCTAATTTTTATTATTGAATAGACGAGGCCGTTATTGGTTGACACTTGATTATAATAATTTAATAAAACGCTGGTACAGCCTGACGTTTCAAAAATTATTATATTGTACTATGACACTTATTTCGCCACACTGTGGCATCATCAGGAAGATGTAGATGTAGATCATCTTGCTAGCTAGATAGATGTTTTATGGGTGGCACCAGCGCCTATTCTACCGCGACCAATTCAGATCTATTGTGGATATCTTGCTAACTAGGTTTTAAATAAAACTCTTTTTTAATACAAAAAAAATAATGTTTGATTAACCATATGTTCAATGACCCTGCGCCATCTATCTCGCATCTTCCGCGCTCGTAGAATTCCTGGTTATTTTCAGCAAAAAAACTGAGCCATGTGAGATTTAAGGTCTTCTTCATTAGTAAACGTTCTACAACATAAAAAATTCTACAAGCTGCGCAATAACTGGTAATCAAATGGTGCCAAATCACAGCTAAAATGGGGATGTAACATCACTTCCCGAGCAAACTCCAGTAATTTCCTACGAATGGGCATTTGCGATTTACCACTTTTGCTAGTTTTTTTTATTGCTTCAACTAGTTTTGTGAGTTATTGGTAGTACACATCTGAATTGATCGCTTGGTTCCTTGAAAGAAGCTCAAAATATTAAATACATTTGTAATACCAGATTGACAATATGATTTTTATTTCTGATGCAAATCAGCTTTCGTTAGGCAATTTTCTTACACAACGATCGTTTTCGGATAATTTTGCTGTACATTACCTATTTTTGTTACCAGTGATTCTTTTAAGAAAGGAATCGGTTTCATTACGTTTACGGTGCATATCACAAATGTTGATTCGCTGTGTTAAGTGAACTTCTTTTAATTCATTCCGTAATAAGATGATTTTTAACAACCCCAGGGAGTTTTAAATGTTTTTCTATGATAGTATGCGATACTCTATGCTATTTCACGAATAGTTATGTGATGATTCTGTTCGATTATGTTTTTGATTTGATCATCAATAAGTTCGGTGGGCCGACCAGAACGTTGTTTCTCTTAAAGAGAACGGAATTTTCAAACCAATCCTGGCACATATATTGCGTTAAGCAATCATCACTATAAACTTATCTTTTATGGGTTTGAGCAGCTTTCTTTCTTTACGGATATAAAAAAATATATATCGAAAATGATCGCTTCTTCCATTTTAAAAATGTCTCACAACTAACAGCAACCAAATAATCACATATGACATATCTTCCAAAGAAACGTCAATGTGACTGATATCGAATGATATAAGCAAAGTATATTGCAAAGTGGCAAATATTTTTTTTATTGCGACTGCTTCCCTTGTAGCATTTAGGTATTTTCTCCCAGTTTCTTATATTTCCATTTTTGGACTGTTTGCGCACATTCTGTAATGCGCTTTGATTGTTTGTTACTTACTGTTGGGATGCGGTTAATTGCTGCTTTTGTGATAAGGGCTATAAGATAGTTGGGAGTTATGTTATTGTTTCCTGTTGGGTTAAGTAAATATTTAATTTCTCTATTGTATGATATCGAATCTGCTTTTCTGGTATTTCATCTGGTAGTAATTTTTACGACATCATGTGTAGAATCTGGACTATCATTCTTCTTCTAGTGTTTCTGTTAGAATTTGTGGAAGAAACAATATTTCTTGTTATATGTGGGAAATCAGTGATATTTGATCATTTGAATCATATTTTTTAGAAGAAACAGGGTTGGAAAAAGATGATGAATTATTAGCATTAAATGAGCAATTTATTTCAGTCATAAGTTTTTTTTTATTTTCATTCATTTTTGGATGTGGACCTGTGATTATAAATTTTACAGTCGATGCAGAATGATTGTTCTGTCTTATAATTAAAACAATTTGTGTTGCTGTATTATTTGCTAGTGTGGCCAAAATGTAGACAATTAAAGCATTTATTTATTTATTGACATTTTTGGTCTTCTTTCTTGAAAAAATACATATAGAAAACAAACTACAAAAACATACTTAAAATTTTTTAGGAAGAAGAACGCATGGAGTTCATAATAAATCATGCTCTTCCACTCAAATACCATTGGAACCATGATGTTGAAAAGTCTGCGATCTTCGTCCACATTTGGAAGCTACTATTATGTCCTTAATTTCGTTTTATGTCCACTTTTTAGGACAAAACTTCTGGCAGTTAATGTACGTATCGACAGGGAAATTTACAGACTTTATATACAAATAATTAGGAAATTTTAATCCTGCAAATGTAATTACTAATATTTCCCGAAGTATATAATAAACTTGACCTTGGCTATTTGTTCTTTGACTGTAATTTTGCATACAAGCTAGCAGCTGTTCACGTATTTTGGCGTTTTCTTAGTGACTGAAGCCAAGAGCCGCTTACGTATTTTGACGTTCTGGATCTGGAATTATTCGATGGGAGAGCAGAGAGTTCCCCTGCACCTAGGGCTTAGTGAGCCCTTTATACGTCCTCCCATCTGAGTCCTCATTCCTTGCTACGGTCAAGCCAACCCAAGGCATTGGCAAACGTCAGGACTGCAGCAAGAGGGACTCTGAGGATATCTGATGACTTTAGACATCCCTTCCCCTTTGTGAATTCACGCAGATTGGATAACCAGACAGTCTAGAAGTTCATGCTCAGCGGTTTTCTCTTCCTCTTAATACACTGTGCAGGAGGGTCTAGTCCCAGTCTGTTCAGATGAGATCTTAAATTGCAGTGTCCGGTTAGGAACCTTACAACCATTTTATGTTATTTTGGATTGATGAGTTTTGTGATTTTTAAAATTAACTTGATAAAAGAAGGGATTCGTCTTATTATGTTTGCAGGGATTTCCCTTTATACAGGATGATGTTGCGGATTGTGATCGGTTCAAAAATGTAGAGGCTTAACAAATGGTTTATTGTAGGGCTTTATGCTTATATAAAATTTGTATGCTTAATTTACGATAACGCTCGTTCATAGGGTACGCGATAAGTTTAATATCAAGTTAAGGGTAGTTAGTAGCATCGTATATACGTTATAAATTTCTTGGCTTACTATTTCATTCATTTTCTCACTAGTGTTGTGTACCCACTATTTATCTTAGTTATTTATGTATACTATTCATCAGTCGCACTGTAATATCTCTCTAATGTTTACCTTAAATCCAAACAATATTTATTTACAATTCAAGTTAGTATCAAATAAATCTTCAACCTTAAAAGCATTCGTGTTATTATTGCGGCTACACAAGACCAGTAATATTTAAAAGTAATAAAATTGACAAAAAAATCATGGAAGAACAGAACGATGAATTTATTTCTGAAATTTTTAATGATATTTAGTCATACACTGAAGCTGCTGAAGCCTATAGTGACACTGACAACAGTAGTGAAATTGGTTTTGTTTTGTCTAAAAGAAGAAAAATGCTATTGCCCATACCGGAATCAGAATATCATCTGATGAGTTACTTCAACACAGTCAATACATGGAGGGAAGTTGACCATTTTCGCACTATGGAGCAATGCACAGGAGATTCTGATGGAAAATGATTTCCAAATAATAATGAAAATATAAATGAAGTGCTAGAAATATTTGTCGATGACGAATTTTATAATATAATTGTTGCCGAAATCAATAGATACCACGCCTAAAACATCCATAAATATAAATAACAAAAACGTACCAAGATGAGGAGTAATGTGAGTTTAAAGGAAATAAAACAACGTTTGGACTGAATTTACTCATGGGACAAGTAAAAAAAATAAATTAACTGATTATTGGAGCATAGATCCAGTTATTGAAATACCCATAAAAAACTATTACTAGAAACAGATTTAAACACATTTTTTAATCTTTACATTCTTCAAACAATGAAGAATATGTAAATAATGCAAATAGGTTGAATAAAGTAAAACCTATCTTAATTTATTTCAACAATAAACTCGACAAACTTATCGCTGATCAATTGTCTTGGATGTCTCGCCAAGTGATATCTTCTAACCAACATGGATTTGTGTCAGGTCGATCTACTGTTACTAATTTGCTCAATTATAAACAATTTCTGTCAAATGCTTTGGAAAAGAATTGTCAAGTAGATGCAATATATACAGACTTTTCCAAAGCTTTTGACCGTGTTAACCATAATATTTTGTTATTTAAATTAAAATCTTTAGGCTTTAATGACGTTACTATGTCCTGGATAGAATCTTTCTTACTTGATCGTCGACTTAGCGTAAAAATAAATAATTATGAATCTAAATTTTTTGATGTTAGTTCAGGGGTTCCACAAGGCTCGCATTGTGGTCCTCTACTCTTTCTCTTACTTATAAATGACATTCAGAATATAATAAAAAATTCCAACTTTCTCCTTTATGCAGATGACCTTAAATTATTTAAAACTATTGCTTCACTCGATGATTGCATACAATTACAAGAGGACTTAACCCGTATTAATTCTTGGTGTCATGAAAACCTATTATTTTTAAACATTAATAAATGCAATTCTATTTCATTTAATCGAGGTAGAAGATTTACTGAATTTACATATATGTTAAATGGCTTAAATTTAGAAAAAGTAAATATTATTAAGGATTTGGGTGTATTATTTGATGATAGGTTAAGTTTTAAACAGCATATTTCGTTTACCTGTGATAAAGCAAGAAGAATGTTGGGCTTCGTTTTACATACATTAAAAGATTTAAGCAGTGATTGTTTAAAAATCTTGTTTTGTTCCCTTGTTCGCTGTCATCTCGAATATGCTTCTCCTGTCTGGTCTCCTCAATTCCAGGTTGATATAAATAGAATTGAACTTATTCAAAATAAATTCTTTTGAACTATGGAATGGATGCTAGGACAACGACATGTTATCGGATCATACTCTGATATAAAAAATGAATTACGGATGCAGTCTCTTAAAGACCGTAGAATATTTACTGACTTATGCACTCTGTTCAAGATAGTTAATGGCATTAGTGACTGCCCAGATTTACTAGGCCAACTTGATTTTCGTATTTATAACTCAACACGTACCCTTAGAAACAACACTCTATTTAGAATAGGAGTCAGCAACACCAACTTTGCCCAAAACAATAGTATATCTAGGATGATGAGATGTGCCAATGACTTTGCTCAATATCCCTGGTTCTACCTATTTTCTGGATCCTTCAATTCATTTAAACGGAAACTTCAATGTTACTGCGTTTTCATCTAACATACATGTTAATTTTAGGACGGCATTATTATGTTTGTTATATTTTTCTTTTAGGTTTAATTTATTTTAATATTGTATATTATTATTTCAAAATTATTGTATTTATTTATGTAAATGGGATTTCCCGTGAATAAATTATTATTATTATTAATAAATTTTAACCCGTTTACACACCCAAACAATAATTATATTTAGATGAATCTATATTACCTTATAAAGGAAGACTATGATTTAAGGTTTAAAATCCAGCGAAAGTAAATAAATATGGTAAATATTTTGGTGCGAATGGTTTCTGAAGCAGATTCAGGATATATTTCTAATTTCCAAATATCTACTGGCATCGACAAAAAATTGAATGATATTATTATAAATCTTCTCACTGACTACTACATTATTTAGACAACTATTATAATAGCGTGAATTTAGCGGAAATGTTGCCTAAGGCAATGTCTCATCTGTTACATATGAGACATTGAGAGAACAAGGACATGAGGTTCTTAGATTACCCCCATACCATTGTCAATACAATCTAATTGAAATGGCATGGGCATTTTGTAAAACTTATTATAACAAGCACATAAATTCGCGACCATCGTCTAAAGACAGAGCAGCGAATTTATGGCTTGAGTCTATTTCGAAATGCACTCCTGAAATGTGGAAAAATTTTTGTAGACATTGTGAACAACTTATTTCGGAAGATTGGCCGAAATTAATGGGAAATCTTTCATTTGATAACATTCCCCCTTTAATAATTACATTAGGATAATCGGACTCGGACTCTGGTTGGAATTTTGATACAAATAATGATTTAGAATTTTCGAATGAAACTATGGAAGTTGAATAGTTTTGTCCTTTTTTGTCAAAGATATAGGTGTGTAAAAATTTGGAATAAAAGTTCGAAAAAAGTAAGGTAAAGTTATTAAAATAAGTAGGTACAAGATTTTTTATAAAATTTTATTTTAGGAATATTTTGGTTAAAATCAGAAATGTAATGAGAATTGGGTGATCGTTACGATTAAGTTCTTTTAGTCAAGAAAATTAGAAAATTGCACATTTTAGAAGTAAACTTCTTAATATATTTTTTTCTTTACCTACTGAAATTCGAAAGATATTTTAAAAATTAATTAATTAATAATATAATGAATTTAAAAGAACCATGGCTTGTGTTTAATTATGACTATTTTTCTGCTGGAAGTAAAACTGACAACAACGCATAAAATGTTGACACTACTTGTAACCTCAAACTTATAGAAAAATATCACCTAATTGAGCAGACAGTTTTAGTGCCAACATAAATGCTAAATTTCCATAGCATCCCATTATGCAAAAACAACGTGAATAGTGTATATGTCATTGAGAATTGTTTAATTTCCCGTATTAGCGCGATATCAAATTTAGTTATGGACATACATTTACCTTAAACTTGATTTATTCAATATAAAGTGATGAGTCATAGTTAGTTCTCGACGGCTAGACTATATTTCTAGCAACTTCTGTGTTCGTAATGTTCTTTCGACCGAAATAAAATGATATTTTTAATTCCATAATTTCATTAAATACAGAATATCCGGGTTGACTTGTTTTTGTCATATTTTGGTACAAAACGAAGAAGGTCCTGAAATTTCGCTGGGAACTCTAACCCTCTAAAGTTGCAATGTGCAGAAGACGATTATATTCTTTGCACGACTCCACCAAAAAGAAATTTTAAACATTATTTGAAACTATATTAGCTCAACTGTATTTATTTTATAGTTCCATTCTGGTATACCTATTATATTTATCTAGGTATATTAGTTACCAGGTTCAATTGAATGGAAAGAATGGAAAAAGAGCCACTACTTTATTAAATGTACGAATCAGTTTGTAGCAAAATAAAAAAAAATAAATCCTTATACCTTCGTAAAGTCTATTGAAGAAAATAATTTTTACTGATATTCTGTATCTGTTCTAGTCTGTCTACTACAAATTATATAGTTTCTTCTAACATAAGCTTTTATATTCGTTTAGATAGGTAACAAAAGTATGAGTGTAAAGATTCGGATATATGATTTTACGAGCGATTATGTTAAAGGAACTACCGTTCCAAAGTATTTAGAACACAGGGAACTTTTTGTAACAATTTTATTTTAACATTGGAGCCTGTACTTTAACCCACTTTTACACATTATTGAGGCATTTATAATATCGAATAATAAGCTTTTTTGGTCATAAAAGTATGCCGTCTGATTTGGCACCCACTGATTCACGGTCATTTTGAAGCTGTTGTCGTCATTATGGTGCTTACCTCCGAAATCTTTCTTTAAAATCAGACGTTGGGCTGTATATCGGATGATCAAGTTATTCTCAGCCGAATGATGCAATGAAATCTTGAGTTTGATCGCCTGTGTGAAGTATGGCATTGTCATGAAAAAAAGGATTCCTCTACTCAGCATGCCGTGCATTTTGTTTTGGATTGCTCGACGCAGTATTTTTAACCAGTAAACTGAGTTTGATGAGTATATTCGTCATCGATCGATTTTTGTGCACACAGAAATTCGCACTTTGAAAATGGAGCGACAGAGTTAACTGGTTAATATAATACTTTTTTAAAGTATTGTATGATTGTGGAGTGTTAGTTTTGTCCAGTTAACGGAGTCGCTCCATTTTGAAAGTGTGAATTTCACGAAAATTGATCGATAACGAATTCTGAATTTATTGTTTCACTACGGGGCAAAAAGTTAACAAGCAACACATTATTTCTGTCACAAAACAAGTGATTTTCCTGGCTGAAATTGTCGGTTTGAATTTCACTTTCTTGGGTGATGCCGTCATACTACCCATGTTTCGTCGCCTGTGAGAATTTGGTTAAAACAATCATCACTCTCGGTAGCATAACTATGATTGTCAAACCGCTGCCTACCCGTTTGGGTTTTTCTTCTTCCGTCAACATTTTTGGTACCCATCTTGAACACAGTTTCTAATAGTAGTAGTAGTGTTTGGCTACCGACCACGTGGTCCTTCTGCCATGTGTCATTTGTGTATTTGTGTGTATGTAATGAGTTTATTACTTTAAAGGATCGCTCCCGTCACTCTAAAACACCATTAATTGTATCCCAATGGTGAATGGTACCGGTCACCCATCCAACTGTTGACCCGAACTAATGTTGCTGCACTCTCGCTAACGCCAGATCGGCCGCAACCGAATGCGCCACCACTGGCGTCAGTTTCTAATAATTTCTTGAAATTTGAGAAAATTTCTGATAAAACGAAGAGATGGTGACGCGCCTATTGTGTCGCAAATAAAATATGGCTTATAAATCCACTGTCGCTGCTACGGCGACAAGATTATTTTGCCACTTAAGCGCTTTTGTATAAATGGATGCGTGTGTTCATTTTGACGTGTTTTTGTTTCACTAAATTTCGGGTTGAGTAATGCGAAGTGTTCTATATTATGATGAACGAAATACAATTCCTTACTTCACTTATTATTTTTATTAATACCAGATGTACATTACAATGTACTCATTATCAATGGTTAATAAACGCTTACAACTACAGACGCGGGTATAAAGTGTTTATGTTTACATTAAGAAAGTG
Source organism: Ontholestes murinus (assembly GCA_963969525.1). NCBI lineage: Eukaryota > Metazoa > Arthropoda > Insecta > Coleoptera > Staphylinidae > Ontholestes > Ontholestes murinus. Next base: position 25,688,147 of record OZ018396.1, read on the forward strand.
GTACAATATGCTTTTTTCAAAACAAAAATATCTAGTTTTCATAAAGCTTTGAGCCCTCGAGCCGTGAAGATGGAAGGCGATAAATGTAGAAGATGAATTCGATTTTGTTTTGCTCGGAGATGACCTAAGCAGAATTTTAGTTAACGATGTATAAAATGCTTTTGATAGTGATGATAGTGACCTAATAATAGCAGCAAAAAGACGAAGAGTTCACGTTATAGAATCCGATTCTGAAGACGAAGAAGTTGCTCTTGCGGAAAACAATTAATGGACCGATATTACAGGAAGTGATGATCCGCTATAAAATATCAATTTTTCAACGGGACAGAAATTAAAAGGACCGCAAATTACGAACATCAAGGAACCTGTACATTTTTTCAAATTGTACTTGACTGAAGAACTAGTTGATGAAATAGTGTTAGAAACCAACAACTACGCTAATTTTTGGCTGTTATCCTAAATATGGGAACGATGCCTTTAGCAAATATGCAGGAGTATTGGTCAACTAAGGATAGTTCTAGGATACCATTCTTTTCTACAATATTTACAAGGCGACAATTTAACCAAATATTTTGGATGGTGCACTTAAAAACAATAGATCCTCGAAAAACAGATATAAGAACCCGAATTTACCGCATTAGCAATTTCCTGGAGTACATAAATTCAAAATTTTCCGAATACTTCATACCAGGCAAAAATATACCGGGTGTGGCACTTAAGACGCCTCGGACCATAGCTCCCTTACGATAAAAGCTATCGAAAAAAATCTAAGAGCAAAGTGGTGTGTAATTACCGTCGCTATGTTTCAAAAATATTTCTAATTATCAGTGGCGTGCCGTACTCCAGTGGCGTACCAAACTTATGTGTTTTTTTAGTTAGAATGCCCTATTTTTTATTGCAGATTTGGAAAGTGCTCGGAGAGCACTTTCCAAATGATGACTTATGGCTGCGTCTGGCGTCTAATAATTTACTTTGACAATTACCAATCTTTTGTTTTCTCATGGCACACTTGGGAAATTCTTTTTTTCTCCGAAATTTTGTTATGCAATGTGTAGTTTTTTTTGTACCAATGAAAAATTTAGAGTTTTGGCTGTACAACGCCGTATTTTTTTAGGGGGGTGCCATTTGAAATTTTCGAAAAAAATTACAACATGCAAAGATCAATCAAAAATTATTTTTATTCCATAAATTACCCGAAAAAAAAAAATTATGTGAAGGTATACGAGGTCTTAACCTGTACCTCAATTCAAAATTTAGGCGCCGGCATCAATTAGTTTCTCTACAAAAAAATCTCAAAAATGGGGCGCAATTTTGAAAGAAGGGGTTATAACAGCGAAACCGCTAAAGTGAAGGGTATAACATGTTAGATAAAAAAATAAGTACTCTCCGAGCACTTTCCAAATCTGCAATAAAAAATAGGGCATTCCATTAAAAAAAAAAAACATAAGTTTGGTACGCCACTGGAGTACGGCACGCCACTGATGATTAGAAATATTTTTGAAACATAGCGACGGTAATTATGCACCACTTTGCTCTTAGATTTTTTTCGATAGCTTTTATCGTAAGGGAGCTATGGTCCGAGGCGTCTTAAGTGCCACACCCGGTATATGTAGATGAGTCAGTTGTAAAATTCAAGGGAAAGATTTCTTTTTTACTACACTAGTATTCAATTAGCTGATGAATTGTTGAAAATAAAATGCCATTTAACGGGGACAATAAAAATCAACAGAAAGGGGTTACCAGATTCAATCAAAAAAACAAAATTTTCTTCCGAAAACAAATGTTGCATACAAAAAGGGAAAGAAAAAGGTCTGTTATCTTGGAAGGGCAAAAGAATAGTGACGTTATTAAGCACGAATGACTCGGCAGGATTTGTTACAAAAAAATGATTTTGAAGAAGAGGAGATGTCCAAAAGCCAAAAGCCAAAAGTTGTTGTAAATTATACTACATCAATGGACGGTGTTGATCGAGCGAACCAATATGCTACAAGCTATTGTTTTCTGAGAAAGTCGCTCAAGTGGTGGCGAAAAATGTTTTTTTGGGGAATGGAAATTTGTGCTATAAATGTTGCGGTCATCATTAAAAGGTCAAATCCACATTCTTATAATTCCATCATTTATAATGTTTTCACCATAAACTTTATAAATCTGATGATGAATTTCATCTGCTGTGGCCATTTTAAATATGTAAAAAATAGTGTAAACACCATCTGTCTGTGGCTTTTCAACAATGTATATGCGTGGATTGCCGATCGCACCGCTGCAGCAGCGAAATTTCGAAACGGTACATACTTTAAAAATACGCCTCGTATAGTGAAGTAAATTGTATCACTAAATGTAAAGATATATTAAAGAAAATTAAACATGTAATGACCTTATTTTTTATTTTCGCAAGCTACACCAATTGTTCTAAAAGATAATACTAGAGAAATTTCCATATGATAAACCTTGATGAATGGCGCTTAATTATAATTTGCCTGAAATCATATTTTGAAATTTACGACTGCAACTGCATAAATTATACGGCTTTAAAGTAAACAAGTCCATTCCAAAACAATGTCGGATGCAGTTGATAAATGATGCACCTGGAAGCCTAGCGCTATGATAAACAACTCGTGATTCCGGCGACCTATGAATAGCGATTTTAAAATTGCAGCGCGTCTGAAATTACGAAATGAAAAATTTACCACAATTGAAAGCGACTTGTTTCGCGCGAGTGCGACCCTCATAAAAAGCAAGTGAGTGGCGACCGTAAAAGCCTCTATCGGATTACTCGGCGATGGTGGCTTTTACTTGCACGTGCCTGAGGGTGTTACGGCACTCAGCCATCCGCGGGAGTGGTTGCTGTACGGTAATGAATAAATTTAGGGAAGGCGTGATTTTTCCAGGTCACGATCTTAGCTTCTGTTAACTAAAGGCTTGGTATAGGTCGACGAGGAGTGATTAATGTGCTTGCGTTTGACGGATGGCTGCCTGAAAACCTGTGTCACTGTCAGAGAGGGCACGTTTCGGCCTAAGGTGTTTGGTTATGCAGGAAAATATTAAATATTTAACACAAGGGGTGGAATTTAATGGTAATTTAATCCATTGGGGAGCGTTTATATGCATGAGTAGTTATATGTGTCAGCTCAAGTTACTGCATATATTTATCAGCCTTCAATGTATATACAATTTATTATGATGTATAATTTGCACCATATTATCTTGATACATTGTGTTGATTTCATCATCATATTTCTAATAGGTCTTAAAGGATAATGATGTTCTATCATATTGTTTTTTATGACACATTTGATTTTGTAACAATACACATCAATTAACTCATAGCAATCGTAATTACTCTGGGTTATTAATACAGAGTTAATTCAATGGATGTTTTTTTCTTATGGATAACTAATAAGTAGTAACATATAAATTGTTGTATTTAAACAATACTATAAATATTTGAAGACTAATTCTATAAAACACACTAAATCGTAAATTTATTATCGATTAGATGTTTTATTTTTGTATTTTTTGGTATGGATGGATGTTTTATAATATATTATCTTGATGTTTGATGTATAATGGCCGCATCTGCAGATCCATCAAAGCAGCCATAGATTTATTTCAGTGAACCCTTCGGCGGATTCGATGAATAAATTCTAAAATGCACTTCTCGAACACAGCATGGATCGGAAGTGGATCGCTAGGGTCGTGTATATCGGCTGAATAAATGAACAGATTGATCCGACAGGTCATTAATCATTCGAAATTCGAAGGTAAATATCAATCTCCCGCAAAGAGTTTTCTATTTACGTCATGAAATATTAATAAAAAAACCCTTGACGCGTCTAACTAATACCGCACCTACTAACCATTCAACGCGTTACACCTGATGATGTAATTTTAAAGTTATTACCCAGTTTAATATTCTACGTTTGGCGGTGCCTCTGGCACATATAAAATATTTTACGGCCATCTCGGCCGCGATAAAGGTGGCAGATGCTCGCTAAAGGAGGATACTTCCGAATTATTTAATGTAGAAGCAAACCAGCTATGTGAGTAACGGCTTTATTCCGCAGACGCGGAGGTCATAAAAGAAAAATAAAACATACATTTTGGTGTGAACTATGCACAGACTTTCCGCAATTTACGTGTTACAAAAGAAGCAGCGAGTTTTATGGGCGCCGTCTGTGGCTTCAGCGGATGTCAGATGGCTGTTGGTACGAACGATAATCCTCTGCGTTAATTAGTTTGATGCTGGGGCGAAATGAAATGGGATGTACACCGGAACTGCTTCAATAACTTGAGAAATGTTTCATTTAGTGTAAAATTGTATTACTTGGTTGGCCCCAAGAGGCCATGGAAGCTAATTATTGAGTACGATACATGAACTTCTAGATAATTATAAAACAGAATTTGCAGAAATGTCCATAAATAAAATATATGGAAAATACATAAATTTATTTTATCTAAGGGAAATAATTAATAATCTGAAGTAATGTTGGAAAATGCAATTGTCAGATAAATTCTTTGAAATAATGCGTACATTGCAAAGCGAAAGCAACAGTATAATGTTTTCTAATCAGGCAGATGCAACACGATTTAGAATATTTTGTACGGTACGGACAAAGAAATAATGATTTCTTGTTGGATTGGGTCATTTTCTTTCGATTAGTCGAAAAAAGATCCCCTTTAGCTTGGTAGAATCTTAAAATATTGTAGAAGAAAGCAATTAATAATTCACATAAAGTTGCATTGTTCCAAAAACGATCAATTTATAGTTAATTCGATCAATTTGGGTTATTAGCCCTTTAATGATTTTATATTTCTAAAGCACTTCGTATTTTAGTAAATTCATTTAGTTATATAGAGTCAAGCTGTGCACTATAATAACTGAATAGTTGAGGCTGTTAGTTGTTGAAAGTTCATATTCTAATCACAATTGTCGCGAACAGCAAAATAAATATTTGAATGTGTTATCGTATTTGATTTACGAAAATTTACCTTTGTGTAATATACATTTTTTATTAATTAATATTATTTTAGTTCTAAGACGAATGTGCCGTTCAGCACGATGAATAAAAAGACGAATAAAATCCATTTGTAATTGTATAATCTTTACTCGTTTATATTATGAACTTTGACTGACCCTTGTTGACAATTGTCTTTATTTCCACTTAAATTTACCATTTGATTTTAGATGATGAACGCTGGATTGTCATCGTTACATATGAATTTTGTGTGGTCATATTTATATGCATTTTTCATTAGATTATTTTCCATTGAATTGTGTTTGTCAATTACTATTCCTGTGCGTTTATTTAGTATTACGTGTAGTTTATAATTTATTGTGTGCTGGGATGTATGAATATTATTTGTGATTCTAAAATTGTTAATTAGTTTCAGAAGTGAATTTTTGTATACACTACATATACACATATGTAATACATATATTACATAATTCTTAGTAGTACAAACGTAGAAAGTGTGTTAGTTTTGTTTATCATGAATTAAAAGGTAGTATTGATCGCAACTATTCTTAAGAATTTTGGTTCATTTAAAAGCGTCCGAATATCCGACAAATGGTGTTAATATTTAGGTTATGACCATTCTGCCACTATCGATGATTAATATATTTATAATAATAATAATAGGATATACGTGGACGTTTTTCACGCCAAGGAGTCTTTCGAGGGGACTTTGAACACAAATAGGTAAACCACGATTTAAATGATACTAGCACAGAGGATTAAATACCAAGGTTAAATTTTAATATTTAATTTCTACAAATATTTGAAGATCGGGCAAAACCATTAAGGATTAATTGATACTTTGCATTCAATGGAGACTCTAGCCGTAACTGACGAAGCTCTTTTAAAAAATTATTCATGATAACCAAATTTAAAGCGCATTCGAAAAGGATATGATTAATGTTGTGTAAATAGTTGATTTAATTTGAAATTTTCATTCGCTTCCAATTGGTTTAATAAATATATGCCAAAAATTCCATTGTAATTGTTTGAAAACGTAAACAAATAAAATTTGTAAAATCCGTTTGTTTTGAAAAAGGAATAAATAGTAATCAATACTGGTTGATTATCATGTGTTGATGAATGTAATTTTTCTTAATTAATAAAATTTAAAAAACATGCACTTTCGGGCCTGATTAGCACTTCGAGTATGAATTAAGAATTTGATATAAAGATTTGGGAAATACATGTCATAATAGTCGTTTTCGTAATTTAATGATTCTTGTTTGGTCGAAAGGTTGAGTGAAAAGTGATTATTTGAATTTCAGTTTTACAAGTGCTTTGTTTCAAGGGTTTCGAATTATATTTATTTGAAGTATTTTTGTTTAACTTGATCTAATAAATTGATGATTTTTTTTTTCTTTGAGAGTAATTTTGGTCTGCTATATTGATATTGTAGTTGATAATTTTTGCTTTGACTTATTTGGGGAATATTTGGGGTTCTCAATAATAGGTTTTGGTAATATATTTATGTTGTTCAAATTCGGGTTTGATGATTAAATTTATTTTGAAATAAATGAAATCTTCTTCTGCGACGTAAGAAAAGACTTGTTTGAGAGAGTTCGAGTTTCTTTCTAATTTCAAATAATCAGATGTATTTGGAACGACAAACCGTTAATGAATATTGTTTTCGTCATTGTGAGAGCTTTTTTATTTCTCTGCGTTTAGTTTAGAAAATAAAATGCTGTATTTAAAAAAAACCTTTTTGAGGAATTTGAAATTTAAAAAAACGAAAACATTTCGTAAATCTACAACAATGAGTCTTACTAAGACTTTAAAGAAATTAGATCTTAAATAAGACGTCTTTTTATTAAATTCAAAGTATTTAATTCTGCCCCTAAGCTGCTCTGTGTGTGTTTGGATTGCGATTAGTAAAGATACGTAAAGAATTTACAATATTTTAGAATGCTTGGGAAACATGTTCTTATTTAAAAAGCATGTGAGTTGTTTCCGTTTGCCGCCATATTGGGAGGTGTTATATTTTAACAATGCTAGGTTCTAGTTTTCAACTGGTATGGCTTTATTAGTTTCAACAAATAGAAAAGGAACGTTTTCATTCATTTCTTGGCAGAAAAATGTTTAGTTTTTCATACTAGTAGTACTTTTTATTTTTACGCAATACTTCGTGACTAGTTTCCAATTATTACTGTGTAAAAATAAAAGCTAGTATAAAAAGTTGAACGTTTTTCTGTTATTCATTAAAAATGTACTACGAAGTGAACGCCTCCAAAATTCAAGATATCATTTCTTGGCATTTACATTTTTTTTTATTTTTTAACCTCTGACGACCGCGCAGTAACCTGCATACAGGTAGATATTTGAATATAGTTTAAAAGTTAGAGATAAGATTTATATCATTAAACATTTAGATTATAATCCTTTTCTCGGAATCAACATCTTAAAAGACGTGGTGTTGAAGTACCAGTATCATCTCAAGGGCTACCCTCTCCAATCCAACAGCCACATGGTACATCACAATGTAAAACTATTTCATTTATTAAAAATAAAACTAAGATTGACGGCATCACATTCGCCAATATTGAAACTTTTATAGACATGGGTATGGTATTTGATAGTAAGGTGTCATTTAATATGCATATTGAACAAATAGTGTCAGCTACAAATCGTTTACTGGGTTTCGTATTACGCAATTGTTAGGTATCTAACATTGACGCTTTAAAATCACTATATTTTGCACTTATACGTTCAATTAGAATCTATAAAGAAGCAGTTTGTAAAATATCTATATTTTAAACAACCAACATAATTAGTTTAAATAGGTCATTGTAGAGGCTTTCACTTTGTGATACATACTTTATAACTTAAAATAACACAAATTAAAGTTATAATTAGTTTAGAATTGAAATTGGTCATGTCGTTACGGAAATATACATTTTCTATTAATAAATTTTGTAAAGAAAGTTATCTCAATGTTTCATTTGATACCAAACAAGTCATTCAAGCAGAAAACTTTATTGCAATGGCCCGATGTCATTGAATTTTTTAGTAATTAGGTAAGTAAAATATTTACAGTTATTTTACTCCTAAATAAATTCATTAAAGTTTTTTTTAAACGGAAACAATAAAATAAAAGTTTTTATAAATTTTTAGAAATCAATCAACAAGTTCTTAAGGAAAAAATTAAAATTTTGAATTAAATCTGCTCAGCTTACATTTGTAACCGAAGAAGAATATATAGAGTGAGTGAAGCGATTTATTTTAGTCAAAATAAATGCAGTTCTTGAGATTTATAACAATGCCACTGAAGAAGAAATGTAACTAGCCTAAACTACTCTAAACTAAAGAAGTTAGCATCTTCTTAGTTCATAATATACATTTAATAATCAATATAAAATGTCACCAAGAGTGCACAAGTGCAAAATGGAAGGGAAAAGGCCAATTGGAAGGATGCGGTGAAAGAAAACGCCAAAAAGTCCTAAAACTAACGGGTTAGCGAAAAATGGCGATAGACGAAGAATGAAGGAATAAATTAAGGGTGGTAAGAGCATACATTGGGGCCATTTAATTGAATATATAAGTATAAATATATAAATATAAATTACATTAAGTGTTTTTAACTTGAGGTGTAAAAATTTTAAGGATTTACGTTGGACACTCTCTAGAAGTTTGGACTTTTGCTGATTTTGGCGAGACCATATCAATGGCTCATACTTCAACTTGGCACCTTCATATGCCAAATAAATAGTTTTAAATGTTTTGAAAATTTGTTGAATTCCGACTAATAAAGACAAGAGATTTAAAAGCATTATTAACAATAGCCTCAGCATGATTATTAAATAATAGTTTGTAGTCAAAATATACGCAAAGGTCCATGAAAAGTGTGACTCTTTTTATTGGAGTGGTATTGATACAATAATTAAACTGAATTGTATTGGATTTGCTAGTAAATTACCAACATTCAGTTCCAGTCTATTTTATCGACACCAATCAGAAACCTTATCTAAGTTACTTTGTAAATGCTGATAATCATTTATATTATTGACATTAGAATAATTATATGCGTAAAGGAGATGTTTACAGTTCAATTTTTCAGATAGATCATTTATAAAAATATTAAATAACAGTAGGCCTAATATTGAACCTTGTGGTACAACTGACGTTGGGAAGTAGGAATTAGATTTAAAGCTGTTAAAAGTCACGCGGTTAAGGTTTCAGGCTCATGTAAATAGGAATTCATTAACAATTTTTATGATTTGGAAAAACCAAATTACTCAATTTTTATAAAAGCCCTCTCAAATACTTTCGCAATGTGTGATAGGATTGCAATAGGGTGGAAATTTTTAACGTTTACTAAGGGCGAAGATGATTTTGTTATAGGGCAAATGGATAAAATTTTTAATTTTTTTTGGAAATTTACAAGTTTTAATTAACAAGTTAAATAACACAGTAAGTGGTTCACAAAGTAATATAGCACAAGCATTTTTAAGAAATGCAGATAATTTATCATCGCCACCGCAATTGTTATTTGGAAGCTTAGGATAAACAAAAATAGGATAGTAGAATTTCTAATGTAGCTTTTAATCAAAATTTTCCAAGATATATAACCATAAAAAGGAACAGATTCCAGACGAAATGAAATTATATAAATTGAATTTTAAAAATTATAATGAAATATACTATCTTCATTAATGCCACACGATTTTTTGTTAACGACTAAATAAAAAGTTGTAAATTAAATATTGATGTACAAGTGCAGTGTAATGAAAATAAAAGTAATAATTAGGAATAATTATTCTGAGCGTTTTTCCATTTTAATAATGTAAAACTACGGTGCAAAATTATTACTTTTAAATAAAAAAATGTGTAATATTAACGAAAACTGTCTTATTTAAAAATAACGTGAAAAGATTAAATGACATTATTACCAATATAGATTTTTTTGGAAGTTTGTTGTTGTGAAGTCTATCGATTAGATGATCATGCATTAGAGATTTTCTTACAGATATACCGTGTTCCCTTCATTTAATTTTTGAATCGAGACTGCTATAAGTAGGACATGACCGTAACTTGTGCAATATTGAGCATTGTGGTAAGTTGCTATCTCCATCTTCTGCGGTTACACGAATAACTAGCACATTTTTGGTTTAAACTATCTACTCTACCATTCGTAGTCATAGAAGCCAATTATTTCAGGTATATGATAAATTTTGTCGATGTAGTGATAAATATTTATCAAAATGACAGATTTTTTTTGGTATATGCGACACTAAAACCTAAAGCTGAGGTTTCCCATCTTCCTTTTTATTTTTTCTTAGGGTGCCTACATATTTAAGGCCACGTGTTTTAAGTTCTATGGAACTAAACCAGTTATCCTCCGTTATATTTCTGTTGCTACATTCAATTGGTGACACTAAAGTCAACATGTCTAATGAAGGTATACTCAACTTTTTGTATTACTTATATATCTGACAGTATTTTTACTAGTGTAAACGAAAGCATTTATTAAGTCATGCGTTTTAGAATTACAGAGACACATTACTTTCAGATCATACTTTCATATACATCCGGAATTGACATCTACTTCTACAATGGTACCAGCATTTTGTCTACAGTAACGTACTCATAACACAAATAATTATTCTGAAAATTTCTTATAAATTTATTAAAAGATTCAAAGAACGCAGTCAATTATTCTCCTGTAGCAATTACTTCGTTTCTGATAACAAAGTTCTAAAACTTTCACTGACATATCTGCTCTAAAAATTAGTCTTTTGGCTGTTAAAAATATTATTTTATGTCTTTTCATCCAATTTTTAAAACGACTGCTAAATAAATAAGTCCAATAAAGGCCTTCGGTGCATCTATATTTAAATTTTCAGTATAAGAGAAGCGTTTCCTTTTATATCTGAAGGAATGCTCAGTAATTTTAGAATTTGTGTATTCTAAAAGTATCTCCAATATTCCATCCGTAAACAAAATCATGTAGTAGTTTTTAAGAAAAATGTAGTATTTAGGAAAGAAGAAGAATAAATAAATATTAGGTGGTCAGGTGGCAGATCAAGTTGTATCGTCGGAAGCAGAAAAGTTGCAAAGAATTGTGGAATAATTTTAAATTATCTAAATGAAATCCCGGTCGAATTAACTTACGCGCTAACTTGCGAGAGCTCAATGTGATAATCATAATATATGGAAATATTGTCGATACAAGAATCAAATCATGGATATAATAAACCTACTATTGTAGATGTAGGCATATCAGATTACGTGGTCCTCTGTCTCGACATAATGACTATTACTGCACATGATTGGACATGTTTAGATGTTTGTAATATTGATGTAGCATGGGACCATCTAAAAAAAATATTCACGAGTGCTTTCAATGAAATATTTCCTGAAAATTTTTTCAAGAAAAGTCAAACAAGTAACATTAAAACAATGAGAAACAATCTTAATTTAATCAGAGAAATGCTTCAACAGAAACATAGTCAAGAATTAAAATCTTTTTACAAGAATTACCTATCTACTTATAAACAGGCAAGAGTATTTGAATAAAAAAATCACTGATAATTATATTGAAACTGCACCCAACCCTATCCAAGCTTCATGGAACTTAATTAAAGCGAAAGGTTCTTCATGTCACTAAAAAAACCTGATACCATATCTAACGACGACTTCAGTAACAGTTAGAGGTACAGTTTTTAAACTAAAATTAACAAATTGTAAAGACATATATAACTTAGATATTGAGTAAGATATGTAATTGATTTAATTATTATACATTTAACCCATCTTATTAATTAATGCATTCGGAATGGTGTTTTCCCCAATGATCTCAAAATAGCTAAATGCATACCTGTTTTCAAAAATGGCAATGTAAAAGACTTAGATATTAATAAATCAATTGCTATATTCTTCCGGTACTCTCAAAAATATTGGAAGCTATATTAACTGGTCAAATTATTAATTTTTTATTTAAATAATCTATTTAATTCATCTCAATTCGGTTTTCGGTCAGGTGACTCAACTACTACGGCTCTAAATGAATTTGTCAATCTTGTTAATAATGCAATCAAAATTAAAGACTTCATTGTTTTTAACTTAAGCTTTTGACTGTGTATCACATTCTATACTCCTCCCCAAACTATATTTTTATAATTTTGATCCCAGTGTCTTTTAATTGAAAGTATAATTATTTTTTTCATAAATATGTATTGCATGTCATATGACTTATTTTTTTTTAAATTCATCTACGTGAATTAAGAAGAGCTACTGCTACGATCACTTCAATGCCTATACATGACTATATAATGCTAGAACTTGCTTGTGTATTTATATATTATATTGTATACCTATTCATCAAATGAAATTTCTAATGTTGCTCATGACCTGTGTAAAACTTCGGTTACTAGCACTAAATAAAAATTATTATTACTTAATGTCTAAATATAGTAGTCCATGTTTCATTAAAGTTTTTTTTTTCTTCCTTCTTTTACACAATATATTATTATAAAGACAATTAAAGCCAATGAAATAACATGTGGTTGGTACTTGTTGAGCTACCCTCTTGATGGAACCAGATATGTAATTTTGGCGAATAATCAATCACTCAAGTTTATAGTGATCTGAAGACACGTGTTTTGATCTCTCGATCTCTTCGGTCCAGCTTTATTATAAAATTGATTTTTAATACGACTCATTGTTCTATATTTACGAAGTGTTCTTTCTACAACGACGTAAAGGACTTTTATTTAATTTTACTGCCTTTTACGGGCATGGTAGTTTAGAGTGAACGCATCATAATGGTCGACAAAATAGAATTGGGGGAACAGAAGGAAATTCAATCAAAGAGAGAGTATTTAAGACACAATCCGGGAAACTGGCCGACCCATAAAACTAACTAATAAAATGTAATGAAAATCGGCATGGCAAAAATCCTGACATAATAAATTAATTTAACTGTGATTTATAAGTCATATTAATCTGCACAGTAGTAAAATTAGTAAAAAACTTAACATTTCCTTCTGAATTATCCACGGACGACTAATTGCAACAAATAAGAAGGGTAATAAATGACATCTCATGAACAAAACATAGTTTTCGTCCAATGTTTTTTCCTTAATACCCTCTCCTCGTGCTGCAGAATAAATCGACGATAATCTTTATGAACGTCTCGTCCCGTCTGAACGACTGCCATTATAATAAATAGGGCTCCACTGCGGCACATTCCTTCTAAATGGTTAGCCTATATATATATATTTTCCATCCCCCGATTCCCAATAAAACGCAACACGTCTTTGTTCTATTCCGGACAAAAAGATAGCGGGTTGCACTCAAATCCGTGTCCTTTCAGATGATATTGCTTTGTGCTCCACGAACATGGCTTTAAATTGCAGAATGCGGAAACCGACAATAGGCGAAGTTTTTGAAAACCGTTTGCATACAACGTCATTATGGTTTTACTGTAACATAACATAATAATAATAAACATGTTTACATTGACACATAAAATGTAATTTAATTTAAACCTTCGTCAGTAATAATACAATGTAAACATCTGATATAACAATTTTAAATGAGATATAAGTTATATGTTATATTATATGAATTAATATTAGTAAATTATTGATAATTAATTCAAGAAATATACGAGGGATGGTAGGAAAGTATTAACCATGTGCACCGTCGCCAGTTGTTAGGTAGGGCTGCGATTTGATTTCTCAGTGTAGAAATTCCTTTACCACCTTTTTAAATGAGTGAATTAGTAAATTGAGGACATTAATTGGAAGAACATTAAACAAATTTATACCCAAATATCTTACTCCCGTTTTAGTTGCCTTTAACCCGCAGTATTAAGGACATATAATAACCCCAGGCCTAGTATAATCATCGCGATAACCGAGACCACCCACAATTCGGATAGCCCGCCTTTGCAACCCAAAAATACGGTGTCCATATTGTAGATAAGACTGACAGAGATCAAAATAAGCGGTCACCAATACTTCCTTGCTACCTTCTGTTTACGTAGGATAAAAATATTTTTTGCTAATTTACTGGTAAGAGTTTCTCCATGTATTGTCCATTTTTTGAGAGGAATCAATTTCTAATCCTAGAAACTTTACATTTTGTTGGTCGTTATTAGTCCCGGAAAAAGAAAAGTTCAAACGTACAGATTTATTTTCGTTTAACGTTAAAGAGTTACTAGCTAACCAAATTGAAACCTCATTTCCTAAGCTATTTGCAGTTTGAACATTGTTCAAGGTCATTAATGTAAATGAAAAATAACAAAGGCCCAAGTATATACCAAGGTGGAACCCTAAGTGTAATTGGCAATTTATTTGAAAGACCACCATGACCACTGGCATACTGATACCGACCAGATGAATATTATAAAATCGAAGAAAAACTGTCTGGATGGATATTGTAACAATACAATTTTCTGCGTAATATTTCATGGGAGACACAATCAAAGGCTTTCGTTAGATCTAAAAATGTGGCTGTTAAAAATCTAATATCGTTTGAATTGCCGAGAGACCTTTTCTAAACCCGAATTTTTCAGGGCAAAATATGTTACATGACTCAAAATACTCAATTAGTTGCATATTTAGGTATTGGCGATATAGGCCTAAAATTATCCGGTTCGTCTGTACTACCTTTTTATGTATTGGAATTACTTTCGATAACTTAAGGGCATCAGGAAATTGTTTTGTGCCGATGCTGAGGTTAATTAAATTAGCGAGAGGCACATTAATTGTTTCAAATACCACTTTTACTACATCTATTCGTATTTCATGTATGTCCCTACTTTTACTATCTCAAGACTCCTGATAACTTTCCTAACCTGAGCTAGAGTAACTTCTGAAAATCGAAAGTAACCACTCGAACTGGGGGCATTTTGCATAATAGGATCTACGTTAGTGTCAGGAGATAATTTACTAGCTAGTCAGGCTACACTCGTGAAGAATTCATTGAAACAATTAGGCGGTATTTGATGGTCATCATTGTGTGAAATAGATCTTCGTTTTGAATTCATGATATCCCAAATTGCATTCATTTTAAATTTTGCATTTATTCTTTATTCTTTGATCTTATTCAGATCAGGATCATTATATTTATTGTATGCTTCACTAATCATATTTAATGTATTCCTCACAGCTTTTAGTTAATGTATTGTTAAAAATAAAACAATTGGTCTTATTGTTTGTTTTGGATAAACATTTTCCTCTAGAAATACTTTATTAAAACTATATAGGAACGTTGATAAAAACATTGATATTTGTGGCGTAATTAGTAAAATCCCAAGACTCTTGTTTCATTAGTATGAACATTTTAAATTTGCTAATTTCCGTAATTGGTTGGTGTGTTATTAGACTCTTTTGGTTGGGTTTATTTGGATGGCATTTAGTGACGAAACAAATCTTTCTGTGATAGGAAATACCACTCTCGAAAAGTTTAACAGGGTAATAATTAGAACTGGACAATACGTTGTTGATACAATTCAGGTTTTTTTGTGGGGAAATTTATAAAATATTCAAGACCATAGCTTCTTGCAAGTTCAATAAGTAAGTCTTTGTGGGATCGGACGTTAAAGTCTCCATTTAAATATATACTTTTGTTTGTGTGATCAACGCTGTCTAAAACCTTAGATAAAATATACAAAAACTGGTTAAAATCCCCTCCGGTAGAACGATGACAAACAATTACTATCACGTTTTTTTTATTAAAATGTCAGCAATTTCGTAGTTTCTTTCAAAAGAAATGTCGTCAAAATGAAAAGACCGATATTCGATATTGTTTCGTACCATAATAATTACAAGTAATTTTTCAAATGTACATTAAACTTGCTAAGAACTAAAGATTCGGACTTATTATGATTGAGCTAATGCTCACTAATACAAATAAGGGAAATTCACAATAACTTCGAATTCACTTAGTTTTGATCGCAAATCGTAAAGACATTATATTAATATAAAGGTACTTTAAGAAAGTTAAAATTTTATTATTCCAACGTTGTTTCCGATTGGTTTCCTTTTTTGGAGAAGACATAACATACTTATATTGTGGCAAGAGAACTAAAAGTTACGCCTGATAAATAAGTTTCGGTAGCACTAAATTTATATCAATATAATAACAATATAACTCATTCGCACACTTGTAATTCCGAATTAATATTTAATATAAACAAATTCCTAAACTATTTTACAATTTAAAAAAATGCAACATCGATAAAGTTAATTTAGAAGTATCACAATACATTACCGCCAATCCTATTATTAACCCCAACTCTATCACCCACTTCAATGAAATTCTCTCTTCTTCCATTAAACAAAACACACCCCAAATATCAAAACAATTTTATAAATACCCCCTCCAACTTATTAAATTTAAAAGACAATTATACAGACATATAACAGACGGACACAAATGAACTTAGACAAAAATTTAATAACCTCAACAAAGACATTAGAAGACTTATAACTGAATACAAGACGGACGTTTGGATTAATACTTGCAGCAAAATTAACGACTTAAAGGGAAAAACATTTTGGTCTGAGATAAACAAACTCGTCAAATACAAAAAGACAGACAATTTACAGAACATCTTCGACCCGTCAACTAACGAGACCATTACAGAACTTGAATTAATTGCTCAAAAATTTGCTGACAATTTGAAACGACCTATTCAATGACACATGACCCAAACTTTGACCGCACACATTTTAATAAAGTAAACGACTGGTACATTAAATATTTTGAAAAAAATGACTGTTCAGAACCGACTGACATTTTTACTCATGACGAATAATTTGACGTACTAAAGAAAGGGAAAAATACTGCGACTGGACACGACCATATACATAGACATATACTAAAATCCCTTCCATTCCACATCCACGATCACATCCTCAATAATATCAACTTTCTCTACAAAAAACAATACTTCCCAGAAGTGTGGAAAATGGGAGTAGTAATTTGTATCCCTAAACGCGGCCAACCCTCTTCCTTATTATCCAGCTATCGTCCCATCACACTCCTACCTGTTATTGGAAAAATCTACGAATCCCTCCTCAAAAACAAAATCCTTTCTTTAATTTCCAACCACATCCCCAAACACCAATTTGGTTTTCTTCCCCGCCGATCAACTTCCCTTCCACTCACTATCCTTGTCTCAAATATTTAAACATCCCACCTCGAAGGCAGAGCTTCTGCAGCCCTATTTTTAGATGTCCAGAAAGCTTTTGACTCTGTCTGGCATCAAGGCCTATTATACAAGTGCCACCTCCTAAATATCCCTCCTCATATCATTTTCATTATTAAACCATTCCTCTCTAATAGATCCTTAAAAGTCAAAATCCATAATTCTTTCTGCTTTTCCTTTACTCCCGAACAAGTACTCCCTCAAGGTTCTCCCCTGTCACCTCTGTTATATAACATTTTTTGTGCTAACGTCTACAACCCTGATCCTCTCTACTTTAATCCATACAAATACCTCCTGCAATTTGCAGACGACGCTGCCCTAATCACACATGCTCCCTCACTACCAAAAGCCCTTCAATTCGTACAAGGGCTTATTGACTTCCTTCAAATATGGTTTGCAAAATGGCGCTTTAAAATCAATCCCCACAAATCACAGCTCCTAATTCCTTATCATCGCACCAATAACTCACCTTACAAAGTCCATATTTCCCAAACCATGATCCTTCCCACAGCTTCCGTTAAGTACTTGGGCATAACCATAGATCAAAAAATCAATTTTAAAAAACATACAGCCATAATGAAAGGTAAAATTACTTCTAGAGCAAAATGCTTTAGAAGTTTAACTTATAAAAACAGTGGTATAAACACAAAAACAGCTGTTAAAATATACAAAATGATCTACCGTCCACTTCTTGTCTATGGTTGTGCCCTCTATACCAATCCCAGCAATCCAACATCCCGTAATATTGAAGTTAGCGAGCGAGCATCCCTCCGTACCCTAACCAAACTCCGGCATCCTTTACACAATCCATCGAATCAGCTCCTCTATGATACTACTTTAGTTATCCCTATCCTAGAACGCCTTCGATTCCTATAAGAAAAATTCTCCAAAACCCCTTTCAACTTCCATATCTTATCCCAATATTGTCTTCCCAGAAATCCTAATATTAACTCTAAATTTAAAAGTACCAATTCAACCATATTCGATTTCATTTCATCATTTCATCCTTTTAAGCATTAACGACTGACGTCATATGACTAGACAAAACAAGGCAGAAAGACCTCTCGTCGATAACCTTTTGACAAATTAATACATTAACACCTCATTCATTCTTCATTATTCCAATGTAAATCTGTACAAAAATTTGTCAATAAATATATGTAATATAATTAATTATTTGCCAAAATAATTACATTTGTTTTGTTCACAATCATTTGTAATGACTTTTTGAAATCACTTAAAACTACATGGGATTCTCTAATTGTGTCAATGGTGCCTCCTTGGATAAAAATGTAAAGTCCTTTGTTAAATTGACTATATCCTCCACTATTTTGTCAAGTGTTACATCGGGTTTGTAGACTGCAGTGACACTTAATGTTAGCATGTATTTTGAAAATAATTATCTTATCAGCGACGACATTCCTCTTCCATTATTCACTGAGATATAATAGTCTTGAGTTACATTTGTTAATTCATTTATTCTAAATTGCGACTGTGAAATATTCAAATACATACACGTATTTGTGCCTTTAATGCGCTCTTCGATTTGGTAATGAAATCAATATTCGTCATTTGCTCGACAATGCTTTGTTTAAGTAACGTACAATCGTTGCAAATGTTTTGAAGTGGATATTTGGTCACTGATTTAGCTTGAATTGACTTATGGGCCGATAATTTATCCTTCAAGGATTTAATTTCATCCTGCAAGTCCATATTTTTACCTTTCACCTCACTAGAAATTCCAACTCTTTGCATGTCAACTTTTAGATTAGTTTTAATATTTGTCAGAGTTTCCTCTGCTTCAATGGCCGCATTTTTAATTAATTTTACTCTAGTTATTAATCTTGCAATATGATCCATTTGTTTCCTTTACTTCAGTATTAAGAGCGTTAATTCTTTTTTGTTTAATGGAACCAAAACTTTATTTTAATGATGAATTCAGTAAATTCTTCTTTTGGAGTTCTTTTTTATTTTTTACAAGCTGTGTGATAAATACCGAGACAATTTACACAAACATAATATTTAAATGAAACAATTTTACAGAATTTGAACTTAGCAACGGACTGTGACATTTTCAGCTAATGTTAATAATAAAACAATTAGGAATAAATCTTTAACAAAATAAAATAATTAAAATTTAAATCCAGAATACAAAATAGAACGAGTTTGCTTTTGTTTAAATTTAAACTAGAATAAGGATTGTACACATGGGCAGAACACGGAATAGGAAAACAAATGAGTACAAATATGTTATTATCGACAAAATGCGAGAGACAAAAAACAACACTAGTAAATTTGAAAATTGAACGGTAGATTTTAATGGAAATATTTCAAATTGTAATAAACTGCTGAATAAAACACATTGAAATTCCACCAATAGATACACAGTAAAAGTGTCAATCAGCGCATCGAGAATTATGAATTTTGAAAAAGTTTTTCCCACTAAAAATTTTCGAAAATTTGGAGTACAATACACAGTTGTTTTCAAGTTCCATTAATTTATTGATAAAGTTTCTAAAACTAAAGTACATGCTATTTCAGTGGTGCTTTCAGGATCATATCTGGGTCCACTATTTTAGGATAAGCAACTATAAAGAGGAACAGAAAGACATTAGGACCTGAAAATTTTGAATTATTTATAATATTGTGATAATTAAAGGTATCAACGGAATTAAATTGACATGTCAATTCAACAAACTTTTGGAGTTACTAGTTCATTATTGCAATAAACTGTAGCAAAATATCAAACAAATAATTTTCCTACTTCATCGTGGAACATTAGTTTAGGAAAGTATATATTACGATAATTACAAAAATAATTAAAAAAAAACCTTTCTTTAGTATACCA
Source organism: Ontholestes murinus (assembly GCA_963969525.1). Taxonomy (NCBI): domain Eukaryota; kingdom Metazoa; phylum Arthropoda; class Insecta; order Coleoptera; family Staphylinidae; genus Ontholestes; species Ontholestes murinus. Next base: position 25,708,167 of record OZ018396.1, read on the forward strand.
TTCTATATTAATAATAAAATGATCAAAATGAAATTTACATAAGCGTGCATAACAAGTTCTTAAAATTTTAAACTCATTATAATTCTTCTAACTGCCTGAAGCAATATACCTAGGATGTAGTTTCATTTTATTTCATACTAATTGGGTAAGTTTACAATTAAACGAACGCCAAGATGTTAAATTTCTCTTTGCAGATCCATTCATTATTTGCATTGTGTGGTCGATAGCATAAAAATTACATTCATTTATTCTTTTATTAATTTAAGCTTTACCAGACATGATTATGTAAAATATAAATAAACTGATGTATACAAAATTGAAGATAAACATACATTTAACAACATTTCTAGTGGAGTTCACTTTTAGACACTTAACGTTACTTTTAAATAATGTTTATTTATTTAAATGGAATTGGAATTTTCAGACTATAGATATGAAATAATTATTTAATTAATTGTAATTACCACATTTAAAACTATAATAGAAGAGATGTGAATAAGTTTTCATTATCAGCTAATTAAATTTTCATGTTCTATTTGATATAACGAATTTCTACATTGAATATAGGACAAGTTCTTTGTATTGATAATTTCATGCTGGTTGTTACGTAATCTCCCTTGGTGATTGCCCGTTTAATCTCAAATCCCTCTAATAGATTAAGCTTACGACCTTTTCAGCAAATATGGATCGGTTTGATCTCCCCCATTTGTTGTCCTTTGTTGCAATGGTCCGCTAATCCAGTACTTGTTATTACATTAATTATTGATTATTTATGTTCGTAGTTTTATTTCGAAGTTTCTTTTCGTCTGACCAATTTACACAGTTAATTTTATATACCCTTGCTCTTTTTAACATATCTTTAGTTTCAATTTTATTGTTGATTATGTAGTGACCTATCTTTATTTTCTGTTAAGTACTATTGCTTTTACGTTATGCGGTTTTCGCTGTTTTTGAATTTTCTTCCTCGTGTTGTTTATGAATTGATATTACAAATATGACTTTATTTTCTCATTTTCACCTAGGCTAAAAAGTCTTTGTTTCTTAATTATCCCCTTTTTCCTTTTATTTAAGAGTAACAAATTATGCCTGTTATTGCCATTTTATGGATGGTGGGTTGATATTAGAATTAATAGAATCGCTTAAGCTAATTGAATTTTTTCTGTAGATGTAATAGAACATTATTTATTTTAACACCAGTGGACCATAGATCAGGATTTGTGACAATTTCTACATAGTTTTCAAGAACAGAAATATATTTATTAGGTTGTTTTAATACCATTAACTCTAATTTTGCCAGTTATATTAAACTAATGCATTGGATTTAACATTTACAAGCCATTTTCCACAGAAAGTCAGTTTTTCATGAGTTGTCTATAGTTGAAAATAATGCCACTCTTCTCCTAATAAAGATGGCTATGATTTTGTAGGTAATTCATAAACATGATATTATTTAGATTAGTTTACCATAAATTTATTAAACTAACACATTAGATTTAACATTTGCAAGCATTTTTCTGCAGAAAGTCAGTTTTCATCAGGTGTCCTAAGTTGAAAATAATGCCACTCGTCTCCTAGTAAAGGCTAAGATTTTGTAGGTAATTCAAGTTCTTAACTTGCGAAAGAAAATTAAACATTAGAAATTTTTTGCCTACTGCAAAGTTACATGAAATTTATATACATGAAATTTATATAACAAGTAATTGTAAAGGATTCAAATTAAGCATAAGAATAACCTTTTGGCGTAAACCTCATAGTTTTCGGGAAAATGTAAGGAAAGTACTGTGATGGCCACATCACTATTTTTATGTTTTTTTTTTACATTTTACAACTTTTAATTAAAACCCTGGCTTATAAATTACTGATTGAAGGGTGGGATAGAGGCCTCACTTACCCACCCTACATAAACATGATAACTTTATATACTAATCGTTAATGATTTTTCTGCTTACAAACAATGTAATAAAGAACAAGCATAATCCAAATTTAAGCTAAAATATAAATGACCTTCTATCGCTAATCTTATCTAAACTTGATTTATTTTCATTAATTTACACACTGAAAAATTTTACTTTGTCAATTTTCTTTTATTTAATTTTTGTAATTAAAGTTATTGCAAACCGTGAGGCAATTAGTAATTAAAATTAATATGTATATGTAGGGTAGGTGTATGGCCTCTATCCCACCCTCAAATCAGTAAAACATCATCAAAAATTAATAAAATATATAAGTCCTTTACGTTGTAGAAAATTAACTAATAATTAGAAAAAACACGAAAATATTTCGTAAAATCTACAACAAATGAGTCTTATTAAGACTACAAGAACAAACCACTTTTGAAACAACTACTTCTCTAGCTAATACTTCGACAGACATTGAAAATTATTTGAAATATTTGAATGAGTACATCAATTAAAACATGCAATTATTTTGTGTTGTTTACATTTTACAACTTTTAACTAAAACACTGGCTTATGTTTTACTGATTGGAGAGTAGGATAGGGGCCATCCACCCACCCTAAATATACATATTACTTTAATTGCTAAGCGTTGATGATTTTGTAGTTAAAAAAGTCAAACCCTTTATGTAATAAAAAATTTAAAAAAATCAAATTTTAAGTTTAAATAAAAATTACTTTATATAACTAATCTTATCTAATTTAGACTTAAAGCCTAATGAATCAAATTTTTACTAATTTACTCACTCAAAAATGTTACCATTTTAATTTCTTTTTTATTCAAAAAGTTTTGTAATTAATTTTTATTGAAAACCGCAATACGATAAAAAATTAAAGATTATTTGTATATGTAGGGTGGGTGGGTGGCCTCTATCCCACCACCCAATCAGAAAAAAATAATCCAAAATTATGTAAATCATTTGCTTGAATAAATCTACTAAAATCTGCAATAATGTTATGTTTATTTACGTTTTTCAACTTCTAATTAAAACCATCGCTTATGTTTTACTGATTGGAGGGTGGATTATAGAATACCCACCCACAATACACATACATGATAACTTTAATTACTAATTGTTGATGGATTCTAATAAAATTAAAAATTTATTGAGTTTGTCATTCCCTTTAACTTTTGTTTCAAAGTTATGTAATATTTTTTAAGTTCTCGAGTAAACATATACTGCATCTACATCTGCCTGTCTGAAACACTGAACACTCATAAACATTTATATAACAAGTAATTATATAGAATTCAAAATTGAGCAAATTACTAAGAATAGCCTTTTTGCGTAAACCTCATAGTTTTCGAAAAAAAATATAGGGAAAGTGCTATGATGGTCACATCACCATTTTATTAAACTAACGCCTTAGATTTAACATTTATAAACCTTTTTCCACATAAAGTCAGTTTTTGCCACAATTTTATTGAACTAATGCATTCGATTTAATATTTACAAGCGTTTTTCTGCAGAAAGTCAGTTTTTCATCAGTTTTCTACAGATGAAAATAATGCCACTCGTCTTCTAGTAAAGTTGGCTAGGATTTTATATAATATTTGGATTTGACTTTTACAAGTTTTTTTTGTGCAGAACGTCAATTTTTCATCAGGAATCTGCAGTTTAAAGTAATGCCATTCTTTTTCTAGTAAAGTTGGCCATGATTTTGTAATTAGTTCATAAAAATTATTATATTTAGATTATAGTGAATTTGTTGAAATATTTAATAAAACCATTCTAATAAAATGCATCAAGAGTAATAATAGGAAAAATGGGATTTTGTATACAAATTCCCAAATCAGGGACTGCAAATGAATTAGATATGTTTGTATTGCCATAGTATGATTATTGTAAAGAGCTATATAAGGTAAAAAAAAACACGAATATGATAGGCTAATATGAATTTCACGTTATGAGATGTATGATAAAAAAATTTAAAATTCAGATAATAAAATAAAATATATGTGGGGAATTTTTAAAGAAATTTTTCAAACATCGACCAAGAGTAAAACAATAAAAGGTAACCCAAAAGTCGTGGCAGAAGAATGCAACCAATTTATTTTAGATAATATAAGACTACTTGGGCTACAAAATAAATCAAGAAGAAATGACTCTTATAACCTCATTGAATACAATAATAAATCGATGTTACCTCTAGTAACTGCATCGGAAATAATTTATACTTGGAAAAGATTAAAAAATAAATTTAGTAGTGGAGATGATGACGTATCAAACCATATAGACAAAAAGTGTATGAATTCTATAGTGCAAGTGCTGGTGCATTAATATGCACAACAACAACTCTTTCAAACATGAAATTTTTCCAGATCAACTGAAATTAGCACTTATAATGCCTCTGTTCAAAAAAGGTGATCCACAACTTATGGATAATTACAGTCCTATTAGTCTTACCATAAATTTTAAAAATATTTGAACTCATAATTTAAAAATACGAAAACATTTCGTGAATCTACAACAATAAATCTTACTAAAACTACAAAACAAATTAATTTTGAAATATAGTCACATTTAAACAATCTAATGTACATTTTATCATTCATTATAATAGGCAACAAAGAGTAGTGATAGAGGAGGGTGGACAATAATTTAAATCTGCGTCAAGAAATGCGGTAATTCTGGAATTCCGCAAGGAAGTATTTTAAATCAATGATTTACATAAGTTAAGGTCAGAGTAAAATTGTTGCATCATAAACTATGCTGATGATACAAATTTCCTCATAAGATCTGAATTTTATCCCGATCTTGCCAAAATTAGTAATGATGTATTTGAGAAAATCGATAACTGGTTTACAAGTAATACGTTAAGGCTTTAACAAGAATAAAACAGGCGCGGTTTTATTCAAAATAAACAGTCACAAATACCAACTCCCGATGAAATAGTACTATCAAATACAAATGTAAAATTATCACATTTTAAATTTTTAGGGATGGATTGATGAGTCATTAGATTGGCGGTCACAGGTAGAGTATTTACCACCGAAATTTGGGAAAACCTGTTATTGACACAATAATATAAAAAAGTATCTATGTAGAGACTCCTTGAAAATAAAATACTTTGCAAGTTGTGAGTCAGTGTTCAGATTTGGGATACTATTTTGGCGGAACAACAATCATATAGAAAAACTTTTCATAATTCAAAAACGTTTTATACGTGCCATGTTTAACTTAACGTATAAAGAATCGTGTAGAGGTATATTAAGAAGAAATAATATTCTTACAGTATATTTGTTTACGAATGTATTAAATACATGTTTATAAATAAAAATGAATTTATGACCAATAATAGGCATATTGAATCATATTGAATCCGTTTAATGAATTATTATTATTATTATATTTATTGAAATAATGCATTTAACATTTACATTTAAATAATATTTTATGTTTTACTAATTAAAGAAGATAGAAGCCGCCCACCTGATCTTTATAGATTCAAAAAATATATATAATTCATCTAAAGTAACATTAATATCTAAACCGCTAACGTAAAAATGTTAATTTAATTTTGCCCCTTTAATACTAAGAAAATTAGTTGATGTTCATTTTATTGTTGGATTAATATGTCACCTAGGAATTGGGAGCTTATTCCATCATTGTTTCTTGCTTTATTTAATCTCCTTGGAAATTTATAATCACCTTCATTCGTTGTTTTTGGGTTTTCATGAACCGGTGTCACTGACTCCCGATTTGAGGAAAGTTTTCTTTTGGATGAATTAACTGCAATTTCCTCCATTTGGTTGGTATCCGAACTATTTCCCAAATTATTTTCATTTTTTTGCCCATTTCAAGAAGCAAAATTAGCTTGGCTTTATCCTTAATGTTATTTTCATTTGATCTATCCACATGTTTGTTAACTCCAATTCTCTTTTAAGGTATTTAATTTTTGTAATGTAGGCACTTACATCTGGGCATGGTTTTGGAATGGCTTGTCCGCATGTTTCGAACGAATCACTTTTAATTATGTTTACCAATATCTCACTATCTTGTGCTTCAATAATACCTGCTGGTAGCTCTTTATTAATAAGCATTTCGATTTAAACTAGAGGTAACATGAAATCTTTGAAACTATTTTGAAGTCTCATAATTAACTTATATTTAATGACTATCAAAGATTCCTCTTTTAAATGGACTAAGTGAGAATAAAAAGGTAAATAAATATCCTTGGACGAGTAATGGAGATTTTACTAATTTAATGAACTTGACTAAATCAAGGTCACATAAGAAGTCACTTAAATGATCATTATTATAATAGCGACAGACACTATATCAGCGTCTTTCTTTTATTCGGTTATCATATTACAATAAAGAACGTTTGTACATTAAAAAATATATTTATTATTTTGGCATACTAAGTGGCATAGAAATCCGAACACTCAGTATAAATCATTTATTTATTTATTGTTTGCTTTGTTTCTCTTAATAAATTAATCAAAAATACATACCATTATAAATAATATTACTAAAATTTTAATTGAAGAGACCCGGGCGGAGTTCATTTCTTCAAAATGTTCTTCCACTCTGACCCATTCAGCCTATTCTCATGAAGAATCTTCGTTGGGGTTCTTCCGGCGGCCGTTATTCAGCTTCTAAGCTCATTTCTTCTTTTAATAAATTACTATTTCAATTAAATTAATTGATATTTCAATATGTAAAAATAATGTATATAATATGTTGTACAATTTTAAGGAAAAAACATAGTAAACAAATAAATATTATTAATGTATCGATGCACCGCGGTGGGCTAAATACTCTCTAAGGCACCTAGGTTCGTTTCTAATTACGTGATTGATATCTTCCTGTGGTATCTCATTCCAAACAATTACTAACACATTTCAAAGTCCTTCTAGAGTGCAAATTAAAGAGTCTTCGACTGATCACATCTCACATATGCTCAATTGGAGATAAATCCGGTAACCTCGGTGACCAGGGCAACAAATTGATGGGCCAGCAAACATTATACTGCTAAAAAGTTGGATTTGGCACTGTCTGAAGATAGGGTAGGAGATGAGGTTCTAGAATTTCTTTGATGTAACCATGTGCGGCCATGTTGCCTCTAACGAAGATTAGAGGTGACCTAGAGCCATAAGCAATGGCACCTCATACCATAACCCCAACAGTATGATGAACCTGCCATTCGATAAAAAATTGTGGATTTTTTCTTTCACAGCGTCGTCTTCTGACTCTGGCCCGGCCATCATGCATCCCTAAACAGAATCAAGATTCATCACTAAACACTACATCATTACATTCCTGGTCCCACATCAATCGTTCTCTACACCACTCGAAACGATTTCGTCAAAACTCAGCGGTTAAAGGAAGCACCCAGTGCGGCCGGAATAAAAAAGGCCAAAAGTGCGAATCCTGCGGTAGACTATTCGCATTCCAATTGGTCTTTCATGCTCTTCATACCACTGGTTTGCAATGGGCCTGGTGGTGGAAAAACGATCTCTTAAAGCCAACAGGCTCAAACGCCGACCTGCACGCTCTGTGGTCTTGTACCTCTTCGAGTTCAACCCTCTTGACCCCATGCCCGACAACATCTTACTATAATATCTAACCTTCTGTGCACCCTGTCACTAATTTCTCGGAAAGAGAGTCCAGCATCTCTAATTTCAACTATTAGCCCTCTATCAAACTAATAGTTGATGCAAATTTGCACGTCTTTGCATCCTAGGCATTGTAAAAGATATAAACAAAAGCTTAAAACAGCACTCAGTTAAATTAAAATCGTTATTACGACAAAAATATTAAATTTCACCTTGTGCACTAATAAATAAACAAGTTGAATAAAAAACTAAAACTTTATCTAATACAGCTGAATTTTTAATCGTATTTTCTTCTCACCAAGATAAACCTAAATATAAAATTCTATCAAAATAAAATGATTTAAACTGGGTGTTCGGATTTCTATGTCCCTTAGTATATTTACAATATCAATTTTTTTATATTTTAGAATTATAAATAATTACAGTCTTCATATTAATTAATGATATTATTGTATGGACAAGAACAACAAACAAATTATTTACCAATTTCATTTTTATTTAAATTTATACTTATACAAATTATAAAATATTATATAATATTATTATACGAATCACATAACGTTAAATTTTAAGCAAAAATATATGATATTAAAAAAATAGAGAGTCGTATCAATTTTCGATATAAAATGGCAGCCAACACTGTAGGAAATCCTGAATTCAACCCCCTCGCAACAGCTGCAACCCTTAAATTTTAAATTGAAAGTAGGGGCTTGTAATATCCTATCTGAAAAGGTTTCGCATTCTCTATTCAAAACTCCCCCGGTTTAAAAATGTATTGCAGCGAATAAAAATTTTATTATAGAATACAATTTAAGTTATTCAGAGAAACACCTTTCTTTAAGGGAATTCAATCAGAACTAGCCAATTTAATTTAATAAAGAATTAAATGATTTCATACATACAGGTTAAAAAATTAAAACACATTCGAATTCGTTAAGAACAGTAGTATTATTGTATTAATCTATAAAGATTTATAATTTTTATAGATTAATTAAATTATTGATGATTTTGTTAAAAAATCGCTAATTAGATAACTATGTAGGTATCATTTATATAACAAGTGATGTAATATTCAAACAGAATTTAATGAAGAATTATCTAATTAGGGCTCAATAATTGAAAGCATATCAACAATTAATTAATTCTGTTTATGGCCTATATGGATTAATTAAAACAGTAATTCTTGAATTGAAGTAATAATTTATTAAGAATCATTTATGTGTTTTGTAAAAATATATATATATTATTTTAAATATATAACCTACACGTTTTTTCAATAAATAATTATGTAACCTGAATTTAAAACCAATAATTATATGCGAGTGCATACATTTCTAATAAATATTTAATGTTAAAATTCCTTTCGATTTAATTCAATTCAATTTATTTGTGTCAAAATACATATAAAAATAAAATGAAAATGTCGCAAATAGTTGAACTTATTAAAAGTATTGGGAATAAATAAAACATAAATGGCTAATACATAAATTAATATAGTATACATTATGAAACAATGCACTTAAATATTTTGGCTACAACTAAGTACGATATGTGATTTACTTGAGAAATTTTGAAAGTTTAGTGCCAAATGCGAAACCACATTATTAACGATTTATCCAGAAATACAATAAGATTTCTTGTGCGATTAGGATTTAAATAACTTGGATTTTGGTAAATTTAGATTATATTTGCCTCTGATTTAATATTGGTGGTCACGTTTTGGAAAATGTTGGAGATTTCGTTTGACATAAGTTAGACATTCATAGATGTATAACGATGGTATATGGTTTAAAGTAAGCCTTGCAGTGATCTTAATATTTTACACATTGATACACATTTCTACGTTTTTGGTTTCATTCAAACATAGTTTATTTGCCCTAGATCAAAATTTAAACTGTTTGCTTCCACTAAAGCACTCCATTACTAAGAATAGTGGTGTCATCAGCAAACAATATAGTCTTACATTTGGAAAGTCAATAATATTTATATCTGAGGAACGACTTATAGCCTAGGATGGACCCTTGACCCATGTTTGATAAAGCCATAATTCGAATCCTTACTTTTTACACAAACCGTTTGCACTGTATTATTTAAGTAAGATTCAACAGGATTTGTACTACTTCTACAAAAACTTTTCAACCAGAAGCTTATAATTAATGCAATCCAATGCTTTTCTTGGGTCTAAAAATGTTGCCATGTATTTATATGTATATATATATATATATATATATATATATATATATTTATATATAATCATTTTCAAAACATTCGATTGTTTGGTCTACAAAACACTGAAGTAGATCAGTAGTTGACTTCCCTTCTCGAAATGCAAATTGAGAATTTGTTTTGATGTTTCCATTTTTTTTAAATCTAAGATTTGTTCATTTAATATTTTTTAATGACCTTAGGTAAATATGAAGTAAAATTATGAATCTATATTATTAGCGCTAATCATTTAATAGAAGAAAACCACCAATTTAACAACGACTTTGCAATACTACATATAGCAGAAAAAGGAAGAAAACTGAATACACTGGAAACGATGGAAATCAATAAAAGAAAAAGAACGGGAAATTTATTAAATGATCAAACGGACCTGTCCAACTCACCACTATTGAACTTATTCTAACACCGGTCCGACCTCACCACCGCACACTTAGTATAAATAGTTTTAAATGTAAAAATTTTTGTATCATTTCTTCGCCTGAAGAAGACACAGTGTGTCGAAACAATTGCCGCGAACGGCAAAATAAATATTTGAAAGTGTTATCGTATTACATTAATGAAAATTTACCAAAGTGATTACAATATGAACTTTCAAAAACTAACAGCCTCGACTATTCAGTCATCAAAAAATATATTCATCATAATATTTGTTTCCATTGCGGCACAGGTGGTTCATTGGTGCTTTAAATAGTACATTCGTTCTACAAGTGGGAATACAGAACGTACATGAAGATACGCGAGGAACTAAGAAGTTAATCTTAGAAAGAAGATACTCACAATCTACAGTATTGTTGACCAGTTTCTGCATGCAAGATGCACTGGCAAGATGTTTGCGTTCAGCAGCTGATGTAATATAGTAGACCATCCGATCGGTATATGTGCAAGGAGTTTTAGTAAGTTACTTGAGAAACCGAATGTACTTTCTCAATTAATATGTTATGATCTAATGTGTCAAAAGCACGAGAGAAATCAGTGTATATAACATCGAGTTGACCACGACTGTCAAGACACTCAGATAAATATTGTGTGATAGTAGCTAAGTTCGTAACCGTAGAGCGACCGGACAAAAAACCATGTTGGTAAGGTGATAAGTAGTTTATGACGTGTATATAGATGCAGGTGAAGAGTATTTGCTCCAGGATTTTAGAAAAAATTGATAAAATAGCGATTGGTCTATAATGATCTAAACATCCTGGATCACCTTTTTTGAATATGGGCTAAATAATAGCTTGTTTCCATTTATCTGGAAATGTACTCGTAGAAAGTACCAACTTGAAAATATTTAGTAGTCAATGGCTTGACAAATACATACTTACAATATTTAATTAAAAAGCTAGGAATACCATCAAAACCACATACAAATGAACATACTTTATTTTGGAGATACTGGCTACTGTCTGGGATTCAGTTATGTTAAAGATTTGTAAGTTCTCACGTTGAGTAATTTGTTCCTTATAATCGAGTTCACTGTTAAGAAGGTATATACTTGAGAAAGATAGTGAACACGCATCAACAATATCTTGAGGAGTATCGAATTTACCGTCAGTACTATTTAGCACACCCGGGATTCTAGTTGTGCCAATTTTTTGATGAATAAATTTCAATAGTTCGCTTGGATTGCTTTTAAGGTTATCTTCGATATTTGAGATATACAAGTTGTACGCCTCCCTTGTTTGAGTTTTTATTAAGGAGCGCATTCTTTCAAATTCGGAACGGTAGAAAGATTATTTGGTCAATTTCCACTTACGATGGTGTAGTTATTTTAATTTGACGTTTCGCCTAAGCTCGTTTGAAAACCATGGTGGACATACTTATCAAATAGGTTAAACACAGTTTTATAAAACTCGTCTAATGTAACATTAACATCTGTGTAAACTTCCAGAAATGACCAGTCTGTGATAAATAAGTCTTTGTATAAGTTGGGGTAGTTGGCTTTACGAAAGTTATAACGTTTATTTACGTTAGTAGGAAAAAGTGGAGGAGGGTTTTTGTTGCTGGAAATATCTAAAATATCGAAAAGTGAAGATTGATGAGCGTCTTCAGGAACTAGGGGATTAATATCATGAGACATATCATAATGGGATAAATCAATATTACAAAAAATCAAATCAAGCAATCTGGCATTTGTGTTCAAAATATTGTTCAATTACTTATTGAACTATTTTTAGAGCACGTAGAAGCAGTGGACCTATTAATGAAATTAGTTACATTAAAGTCACCCAGTAATAAAACTGGCTTACCTAATAAAATAACTTCCAAGGCTTCCAGAAACAATTCAAAAATGTTATTCAGTACATCAGGGTGTATACATACTACACAGCAGAATAAAAATTATTTTCTAAAGTTACATTCACAAATTGCAAGATCAATTAGGAGTACTAAATTCTTAATATTAGTGGTGTCGATATAATGAAGTGAAATATCCTTAGAAAACACCAGTAGTACTCCATCTCCAATTGCACGGTTTACTGATTCGTGGTCTCTGTCCTGACGAACAATAGTATATGCGCTATCAAAATATTCGGAGCTCTTAAACGAGCCATTTAACCAAGTCTCAGTTAAACATTTAATATCAAACATAGAATTCAAGCAGTTAATATAAAATAAGTTAAATTTTGATCGAAGATCTCTGGTATTTTGATAATATGAGAGCCTTGTGGAACACCAGAACCAATAACAATTGATTCTGTTACGAAATTAAACATTTTTACAGTTTGTAGTCGATCTGTAAGAAATTATTTGAGCCAAGATAAAGTATTTGAACTAAATCCAAGTAAACGTAATTTGTGCAAAAGGACAGCATGATTTACTCTGTTAAACGCCTTCGAAAAATCCGTATACACGTTGTCCCCTGAAATTTTGAATATAAGTAATGTAATTTGTATTATATCTCGATTATTATTATTGGTTGCTATGGTTGTTGCTGCAATGTGCATGCCAATTTGACATTTTGAAGCTATAATGTTAAAAGGAATTTTATGATCATCTGGGATATTGTTTGGCTCAACAAGGAGAACATTCAATAAGATGAACATTGCAGTTACTTGTTATTCGTTATGTCAGAATTGTGTCCGTAAAAATAGTAATATTAAAATAACGTGTAAATATGTTACATTTTGATTCCCTATTTTATTACAAATTAGAAATTACTGATTATTTCCCGTTGGTCAATCCATACAAATATGTGACGAGCGTGGTAACTAAGCAACGAATAATGCATTATAATGCCCGTATTCAAAATTTCAGGGGACAACGTGTATATAGTATCTTCTTGATAATTTCTAACAAAGGCATTTGATAAAAAATGTTTGATTTGCATTAAATTTGTCGTTGTGGATTTACACGATTGATTGATATTACTGACTTGGATATCCATGCAAGTTGCTCACTACTAATCTTGTCCAGTAGCTTGGGAATAAGAGATTGAATACAAACAATACGGTAATTACATTTTCACTCGCTCCACTTTTAAATATTTTAGTAATGAAACATTCTTTCCAAATTTTTTTTCCAAGTTTCATAACTTGTTTCTAATTATTTCCGTATTTCCATTCGTGGCATCACGTGCAAATTGCCAAAATATTCTTGGATTGGCAAAAAGATTATTTTGAATATTCTTCAAATATTCCTTATGTAAATTTTTAGATAATTTTTTGCAGATTGATCTGATTTGTAAATATCAAATAATCCTCATTACTACCAGATGTCTTATAATTTGCATGTGCAAGCTTCTTTTCTGATATTTTTTTAATAAGGTCATAATTAAACCATCTAGAAAAATTACGTTTTCTCGCGGTCATAATTTTAGCTGGCATAAACAAATCCATACCTTTATAAATATGATTATAAAATAATTTAACGGTAGATGATGCCATTTAAGATACATTCCCAGTCTAAATTATGAAAAAACTCATTAAGTGCCACATAATTGGTCCTATTAAAAAATTATCTTTTTTCATGCGTTATTAATCTATAGATATTAGCAATGGTTGACAATATGCCACAATACGCAGAATGATGGGAGCTAGTATTAAGTAGTATATCATCAGCCATCTCAATATTCATATCAATGTCAGAGAAACATAAATCCAAAAAATTACCCTTACTATTTGGAAAGTTAATTAACTGTTTTATATTCATAAAACAATAAGAATTAATAATTTATTGTGCCAGAATGCTAGGTGTTAATATATTATATCCCACACTTGACCATTTAATATTATGGAGATTAAAATCACCCCATATTATAAATTTATAATTTGCAAATTAGTCACGCAATTGTTTTATAATAAACAATGTTCTTCATAAATTGAAACTGAAGAAGAGGATGGAATATATACGCCACCAATAATTATTTTCTTATCTTCAAAAGTAACGGCAACAAAGATATGTTCTATTATATTAGAACAACAAACATAAACAGATTTGTAGCATTTATTATAGCTCTAAGTATGCGACCACCTTTAAATTCTCCATGAATTTTCCATTCAACCCGATAGAGAGTATAATTTGGAATTAAAAATTGACTATTCAAGAGATCACGATACAGCCAGGTTTCAGTTATTATAACTACATCATATATACAATTATTAACATTAAACATAGACTATTTTAGTTTCGTTCTCATACCTCCAGCATTCTGATAATAAAACATTAGTTTTTTTAAAACAGTATTATTCTCAAAAGATTTGACACTATCATTAACAGATATACAAGGAATGTCATTGCGGAATTTAATTGAAATATTTGCTTCACCATTGTTAATACGCATATTAAGTTCAGATTTGTTTTTTTATAATATTCTCTTTGTTTTAAAGTTTAGTTTGTTGATATTTAAAGAGTTTGATTTGAGTACCAGTTTAGCCGAATGTTCATCTTTAAAAAGTAATTTTAACGGACGACAGCTATTAGATTTTTTCGAACCTAAACGAAGTATTTTTAAAGGTTTAACTGAGACCCCTAGAGGCTGTAATATTTTTTCTACTTCTGCAAAATCATCCATAACTTTTTGGTCAATAGCAACATATTCAGATTCCTTTAAATTAAAGAGAATAACTTTAGATTTGCCTGTCTTCCATTTCAATTATTATATCACTGGAGTCAGCTATCCCAGTAACATTACAACGTTCTTGTTCCAATTTTAAAAGTCTGTTTTCAATTTCACAAAAACGTGTCATTAGGGAATTAATTATTTCTTGTTTTATGTTAATAATTTCTTGTTTAAAAGCCGTTAATTGTTCAGAAATTATTCTATTTAAGTCCTACACAGTTACTGACCCTTTATCTGAAGCGTTGACTTGAGGCGAAGGATTAGTACATTTATGACAAGCCCATTTTGTTTTACTATTGATAATGAAGGAAACTTCACTATCACATAATCGTGAACAAGGAACGTGAATAGATTTATTGCATTTTCCATTACATTTGAGATATGAAGTGTTAGGCGTAATACCTTGTTCACAAATACCGCATTTAAGAACCGTTTTAAATCCGATATCAATAAGGGAATAATACTTCACACCAACGCAACCCGTCATGGTGACTAACGATAAAATAGACACAAACAAGGTTAGTATGGGCCACGGAAATGTGTATAAATGAAAACAGAGGAAAAGAGAAATTACCGTATTAAATGAATGGACACAACGCCGCAAATTTAGATATATAGTTCAAAATAAATTATCAATGCGTTTTTGCCGCACGATGTTTAATCCCGAGTAAATTAAGTATACGTCAGTATCACACAGCCCAGGTCGTGTGTAAAATAAAGTAAATAATTAAAAGTATTAATTACTAAATAATAAACGCACATAAATATATAATTAGTACTTACGGTAATAAATAAGTCAGTTTATAACACCAGAAGATATGAAAAATACTAGAGAACTGCACAGGCATGTGATAGATGTTACTCGCTAGAATTGAAATTGAAATTTGATTATATTATCATTGTTTTGGTTTTGTTTGTAATTATTTCCGTATTTATCTTTTCCAGCTCCTCTTTGTATATTTCCTGATATTTACAAGTTTCTTTGGAATCTGCTATTAGGGTTATGCAATATTTGCATTTTGAATAGTTCCATATTTTTATACCATACCTTTGTGTTCTTGGCTATTAGTTTGCTATTTTTTATTGCTTCGTTTATAAGTGATGTAAATAGCAAAGGGCTTAATATACAACCTTGTTTCAGTCTTATTTGGTTCCTGAACATCCCCGATCTTTTATTTCCTATTCTTACTTTATTTTTATTATTTTTGAATAACTTATTTACTTTGTTTATTATGCCTCTTTATATTCCTATTTTCTTCAAGTATATGCCATATGTTCTCTCTTCTTACCCTGTCTTATGTTTTTTTTTGTCGGTGAAGCATATGTGTAATTCTTTTTCCATTAAAATCATCTTGTCTCTTAGTTATCTCATTATGCATATTAAGTCTTGTGCGATTTTTCTGAATGTATGCTGTTCATCTCCCAGCTATTGATCTATTTTTTTCTTTTATTCTTGCTTCTATTATCTTAGCAAAGATTTTCACTGAGGTATGCTTGTGAGTGTAATACCACTGTAGTTGTCACATAATTTGTGTCTCCTGTTTTTGTGTGGGGATATTATAATTCACTTGTTCCATTCCTCGGATATTATGCGATTCTTCATGATGTCATTTATTATTGCCAGGAATTCTTCTTTCCCCCTTTCTTACATAAATTTCATGATTTCAGCTGTGGTGTCATCCAGATCTAGAGCTTTTCATAGTTTTATTTTCTTGATTGGTGCTTCCAGTTCCTCTATTGTTATTTCGCTGTTTTCTCTATTTGTTTCATCTTCAATATATTCTTCATCTCCACTATGGCATGTTTCTGTTATTTTATTCCTTATTTGCTTAATCGCGCTGTAAACCATCTTTTGGTTTCCTGTGAACATTTCTTTCAGTTTCTTACTAGACTCCTCCCTGGATTGCTTTTTTGCTATCTTGATTTTGTTTTTCACTATTTTATTTTGTTATTTTAAATCTTCTGTAGTCTTGCACTTTCTCGGTTGTTATGTAAGTTTTGCATTTCTCTTTTATTGTTTCTACTAATTGTTTTATCTCTTCTGACCACCACCTGTTTTTCTTTCTCTGTTTGTTTAATATAGTACTTGTTCCACGGTTATCTTGGGCTGCTTTACTTACGATTTCTTTGAACTTTTTCCATTTTCTTTCTGCTCCATTCATTTCGTTTGTTTGACTATACTTTTTCTCTATTTTTGATTTTGGACTTCGTACTCTTCAAGTTTTCTGCTCCTGAGTTAATTTCCATTTTTACCAAGTAGTGGTCGCTATTTATTTCAGCTTGTCTTGTTACTTTAACACCTTTCACCTTTTTCCATTCTTCTGCGTCTATTAAGAAGTAATCTGTTATTGATTTCTCTTTACTTTCTCTATCTTCTCTAGTGTATTTGTGCCTGCCTTTGTGTTTGCAATAATGAGGTTGTTTGCTATACATAATTCTATAATTCTTTTTCTATTTATGTTTCTGTTCTCCTCTCCATATTTTCCCATGTATCTTTCTTTGGCTTTGTTATCCTGTCCTATAATTCCATTAAGATCTCCTATGACTATTTTCTTCCTTTGCTATAGTCCATTTCTTTTTGCAGTCTCTTATAAAACTTCTTTTTTTCTTCTTTTCTGTCGTTTTCGTTTGGTGCATATGTCGCAATTATATACTACATAGAATATAATTGCGACATATGCACCAAACGAATCTTTCAATTTGATTTCCATGCTCATTGTTCTGCCGTCCCCATATTTCTCGTTCATTATGTTTTTTTTTTTTATTTTGTCTGGTATTTCTATTAAACCCACCCTTTTCGCCCCTCTCTTGCTGTGATCCATTTCAGCCCAGTATAATTTGTACCCATCTTCCAGATCTTTCATTCCGTTTCCCTTTTTTGTCTCAGTTAAGCCTAGGTAGTCCAACTATTGTGTTTTCATTTCTACTATTAATTCCTCTTCTTTTGCTTTATTACTTCAAACATTCAAATTCACACTTTTATTATATTTCACTTTTTTCTTGTACCATTTTCTCGCTATAATGTCTTGTTTCTTATTTGCTTTTCTATTAGCTATTTTCTTACTCGTTTTTTGGAACTAATTCTACTCCATTTGCTTCTTGACTCCATCTACACTCCTCTTCGTTAATTGTATCGGTATCCTATTCTTACTCCCTTTCCTTTTGCTTTTTCTTCTCTTGCTATTTCTCTAATTTCTTTTTGTTCGAATCTTTCTTCATGTGTTGGTTCATTATCTATGTATATCTGGGACCCTCTTAGATTTTCTTTGGCTCTCATTATTTGTTGTTTTGTTTACCATGTTCCAAATTCGACTCGGATTATTTATTTTTCTTTATGTAATGTTTGTGCTTTTCCTATTTTGGATTGTATTTTTAGTTTTTTTTTTAAGAAATTCTCGACTGCCTTCTGTCTTTGGTTTTCCTCTACTGCTAAATCTGTTATTATGTTTATTTTTTCATTTGCTTTTCTTCCCTTTCCGCTCTGTTTTCCACGTTGTCAATTAATTTTAATATCTCTTGCTGCTCCATATCCCATTTCTCTTCTTTATAATTCTCTTTCTTTAGATTTCTGATCTATTTTTTCAACTCTTCTGTGTTTTTTGCCATTTTCTTCATGAGAACATAAACATTTGTTCATTCGTTCTTAGCTATATTAACGTTTGCCTTATCTTCTCCGTTTGTTTTTTCTCATTGTTTCGCTGCTCCCGTTTTTCTATCTTTTTCTATTCGCCATTGCTCTAGAGACCTTAATATCTTTTTCTTCACTTTTGTTTTCTCCTTCTCTTATTGTACTCATTTGTTTCTTTATTTCCTACTTCAGTTACATTTAGTACTTTCTTTGGTCTTCTTTCATTAAAAGAATACACTCTCTTTTCTTCGTCTCCTTGCGTTCTTCTTTAGTTCTTTACTTCTTTTCCGATGTTTGTAAAATTGTTTTTCCCACTCTATTTTTTTTCTTTTTTATTTATCACTCTGTGGTGTCCGTCCTTACCTGTTTACTCGCAGCACAAAATAATAAAAATAGTAGATGGTTGAAAAATAAATATATACTATACTCCTCGCTTGATATGTTGGCTGTTCTCGAATTGTTCTTGTAGAATTAAAAATTTCCCATGTTGCTTTTTGTGAGTTTGACGAGTTTGATGAAATTGATTTCTCATAAGTTTTGACTGAGGGTTCGGATATATTTCTATAATTTTCTGAGAGAAGCCCAAATGTCTGAGGGATATCCGGAACATATAAACAACATGGAAACCGCATCACATTTCACGATGAGAGACCCAAGCCACGGAGGTGTCCTGATATTAATCAAACACAACACAAAGTTTGAAGTGCTAGGACTCATAAATAATTTAAACAAAAACGTTTACTTTGTTAATATCACACTTTAAGTTAACGCCTCAACCATTAATCATAAATAATTTATTCGTCGAATCTGAGTGTGAATTAATCGAAATATATTTAACTATTGAAAATAAAACTTTAATTGTGTTTTATTGACCGTCTAACGGGAATTTTAAAATATTTTTAGACATTATGATGTAGATGTAGTAAATCAACATGTTCTGATTGGAGGAGATTTTAATGTACATTTTAATAGCGTAAGAGATGTATGTGATATTTTTAAATCCTACGGCTCACGCAAAATGTTGATTTTCCAACTAGAGGCATTCGCATGCTTGATAATATATTTGTAAACCATATATCACAGAAATTTGAAGTTTTTCACTTGTGATGTCGTCAGATCATAAAGGTATTCAGCTTCAATTCAAAGATGAGGTTCCTCGAATTACTTTGACCCATAAGTTAATTGACCAATAACTCAATTAGGAAAACTAACCTTCCTTTTTTAATATGATATGATAATGATATATTGGAGTCTACTGACTGGAGTGCAGTTGTTGACTCCTTTAGGATATATAATTTGTTTTATAAGGTATTTATGTCTACGTATTAATTAGCATTTCCAGAAGTTGAAGTAAAAAATATGTAAAAAAAGTTTAACTTTTATAATGGTCTGTGAACACCGAAACACGTGCCAGGCAACTGAAAATAAAAACATTATGGAACAAAACAAGTGATACTCTCCACCTTATATAAAAAATATGTCAACTAAAATTAACAAAGTACATTGGTTTACTGAAGTTTTTCGTATTATGCAAGAAAATCTAAACTTAATGTATGAAGCAACATAAAACTTAACTTATTTATGTTGTATTTCGTTATATAGACCTTCTGCTTGTTTTCGTTTTCTATGACATGTGTAAACTCTGTTGTAGCACGAATAAAGAATTGAATCGAAAATAGTACCCATTTGCACCACGTAGAGCGATATCGAATTGAGCAGCCGCAGGATGTGTGCTAACATGTTCGGTTATGTCTCGCTGATATTGACTGTGAGTGATGATAATGGTTAATGTGATTAGATTTCTTAACGCAAGAAATGTGCGACCATGCGATAGTCATCGTCAATCAAAAGATATTTATGTAGAAAGAGAACAACTATCATGAGCGTTCGGGGCGGCCGTCAGTCATTGTGGACCAAGTTGCTGAGGTAATTAATGAATTCTTAAAGAACGATCGGCGGTTTATAATTTAACTAATATTCACTCAATTAGAATATTTCACGAACAGTTATGCTGAAATTTTTGAAGACATGCATGCTTACTAATAAATACAAAGATTTTGTAAACGAAAGATGTGTTTGCTATTCAACACTTGAAAGTAATAAGTGATCAATGGAGTAGCCTCATGTTTATCACTAAACAAACCCCAAAAAATTCAAAACAGTAATGTCTACGCGAAAAGTTATGGCAACCATTTTATGAGATCGGCGAGGTTTACTGCTCAAGTTGTGCAACAATTGAAATGGAAAACTTTCACCATCCACCCTAAAGTCCAGACTTAGCCCTTTCAGATAATCATCTGTTTACAAAACTCAAGAACTTTTTGGCACGAAAGAAATTTGAAAGAGATGAAGAGCTGAAAGAAGCTGTGATTACATATCCCAATATACTGTCACTGGAAGAATATGAAGTTTAGTTTCAAAAACTCACACACGTTACGACTAATGGTATTAATTATTAGGTATTATTTATTTTATGCAAAATGCTAAAAAATATTCCAATATTTTACATAAAATTTCTTTAGAATGATTAAATGAATGAATGACTATGTTGAGAAATAGTTTAAAGTATGTTCTACAAAAAAAAAACAAATATAGAGCAGTTTTTTTTATTCCCACACAAGTACTACTTTTCGTATGACTATTGTATTTATTACATAATTAATAACACTATCCTACGATAGTATACGAATCAAATTTAATCAAAGTAATAAAACAAATATTAAGGTGATATATTTTGTCTAAAGCAATGCATAAAATGTTCATTGTTGAGCGGATATTCGCAGACGATTAATTATTGCGAACTGCAAATAGCAATAATTATATCAATAGCAATGCGAAACAATAATACAATTACAAACAAAACTACTAATGCTAAAACAAAATTATCAATTATTATTGGTCCAATTTACAATAACTTAATTATTGGCAGTCATTTATTACGTCTTATAAATTCAAAACATGGCAATAAGTTTTATTTATATGTATTTTATAATTACTTAAAAATTATTAACGTTAGTTGATTTTAATTAAAGATGGTAATTAATGCAAACAATTAGACCATTCGGAAGTCGATTATAGTGATGTCGAATTGAGATTTAATCATCATTGGGTAAGTGGAGTTCGATTTAAATCGTTCAGAAGGGGGACGATAGGGGTGCCGTCCTCTTTAAACAGGAATCGTAGGAAAGAGAGCCTTTATTAAATTTTCACTGTGTTTACACTGGGACGTATGTGGGTCGGAGTGGAGGCGGCGTCGCGACGCCACGACGCCTACCCTGTGGACCGGCGTCGCGGCGCCGCGTGCTCCAGTCTCGACGCGCGCCCGCATGCCAACGGATGCTGCCAGAACTGCGATAAGAAGCGCGTTCTCGATATGACGACAAAGCGCGTGTTTTGAGGGCGTCAATACGCCGTGTTTTTTCTCTTTAAAATTTTCATCAGAAATTCGTCAAAGTGGCGACTG
This sequence comes from Ontholestes murinus, assembly GCA_963969525.1. Lineage (NCBI taxonomy): Eukaryota > Metazoa > Arthropoda > Insecta > Coleoptera > Staphylinidae > Ontholestes > Ontholestes murinus. The sequence goes on from OZ018396.1 coordinate 25,730,052, forward strand.
GAAGTAATAACCTCGCGATTACGCCTAATTCTAAGAGGAATTTAGGTGAGTTTAGAAATTAAAAGAAAATATTTTTCGCAGCGAAGGAGTTTGAAACTGTTCCAAAATTTTACAATAAGCAAGAAAAAAATACTTTTTATTACATCAAATTTTAATTTATGCTTTAATCTTATTGAGCGTATTTTACTATCCTATAGAATTTCATATTTGTGAGTTTAAAAAGAAAATGCGTGATGTTTTAAATTTTATTCCTTGCTTAAATAATAATTCAAAATAAATAAATAATTAACTTTGTTGGTATCACTTTTTATTAATAAAATATATAAAAAGTAATACCAACAAAGTTAATTGTTTATTTATTTTGAATTATCAAAATGTAATACGAAGTGAAAGCCTCCACAATTACTTATTTAAATAATAATTGTTTATCAAAGCTACTTATATAAATAATATATCATTGGCATTTATTCAAACTTTGAAACAAATATTATATGTATATAACTACATACTTGCGTGGGTAGGTATGCTCTCGGTATAATATTATCAAAAGAAGGGATTTTGAGGAAATATATTTCGAGTGTTTGCTAAGTTGTGGTGTTACATTATTTAGTTAAATTATTTTCCCGAATTTGTTGTGTTGAAACGTGCATTTTGAATTAATTGAACGTCGATCAATTCATGTATTTATAAAGTGTTCAATGCCGTTCAATCATATGATTTCATAATAAGTAGAAGAACTTGTTCTTATTTTAAAGTTTTCATACCACCTAAAAATTATGCGGGGTCAATGGCAAGTGCATTCCCGAATGCGCCAAGTTGATTGATCTAGAGATCTAGAGTTTCAATATTATATTTGCATGAGTGATAATCCCAACACAAACGTGGGCCTATTTAGATAATTCGAATATTTTCAGCGCTCAAACAATCGAGTCTATTAAAAACAAACTTTTATCTCAATGTCCATCATTTAAAGAAGAATTTAACACATTTAGAATTGAAATTTATTATTCATTATCTTTCGCGCTGGAAGCAGTAAACTTTAAATTACTAGAGGTGGAAGGCGAAAATTGTTTATTAATTTATCAAAACAACAAATGGAATATATTCAGAAAAAATAAAAATCCCGCTTGGATGAATTAACCGACAAAATATTGATAGGGAACAACGTTCTTGGAGTATATTATACAATTTGCCAGAATCTTCTTCCCATATCTCAGAAGTACGCAAAAACATGGATTTGGTATTTAAAAATAATTCAATAATATCACAGCTTAACACCGATAAACCAAAATCTGTATTTCGCAAGGGTAAACAAACTGATAATTTAGAAGCTTTTTCCTTTAAAGTATGTAAAGAATCAACGCAAAATGAAAGGAGATAGACTAAAATACCACGATAGCCGTTAAACAGAATAATAAACAATTGTCATACATCATTTCAAATTCATTAGCTAAATGTATATTATGTTCTTTTTTTGTGAATAGAGATGTTGATTATTTATTAAAAGAAGTTATTCCGCATATAAATATTAAAAGAGGCCTTACTCCTCTGCAAAGAAACATTCTTGAAAAAACACATGAAGAGTATAATTCACGTAAATATAATGGCGAAACAAATATTGTAGTAATATTTAAAAACAATCATCAATTTATCGCGAAGAATAAAGACAAAAAAACAACTAATATTTACTTTCACAATTCTGGCGAATTAAAAACAAAATCACGGGACTTTTCGTCAAATATAAATTAAGCAATTATGATGTAATGGTTATTGAAGAATCATAGTTAAATTAAAACTCAAAATTGTTTTGGAAATTTAAATCAAGAAGAAAATTAAACAATATTCCAAACTGTATAATCTATTGTAATGCTTTGTATGATAAAGGATTCGATATTGTAAAGAAATTCTCTGATTTTTTCTCGCCTGTCTACATATGTAAACGATGATTTAAATACTATTTTAGATATTGACTTTTCGAATATTAATTTATTACCAATAACATTGCAAAATGTTTTCGACACAATTAAGAATCTAAAGTTCACTTATTGTTCTGGTCCTGACAATATTGCCAATAGTTTAAAAAATCTCTTTATACACCATCTCAATACTTATTCACCTCTTGTTTGTTAAAACAGTAAAATCAGGCCACGTACCTTTAATATTAAAGAGAATATTTATAACCACGATTTTTGAAGCCAGGACGCAGATATGCTATTGAAAACTATAGAGGTGTATGTATACAGTCGGCAATTCCTAAACTTTTAGATATGATTATTTCTAAATCTTTAATGCAACAGGCGAAACATATAATTTGAAAAGCAGTATGATTTTATGGAGGTTAGGTCGACTTCTATTTACATTATTATTATTGATTGCGCTTGAAAGCTGTTTTCATGTCGATTGCGTATACTTAGACTTTTTGAAGGCATTCGATAAGGTTAAAGATTCAATTAAATTTAAAAAATGTAAGCAGTTGGATTCAATGGTTTAACTGTTGGGTGGTTTTAATCATTTCTCTCAAATTGAGTACAGTAAGTCAGAATTAAAAACTATTTCTGCAAAATATGCAAGACCTATTCCATTTCTTCTTTTTATAAATGATATCAAATCAGTAATAAAATCATGTGATTTTTTACTATTTGCAAATAATTTACAACTATACAAGTCTATGTATACCTACACCTACAAATTACAAAAGGCCTTCCGACAATTTAAAATGGCATATCAACTCCTGAAGAAATAGCACAATAAACTTATATCTAAAATAAAAAGGTCATATTACTAAAATAAAATAATTATCAGGCATTCCAACTGTTGCGAACAAAGCATTGAACTAAACATAGGCGGGGTTACTATTTCGAATTCCAGACTTCTTGCTAACGAGTTTAATAAACATTTTGTAAATGACCTGATTTGAAGTGAAAACAGTTTCAAACAGTATATTTTTAGAACCTTATACATAAGTTAAAAAGAAATCGGTCGCCCGGCTTTGATGGTGTACCGAATCATGTCATTAAAACAACCGCTCTACAATTATTGCAACCATTAACTTATTTAATAAATATATCAATAGAATTAGGAATTTTTCCTGTTAAAAGGAAATAGGCAGTGTCCGTATTCTATAGAATATTTAAATTATTCATGATGGACCAATTACTAAAATTCATTAAACGGAATAATATACTAAGCAACAGCAACATGGGTTTTGAAGGGGGCGATCAACTATGACTGCTATTCATTCTTTCTGTAGCACCATTCTTAAATATCTCGAAATGGGAGAATATCTTACTGGGTTCTTTTTGGATCTCAGTAGGGCATTTGATTGTGTCGATACAAAGATTTTACTGGGAAAACTAATTTTATATGGTGTAGGAGGAGTAGTACCGAATTGGCTTCGTGAAGATAAAAAAAATTGTGGTGAAATGGCAACATTTTAGACACTAAATAGTGGATTGTTTGTTCCGCAAGGTTCCATTTTAGGGTCAATATTATTTATATTATTTATTGATGATATTACTAATGTAGTTCCTAACGATATTTTTCATACCAAATCAAATGTTTTAGAACAGTAATGAATACAGAAGAATTAATTCATGTCTACTACGCAAATGCCCCGTCTCGATTGGTTTATGGATTATCTATTTGGGGAATATCAACTCATTGGCAATTTGTGTTTGTAGGTTATCAGATCCATCATCATTTTAAAACATAGTTTTGCAAATTTAATATTATGCCTTACCCTTGTTTGGTCATTTATGAAGTAATTATGTATGTGTTCCTAAATAAGCAAAACATCACAACGAGTGATCAAGTTCAGAAATATAGCACTATGCATAACACGCCCAATCGCTTAACTATTAGCAAACATTCACCAGACATCTTAGGACCGAAGTTATATTTACAATAATTTACCCATTGAAATTATTGAAAATAAAAATAAACCATCACCTAAGTTAAAAAAAAAAACTTTAAAACAACATTTACTTGCTTATTTATTTTATAATAAAGTGAAATATTGTAAATTTTATTTTGTGTTAATTTTTCTTGTCTGACGCGCTCAATACTGTAAAATTATTGTTTATTTTGTCTATGGTTTATGAAACATCGGATCACTCTGAAATCCAAAATGATCTAGACAATTTAATAAATTATTACTTAATCAAAAGCAAATGATTAACTTTTTATTAACAACGTGTAATAAAAAATATACATAGTCAGTAAATAATCACAATTTGATAAGGGTAATTTTGGATAACAAATTAAATTTTTCTTCTTTAAATTTTGGGTTTCATCTTGAGATGTTTTAATGAATTTTAGAGAAACACTTCAAGGATATTGTATTATTCATTAATAAGGTCAGTACTAGAATATAGTTCGACAATATGATTTCGGCAGTATCAAATATATGTAGAAAACATTGAAAAAATACAATACAAATTTCTTTGTTCATTTAAAACGGGAATGGTAAGAGAAAAGATGGATTTAATGTTAATTCTAATTCTTCAAATTTAAATTCAATAATGAATAGAAGCATAATATTATATTTGTGTTCTTTAACTAAATTAATTAATTGCATCGATCTAGTTGCATCAATTAAATTGGCAGCTCTAGTAACGGACAGGCGCACTAGAAACCAAATTACATCTAGGAGTCATTTCAATTTTACTTTCCATGGTATATCCAAATTTGAAAATATTTTGTTATAAAATTATGCTTCTCAACCATTTACTATGTCCCCTATTCCATTTAACACGTTGAACGCCCAGCGTGAATCGGTGAAGTTTCTCCCGGGGCCCAAATCTGCGATATGGTGTTTGAGCAACGCGTTGCTTAAACTCCACCGAGTCACGATGAGAGTTCAACGTGTTAAGTTTTTGCTAAAATTTTCCTACCGAAATTAATTAAAAAAGAATTCTAGTATTTGTTGTATGGTTTATTTTATAAAACATCTTATACGAAGATATGCGTATGAGAAGAGAAGAGAAGTTTTGGAAATCCAAAAATTATTGGGTAAATTTAGTTTGTTGACTAAAAATTGATTTTGTTCATAAAAACCTTGTAAGTTTTTTTCTTTTAGTTGAAATTGGTTAGATGAAGTATAGAATGCGCCTCATAAAGGGCGAAGTAGGAAATGCGATAAGTGTTATTACAAATAATATTACTATAAACTACCAGCAAAACATTGTTTCAATTACACGAGAAAAGTGTCACCCAACTGTGATGGGTAGCCAGCAGAAACATAGCCGTCACTCATCATTTTGTAGTGGCGTTCAACGTGTTAAAGTGTTTTTCTTGTTTGTTTGTAAAATTATAATAAATTAATTATTACTTTATCTCAAATATTCATCAAATTGTATTATAAATAATAGTACTATAAACTAGTACCAAAATCTTCTTCTAATTAGACGAACAAAAGTGTCAGTCGTTTATGGCTGACGGGGCCCCAGCGGAAACATAGCCGTCAGACGTTTATGGCTGACGCGGCGTTCAACGTGTTAATATGAAACTAGGGCAATTAAATTATAGTTTGTTTTATTAAAATTGTTTATCAAATTATTTTTTTTGTATTATTTTCATAGTATTAGTATTTGTAAGTACTTTATGATATTAAAACTTTGAAAAAAATCACGTTCATAGCGCAATTATGCAGGAATGAATTTATACGATGAAACCGCGACTGGCAGATTTTGTATCACAAGAAAACGCGCGACTAATTTCTATGCCGTTGAAAAAGAAAACCGTAAATAGAGAAGTAGGGAAAGCGACTTACATTGACGTCTTCATATAATTTCTGTGCCCGGATGATGTTGAATCTCACGAAATATAGCAGTCCTATCCATATTCACTACATAGTGATTCAGAATATCTTCGAATAACCCAAGCAGAGACACAAACAAATATAAATAAACACTTGAATACAATTCAGTTTTACACGAACAGTTAAAAAGTTGCACACGTATTCCAACCGACGACCGATTTATCACTGAACTCGCAAAGAGGTACCTCGTAGATAGCTGCAAAAAAACGTGGCCCAATCACGTGCGTATTGGTTGTAAGTTTTTTTTTAACGAAGGTGACTTTAATGTTATGGTATTTCTAGGAATAATCCACATAGTAGTTCTTTTAAACAGATATTTTCATCGAATCCGCATACAAAATTAAAATAATACTATAAAAGATAGTTTTCAATAATATTTATAAACTGTTCTTTATATTGTAATAAGATTAAATGCAAATCAATTTTAATTTGTATTTAATTTTATATATAAATTGTTCAGATAAAAATTATTATAAAGATTCTAATCTCTATACACTACATTTCTCTTGCTTCGAGGCTTATAATTTTTATTCAGACTGCTGTTGTATCGTATTTTCAAAAACAATATTCACAAATCAAAGGGAAATTGGGTCTCATGAATTTAATTAGTGCTTGACAATGGGAATTCAGTGACATGTCGCAGAATTGTAATTGTAAAGACGTCTATCACATTTACGCCGTACATTTTTATTAATGCTATTTTTTAAATAAATTACTCATTTATTATTCAGTTCAAATATTTGATATATAATTTGCTACAAAAAAATATATACGCTATACTTTTTAATAAAATGAATGTAAAAGAACTTTTTAATATTAATTATTCTTACAACCAACAATTTATGAAAAACTTTTAAAACAGAAGTTGAGAATTTTTTTTATGGTCCATGACTTTTATTTAAAATAATTTGATTTTCAAAAAAAATCAAACTTAGAAGAAAAAGTGTTTCAATTAATCATTTTAATTAATCTTCTAATTAAAATTAAAATGTTTCACCACTGTTTAAGTGAGAATTTAATTTATCGAATAAAAAATCAGAAAATCGAAATATGTATACTAGCTTCCGATGTACGAAGTTTCAACCACAAATTTTCAGCTTCTAACAAAGAATAGAAGCATAAGTTTAAAATTTTCGTTCAATATCTTTAGTTGTTTTTAAATGATTATGGATAGATATTTCAAAACAGGTCGAATTTGACCAAGTGAAAGTAAAAACATATATTGCGGTTGAAATTTCGGATTCGAAAAAAGAAGACCACAACACTTTACCGTGCTTTGTACTGTCTTAGGAATATGTTGTTTTCTTAAAGATTTGCATCGAGGGACTCCTAATTGAGATGGCTAAGGGCATCCTCCACATCGTGCAGATGTTGCCTGAAATTGTCGGGTAGCATAATGATGTCATCTAGGTTTTCAAGCATTCTAACACCTGCTTGCAGGTGGTTCACCATTTGCTGGAACATAGCAACGCGCAAGTAGACGCTGTTTTTTCTATTTCGGCCGCTGCTATGGAAATCTGCCAAGACCGATTTTGCAATAGGTCATCCATTGGAAAGTATTGGAAAGTACTGTCCTTTTTCGGCACCATTACTACCGATGCAACCCATGGATATGATAAGGACTTTATGATGATATCCTCCAGGAATTGTCGAATTTGTTGTTGCAGCTCTTCTTTTCCCGGCGGTGACATCCGATGCGGCTTCCTCCTGACAGTGGCGTTTTATCCGATGTTGATGCGGTGGCATTTAAGTGGGTAGCTTGGGGTTCTGAAAGGCTCTCGCTGGTTTTTCTAATAATATATTCAAGGCCTGTTGCTCTTCAGTCGATAAGTCACTTCTCTCATCTTCGCCGTAAATTTTCCTCGGTGGTTCGGGAAATAGGAAGTCGCTGATCTCCATAGGTTCAGTTTCCTGGAGATTTGCGGTTTTTCCATTTTCCTCTCTGCATAATATGCTGGGTGTAATCCTCAGGAAAATGTTCAAGTCTTTTGGCTTAGATAGAGAGTAATGTCAGCTTGTTCTAGATAATTAATTTCGAGGATCGTTTCGCATCTTCTTCTGCTCGGTAGGATGCAGAAAGTGGTAGAAGTGTCAGTTTTCGAAAGATGTTTAAGCGCGTTGGACAAGCGCAGCGAAGCAACAATGGTCTGGGAATCTCTGGTTTCCCGTTTACTGTTATGTATTTGTATTTGTATTCCCTGTTTGTGTCAATGGTAGAAATTTGCATGAGCGTTTCAATTCAGACAGCGTCTTTTTATTGTGTGGTTTACCGCAGCCGTAACATTAGAAATTATTGATATATGCAGAGGTGGTCTCTCACTACTTCCTAATGCATTCCTCTACTCAGTGACCGTTGTTCTTAAAGTAAGCGCACTTACTATTTTTCGTTCCGTTTGGTGTCCTGACTCGATTCTCTTCTCCAATAATATTCATTCATTCCTTTGTTCGCAGTTCATCGTACGAGTTCACTAATTCCTGACTATACTTTCCTAATCTCTAGGTGAAGAAGTCCTTACATAAGGTATATTTGCAATTCAGCTACGAATGCGTGGCTCGGTTTGCTTAAGTAGTCGCTTTTAGATTATAAATTGGTCTATTTTTTGAGGGCTTGTTCTGTTTCCCTTTATAAATTAGAGATAATATTTTATAATTTGGCATCATCAAGGCGCATTACTTATGGCGTCTACTAGCTGATCAATGGAGTTGATATCGTTTGTTATAAAAAGGTATTTATTAACAAAAAGATATGCATAGTGTAGAAAGTATAATATGAATACATATAGGAAGTCGATTAGACGAACGTTACTACGAGGAGAACTATGCCTGTAGGGGTGGATGCTAGTTATATAGGGTATCCTTTAGGTGCTTCGGCGTGGGGGCGGCGAGGGTAGTGATCATCCGTTCACGGCTGGCTCACGGTTTCCTCCTAACTGTCACGCGCGTTTGTCGCTGCGCGAGAGTGTTATAAAGTTTATTTGAAAAAAAATTAAAGATACTTATGAGAAATCGATCCAATATTGGCTTGACCACGATACCAGTGATTAGAAATTGTTTTAGCCAATTACATTACCATCAACTGCTGCACCACCTAACTACTGACCACTTTCACACTAATATAAAATCCCATTACTCATACTGCTTCCTTAAAAAAATGTTTTGTAACAGTCGAGTATATTAAATTGCCTGGTGATATCAAAATATCAATTCTAAACTCCGATACGCAGAATAGCTAACAATCAACATTCTCGTATTGGTAGGTTTGTTAAATGCATGATTTTTAAGGAAAAAAAAGCAAACATCAAAGCTGTGTATGTATTACTAAAGGCAATGGCCATTTCAAACTGCCTTATGAATGAACAAGCAGGCACCCAATTACGGATGTATTTTTAAAGAAAATGGTGATACCAAAAAATCAGTTTGAAACGCCGATAAGAAGACAAGCCAAAAACCAACCTCATCAAAAAGATATGTTTAGCAAATGCATGAAGGAAAATCAGGCAGCAGAAGTGTTTAAATATTTTTTAAGACAATATTGTTAAACAATATATTGAATGGTATCAATCTAGGAATAAATTGATACATAAAATCAATTGATTAAAGTTAAAAGATAAACCTACGCACTACGGATAAAATTTATATTATTTTTAGGTAAGGAATTTTGAAGACAAATTCCGGTTTAACCATAAACTTTTGGATATAGATATGTTTGCCCCCCACATTAACGGGACACCCTGTATATATTAGGTGTAGTAAAAGAAATTCATTATTTTTGTATGAAATTGAAGGCTTTAATTACATTAGTCAAAATAATCTGATTAAGGTCAAATAAGCACTATTTTTTTGATAGCTTGTTGCCATTTTGAAGATAACTCATTATTCCTTTCTCATAAAAACCCTCGTACCTATTGGCCAAAAATTGAGACAGTCGATTATCACAAGACTATCTTGAAGCGAATTTTTCACTAGCAAAATTGTTCGCCATGGACAGGAACATGTGGTAATCACTTGGTGTTATGTTCGGACTATAAAGTAGATAACCAATCTCCCAGAGTTATTGATGTGTATGGCCTGGCGTTGTACTGATTGAACACAATTCCTCTCTTCTTCTGCTTCTGGGTAATTTCTTCCTTTAACACGTTAACGCCGGCGGGTACCACCGGTGGTACACGAGTTTTTACGCTTTTGGTACGCCACTGATTACTTCCATGGTGACAATAAATAATTTTATCGCGCATTTAGGACTTCAGTCACTTCCATAGCAACCATAACAACCATAGGCGTGCGAGCCAAATTTTGTCATTTTAAATAAATAATAGGGTACAAAAACGCCGGCGTCAACGTGTTAAACAGTACAATTTTTGACAGTACTGTTCCAAATTAAGAGTGTTGCCGTAGAGAAGCCGCTCATAGAAAATACACTGACGAGCAAAAAATAGAGGTCACTTTAAAATTATAACTTATTTTTGGAATTTTTTTATTTTAACTTTTTTAACTAAAAATTGTACTGTATTTTGAACACTAAATTAAAAAAGGAATGTTGAATCGTAAAGCATATTTATTGTTTTTATTGCCTATTTTGAAAATATCACAAATTTACAGTTCAGACGAAGTTCGAATCTAGGAACAAAAATTCTCCTAAAACTAATATTGAACAAAAAATAATGTAAAATACTTATCACTAATAACGAGTATTATCCCTTCTTGCATTAATGACTGCTTGAAGTCGACGAGGAACACTTTGAATTAAATTAACGATCACATTTTGGTCGATATTATTCCATTCCTGCAATAGCATCTGTCTCCTGAGCAGTTCTTGGAGCAGGTGTATGCTTTCTGATACCTCGTCCCAACTCATCCGATACATGTGAGATAAGTAATAAATATTAAAACACTTTTAATTTATCTTTTCTACTTTTTAAATTAATATTTCTTAGAGTATTTTTGAATGTTTAGACTACACCGTTAGTTTAATTAAAAATAATGTAGTTAATAATAATTAGTATGCTATTTTATGTTTAGCAACAATTAATATCTTTTACTACGCAGCTATAGTAATCATACTGAAATTACATTATATTGAAATATCTTATCATTATAATACAGAGTTACGTTACATTATTCATAATAACCAACACTATTAGGGACTATCACCTCTAATATTGGCATCCATATTTAGTAGGAGTATCATTTAATAGTGTAATACATACACTACGCTATATGCATAAAACTAGTTGTTTATAGCTATTATCTAGTTACTAATTTATGCACTAGTATAAAATAGATTAAACAATATTTAAAAATGAACAATTTAAAACCGTAAATGGTTACAAAATTATTTTTGAATAAGGATATATATGTATTTTGTACAGAAATGAGAAAACTTGCAAGGTTATTGTAATCTTAAAAAATCGTTTATTTAAATTTCAAACCCGCACGCAAACCGACAGGTAACTATTTCCATACCGTGATAATTTTCATAAATTTATAACTTCGAAAAATGCACACCCCGTCTTTTTCAGGTCATTTCATTTCACCCTTAGAATCTGTGGTGAAAATCTTAAATTTAGTCAAGCCTATTTAAATTCAGTATATTCAATTCGCTTTTCTTATTCTTACATAATCATTTATTTTTTAAGGATAAATTTTATGAAAGTATATTAAGAATAATCTTAATTAATTAATTTTAGGCTTTCTGAACTTACGATTAGTATACATGGTGTTTATTAAACACACGGCAAAAATTCATAGGGTTATTTCCTGGACAATTTTCATAATATTTTGTACTATGAAAATTTTACAAAACCAGCTTTGATTTCAAGATATAGGGCGAACAAAATTTTCCCACGAAATAACCTTTTTGTTGTATTTTTAATAAACACTCTGTATATGTATTTACCAGCTTTATTTATTTTTATTTGTTTGATTTACTTTTAATTTGGTTTATATGATACGATTGCATATCACTAATATTTATTTTCTGTATCATGTTGTAATAATTGAATAGTATTTATCTTGTTTGCAATGTTAAATAATTACTAGTTATATATGTTATAATGAGCAAATTGGCCTACAGTAAATAAAACACGGCATGAAAGTTATTATTATGTAAACCTTCCTAACTGAATTTATGTACATATTATAAAGCTTATTCGAACAATTAAATGAATAAATAAAGGTTTATTAACGAATTCTCCATTGCACAAAATTTAACGATTATTTTTCACATTTCATTTAATAATAGAAGAAAAAATATATGTTATTAGTTGCAAAATATATGTTATTAGACGAAAGAAGGGGAAATACTAGCATATAGTGGGTCATTCTTATTAGGTTTTATTATTTGTTTATTTTTCAGTAAAACTCTTTAAACCAGCGCTGAAATTAATTATACCTCTGACGACCCGGCGCATCCACCATGTAACCTCTAGTTTTCTGGGACAGAAATATTACTTTTGTATAGTATTTATATATATATAAAACCCCAGAAAAAATAATAACAACACTATATACACAACATATGTATTAAAAAATTGTGAATTAAATTATTTATTATGATTACAAAATGTAGACTAGTTTTTATTGATCGATTATGTTATAATTCATATGAAAATTTTATCTGATTGCGGTAGTATAGAAAATTAATACATTATGATTACAGTTTTAACATTATTGTAAAATTCGAGAATATAAAATATTGTTTATTAAACTAAACGTGGTAAATAGTTTTTTTAAGTTTCAATATAATAATTTGTATTTTTTATCAATGGTTTGTATGCACCGTAACGTAATTTAAAATAATAAAATAATATCTAGTAGTGAAATGGAATAATACATTATATGATTAGAGCAAATTGATTTTTTTATTGTTAACATATACATCAAAAAATACAATAATACCAAAATAACATACTTATGTACACGTTCACGTTTCCTAAATCTATTAAAATTTAATTCCGGAGATAAAATTGATCCGCTGAAAATCGAGTGTGTACCAAATAGAATTTTCCGATCCATGATGTATGTAGGTCAAGTACGTCGCACACTCCACAAACTCTATTCAGAATATTTCCGGTCATTTACATTGCAATAACGATAACTAACTTTCTAGTTATAAATACACAATATTTTAGTCAACACAAGTTAGCGTTTGTATTTCTTTGTTTATTTGTTTTTAATTGTCTAATTGGTAAACGTTAATCACAGTAAACTACAAGGTCGATGCGGAAAAGATGTTGCCATTTATTAAGAAGTAGTTCAAGTGAGTCATGACCCTAGACACCCTCGTCGAAGGGCAATGGCGCATCTGAATCATTCAAGCTCGCTATTGGTTTGTGGACGGGCGCTAAGGTCACCAGATACTAAAGCTAAGACCGCCAAGAAGCCCACAACCACGAAGGTGGCAAAATCACTTAAGAGTACAGTGAAAAGTGGTGGCTGAGGTGAAGACAAAAAAACCGACGCAAGAAAACATAAATCCTCGCTCGGAAAGGCCAAAGCAGCCTCATCTGCCACTGCTGCTTCCGAGAAGAAGGTAGCAAAATCGAAGGCAAAGCCGTCGCGACGACGCGTCGTTCCCAAGTCAATGAGAGCATCGCTTCCAAAAAAAGAACTAGTCGACCACCATTAATGTGGAAACATATGATAATATTAAAACCTAAGGCGATGTCGCTGCCAAAAGTCAGACAGTTTTGCTTGATCTTGAAGCAATGATGACTCAAGCTTTGTCCAATGTTTTGTGGCGCTTCTTTCCACTACCAAATCTGCAAGCACCTGAGTTGCCTTGGTTTTTTGCCAAAAGAAACTCGATCATTGCCTGCAGTTTGGAACGCACCTCCGTTACAGACGCCATTCACCTATCGGAAATCAATGAAATTATACGAGACGAAGCGGGAATAATGAATGATATTCCATACGAAATGTTCGGGTTTTTCAACCAAGCTTTGAAGAGAAAGAAATGTGAAAACATTTCGTGAATCTACAACAATGAGTCTGACTAAGACTACAAAACAAATTAATTTTGAAACAACTACTTCTCTGGCTAAAACCTCGACAGACATTGAATAAAACAAAATTAATTTGCGTGTTACGAATAGTACAACTATCAAAGCAACACTAACTTGAATGAAATTATTTCTGTTGAATAAACTAATAAATGAATATTATATGAATATAGTGTTGCTTTGACAGTTGTACTATTCGTAGAAAAATGGAGAAGTAGTTGTTTCAAAATTAATTTGTTTTGTAGTCTTAGTAAGACTCATTGTTGCAGATTCACGAAATGTTTTCGTATTTTTAAATTATTATTTAATTTTCTACAACGAACTAAAGGAATTTAATACATTTTATTATGAAAGAAATGTGTTTCACTATTTATTAAAGCCCCCTCGTAGTTATATATTATAAAATACACGTTTTAAGTAACTTCTGCTCAAGTAGAAAAATATATTTAAATTCTTTATACTTTATATTTCAAC